>JANZXR010000006.1:24897791-24938286 GCA_027575705.1 Erythroxylum echinodendron | reverse complement strand
TTTCAAACATCATAAAAGGCATTTTATCGAACACCTCATAGGCAATATGTATAATCTCAATCTAACCACAAATCAATGACATTTTTCCATTATTTACCAACAATAACACATATAAACAGCAAATAAACGAATAATTACACGAAAAAATCGCAAACATCAACAATAATTAAGCAAGATTTCATCTCCAAACACTCACGTTTAAGACTAAAAACATGCTTTTTTTTTAGAAATAACACACTCATTAGAGAGTTTACCTCAAACAACGCACGATGAGTAAGAAAACAATCGAAAAATAGTCGGAAAACAGGAGAGAAGGGGTCAGAAAACAGAAAATATCGCGAGGAGAGAAGAAGAACTGTGAGCGAGGGGGAGGGGAGGGGCCAGTGCTCGAGTTAAAGACGCCGGATTACTAACAGAATGAACATTCCTTCAGTAATCTAGGTTTCTCTCGTCGTCTTCACGACGCAACTTGCTTACATTTACTGACGGAATACAAATTCCGTCGCTAAAAGAGCGATAATTCCTGGCGGTGGAAACTCAAATACCGACGGAACACTAATTCCATCGGTAATCTGGGTTTCCCTCGTCGTCTTCACGACATAACTTGCCGACATTTACCGACGGAATACAGATTCTGTCGCTAAAAGAACGGTAATTCCTGGCGATGGAAACTCAAATACCAATGGAATACTAATTCTGTCAGTAATCTAGGATTTATATCGTCGTCTTTAACAAACGACGACGCAAGTTGCCGACAGTTACCGACGGACAAGGATTTTCGTCGCTAATGTTCGCGTTAAAACCGAAGAATCACCGACGGAATACATATTCCGTTGGTGATTCAAGTTTATCTTCTCGTCTTCATCCAAACGATGACGTTTGGTTAACCAAATGGATATGATTTACCGACGAAATATGAATTCCGTCGGTATTTAAGTTTCCTAGTTGTCTCTTTATAACAGTTCCTATTGCGACGGAACACAAATTCTGTCGGTAAATAAAGTTGCCTAAACAATTTTACCGACAGTATCTTTACCGACGGTAATTGGGCGAAGCTAATTAATTGCGGGCGTAATTCCTGCATTTATTGTTGACAGAAGTCCCTATTCTGTCGATATATGTCCAAAGAAATTAAATTGCAGGAACAGTTCTCACAAATTTTGTTCCGTCAGCGTTTCAAGTTTATCTTCTCGTCTTCATCCAAACGATGACGTTTGGTTAACCAAATGGATATGATTTACCAACGGAATATGAATTCCGTCGGTATTTAAGTTTCCTAGTTGTCTCTTTACAACAGTTCCTATTGCGACGGAACACAAATTCTGTCGGTAAATAAAGTTGCCTAAATAATTTTACCGACAGTATCTTTACCGACGGTAATTGGGCGAAGCTAATTAATTGCGGGCGTAATTCCTGCATTTATTGCTGACAGAAGTCCCTATTTTGTCGATATATGTCCAAAAAAATTAAATTGCAGGAACAGTTCTCACAAATTTTGCCGACGCCGTAGGCTTAGTCGTTGCTATATGCCGTCAGAGATTTTGAGCGAAATTCCTTCCCTCCAGTTTTGCCAACGGATTTGTGGTTCCGACGTTATATACGAAAACAACGTCGTATTTACCGACGGATTTTGTAGTTCTGCCAGTAAATAGCATCGGTTTTGTTTCCGTCGGTAATATTCTGCCGCTATTCAGTGATTTTCTTGTAGTGAATAAAGAGGTGGAGATGGGATAAATTCATTCCAAGCTCAATGATTTTCCAATCATCCCTCTCTAACGATATCACTACAACTTCCTCCAAGAAGCTATTCACTAGTGTCATGCCCTAGCGCTAGCTTACTTTGCTTATCTGCACTCGGTGAATCAAATTGGCAATTCTCTTCACAACTTCATCCAATTTAATTATGTATGCTGTGGAGCAATGAAGAAGGAGGGTTTTGGAAATGTTGAGAGCCTGGGAGTTTTAGGCTATGACATGATTATGATCGCGAAGAAGGTGAAGCTTTGATGGAAAATTATCTTGATGGTGATGATGGAAGAAAATAAAACATAGTTTGTAATTGGGTTTTGGGTGAAAACACTAATAGGGAAGTGGGTGAAAACACTAATAGGGAAGTGGGTGAAAATTTGGGAATTTAATTAAGTTACTTTTAGTTATATTTTATTATATTTAATTTAAATTAATTAGGTTTTATTAAGAATTTAAATTAAAATTGATATATTAATAAAACAAGATATTTTGTTTTCACATTGTCATATAGAAATGGGACCTTTTAGTGATTCAAAAAGATATATATGTATCACATCAATAATGAAATGACATTTGACTAAGGAAACTTAATTTTGTTAAATTTTTCGTCCACTTAAGGTTTATTTGTATCAATTTGAAAGCATTAATAGTCAAATTGAACACTTTAAAATATTAGGATTTAACTTGTATTTTGATTCAAAATGCACTATTGGTTTGCAAAATTTTGTTAACTATTGTATCAAAATCAAAGTAGCAATTTATATATTTCATTAATCAACTAGGATTTGTTTCCAACAGTTATAACTCCTTTGAGGATTGCCATTTACTCAATTCTTATACTAGAATTGATTATTTTAAAATGCTTAAGATGTCATATCTTAAAAAAAAGAAGAAGATGGTTTCATCCTCTTCTGTTGAAAGAACTTAAAAAGGACTAGTCTTAAACACACTGTTCAAGATAAGGAAGAAATTTCATTTCTTCAAATTTTAATCTTAATCAGTAAATAAATGAAAGATATTTTCATTGTAAAATTAATTTCAGTTTATCTAATTGTATATGCTTGATTAGGCAAGTAACAGATGTCAAGTATTATCGTTGATTCCTTATTAAATTTGTCAAGACTTTACCAAAAATTGTTATTTCACAATGACAGATTTTATTTTATAATGATAAACCATTGTCTCCCTTTCAAGAAAAGATACTACAAAATACTAAGATAACGAAAAATATAATGCACGCTAGATAAGTTACAAATTAATCATAATATCCACTAAGCAACTCCAATGCCTTAATTATATCCTCTTAAGAGGGTATAATATTGGAATCCAACCGTGATTGGATGACGAGCATAGCAGAAAATAAAAATTATTTCAAATTTCGAGCAGATCCAGATAATTGTATAAACTTGAATAAAGCATAAACGATTTAGAAATCGTACTTGCTTACTATCCTGTTGAAAAATCTTCAAAAAATTTTCCAATTGATTATTCACCAGCTGTTCAAGCTTCCAGCCTCTGATGGTATTCACAGAGCAATTCTCAAACTGCTTTGAGAGGAAAGAGACAAAAAGTGTTAGCTTTTAAAAGCTTTTCCCGTTTAAATAGAAAAAAATCCTAAGTCTTTTTTATTAAAATTAAATCTCTTTAATTATAATTAAAATCAAATTCTAATTATAATTAATTTAGTTTTAATAAAATCAAATATCTCATATTTGATCTCCTAAAGTTTCTCAAACTTTATAATTAAGTCTAACTTAATTAAATTGATTTTTTCACAAATTACTCTTTGATGTGTGACCCATTAGGTTCCTAATAAATTGGCAATGATTATAAATTATAATTCTAATTCACAATTAGAATTACATAAATTAAAAATTCTTTTAATTTATCTTTACTTCTTCAATTAAACAATTCATAATCATAAATCATGATTGACGTCTAGCAGTATGTCATGATTACCCAAATATCAAGAATGTCATAATAATTGACTTAACCTGTCCATGCATGACTATAATGTATAATTTAATCCTTTTGTCATTCAATATTCTAATTAGACAGAGTATAGATACAGTGTCTACTCTTATCATCCAATCATGTTCGTCTATGCTAATTAGTAATTGATTTATAATTAAAATTTAAAAACACCTTTTCAAATGTCAATTCACTCTGGTTAGAGAATTCCATAAATTATTACTAATCAAGAATAGTAGAATATTCTCTTTAATTACTTTAGAGTGACGAATCTTATATTGACTTATTCAACTATCTACATGTGGATCATACTGTATTCAATTACTACTGACTGAATTATCCTAGGACAATTCATAAGTAACATCAAAACACAATAATTCACACACTAGATGCCTTGGTAATCTCAAGTCTGAGGATCAATTATACAATCATCATTATGAGATAATCCACAGACACACAAGTAATGCTCCATTTGGGATTCTCATAATCGGGTCAGTGCAGTGAACTTATCCTCTAATAATCACCCATATGTTTGTTTAAGTATCTCCACACTTTAATTTATGAGATCAATTACTTTCGCCATAAAAAAACAAATATGTGCTAGTTTAATCATTTCATCAATATCCCGTCTTGATGAAACTACTACTAGGAACATTTTAGGAATAATATAAAAATGCAATTCGAATCTCATAATTATAATTGCATTATAATTTCTAATTGCATAATAATTATTCCATAGATTTATCTTTATAATTAATAATTAAATAATTAACAATTATACAAAGATAAAGAATGCATTATATTGAATAATAATAATGTCATACAAATAAATTTACAACCAAAATAAGTAATTGGGTTTTGGGTGAAAACGTTAATCGGAGAAGTAGGTGAAAAATTAGGAATCAAGGTTATGGTTAATGCAAATTGAGAATTTGGAAATTTAATTAAGTTACTTTTAGTTATATTTTATTATATTTAATTTAAATTAATTAGGTTTTATTAAGAATTTAAATTAAAAATTGATATAATTTAATAAAACAAGATATTTTATTTTCACAGTGTCATATAGAAATAGGACCTTTTAGTGATTAAAAAAGATAATATGTATCACATCAATAATGAAATGACATTTGACTAAGGGAAGCTTAATTTTGTTAAATTTTTTATCCACTTAAGATTTATTTTGTATCAGCTTGAAAGCGTTAATGTTCAAATTGAACACTTTAAAATATTAGGATTCAACTTGTATTTTGATTCAAAATGCACTATTGGTTTGAACAATTTTGTTAACTATTGTATCAAAATCAAAGTAGCAATTTATATATTTCATTAATCAACTAGGATTTGTTTCCAACAGTAATAACTCCTTTGAGGATTGCCATTTACCCAATTCTTATACTAGAATTGATTATTTTAAAATGTTTAAGATGTCATATCTTAAAAGAAGAAGAAGATGGTTTCATCCTCTTCTGTTGAAAGAACTTAAAAAGGAGTAGAAAACACACTGTTCAAAATATGGAAGAAATTTCATTTCTTCATATTTTAATCTTAATCAGTAAATAAATGAAAGATATTTTCAATGTAAAATTAATTTCAATTTATCTAATTTAAATACTTTATTAGGTAAGTAACAGATGTCAAGTATTATCGTTGATTACTTATTAAATTTGTCAAGACCTAACCAAAAATTGTTATTTCATAATGACAAAGATTTTATTTTATAATGATAAATCATTGTCTCCCTTTCAAGAAAAGATATTACAAAGTACTAAGATAATGAAAAATATAATGCACGCTAGATAAGTTACAAATTAATCATTATATCCACTAAGCAACTCTAATGCCTTAATTATATCCTCTTAAGAGGGTTTAAATCGAATACAATATAAGTTGGGCAAAAACTTTTAAGTACTTTTTTCTTGTCATTTGAAATGAAAATTTAGTTGAGCTCGATCTTCCCAAAATTAATAGGTTTACGTACTTGAGTTAATTGAAATTTAGATCGACTTTGAACTTTTTTTTATTTTTAGATTTTGAATCAAGTTTGGGTTTAGGCTCTATGGCCTAAATCAACCTAAAGTCTGAATGTCACTTATAAATTATTATTGAAACGATATCATTTTTGTTCATAACAAAATAATGTTCCAAAAGTAATCAACATTCCTCTCCTCCTCTCCTCTATCCTTTTCATTATAGCGAAAAACCAAAACCTTCCACACCTCACACATACAGGTTGCATCTCTCTCCTCTCGTCTCTCTCTCTCTCTGTATGACTCTCATACTGCCATTGTGCCTCTCTATCACTCCCATACTTTGCCTCTAGTTTTAGTTGCCTCTCTTAATGTTAAGTAATTTTTCTTTTCATCATAATTTGACTTCATCTTCTTTTTACACTACGATTTTTTATGGCTAGAGTTAGCGTATGTTCTTATAATTATCATATTGAGATCATGTTACTTATAAAAGTTTTACAACTTCTTGTTTTCATGTTTTTCAATCTTCTTATGGCAATGGTTTTTGGTTGTGTTCAAAATCTTTGAAGGTCTAATTTAAGGATAAGGTGTGGGAAACTCAAACTAAACATGCACAATCATTTGCACAATTGGAAAACTTTAAGTTGATATATAAATCTATATATCGTGTATAAACTTGGTAGCATACTAAAACATCTAAGAAGATAAAATTCCTTAAAGCCTATGATGTTGTGGATTTGGGTTTCATTATTAATTCTCTCCAAGCTTTTGGTTACCCTTGCATGTTTATTAATTGAATTCATACTTACATATCTACAATTTCTTTCTCAGTGTTAATAAATAAGGAAACTACTTAACTATACCAAGCAGCTAAGGGAATAAGGTAGCTGGATCCACTATCTCCCTATCTTTTTACCATCACTAAGGAAGTTCTTCCAAGAATAATTTAGTTGTGTATTAATGAAAGCTCAATTTTTGAATATCGTTATCATTGCAGACAACTCAACATTACACAACTTTCTTTTACAGTTGATTTACTCATGTTATGTGTTAATGACACTTATTCAATTGGTATTATCTTATCATCTTTACAGAGCTTGTAGGAAGTTTATGGGTTGAGATTTAATTTAAAAAAGCTCTACTTATCTGTCTAAGCTAAGTTATGATGACTACTAAAGGGTGACTATTGAAGCTGGACCATCCATTCATTAGTTATCATTTACTTACTTGGGAATTCTTATCTCCATTAGGAAGCTTAAGGAAGTTCAATGTAGATCTCTCGTTGACAAAGTTCATAAAAGGATTTCTACTTGGACTAATAGGTTTTTATCTTAGGAAGGTAGATTTCAACTTGCAATTTCAATTTTCAATAACGTACACATCTACTGGCTATCTAACTTAGCCAATTCCTAAAAGAGTTCTGAAGAAGAATGATAGAAGCATAAGAGACTTCATATGGCATGGGCTGAATCCGAGTGGTAAGACGACATCCAAAGTGAAATGGAGTGTCATTTGTCTTACTAAAGAAAATGGAGGGTTGAGAATCAACTCTGTTAGTATAACGAACGAAGTATTGTTAGCTAAAAGGCTGTGGTGAATATGTTATGAAAAGAAGAGCCTCTAGGTGAAATAGGTGTATAGGCTTCATGTCAAACAAAGAAGCATTTAGTCTATCTCTCAGAAAAGTAATTAGTCCTATACTTTTCAACAAATCTTATATACTAGGTCCGTTATGCATCCTCATATTAGGCACTACATTAGAGATGGTAGAAGTACTAATTTATGGTTTGACAATTGGCATTCTTGTGGGCCTTTACGCTACACACAATACTTCACTGCTCTTACATGACTGATTCTTGAAAACACCATAATGTATGAACTTATTCAAAATGGCAATTGGTATTGGCCATTTCATACTCGCAGGGGAATTAGTTTAGTTACAGGTTGTATGCCAGATCATTTACCAGATCAGAGGCTAAAAGATGAAGTCAAATGGGAATTACATAGCTCACACAAGTTTAATGTTTTTTCATGAAAAAAGATGTTTCTTGGTCCACTCATCAGGTTTCCCCTTCACAAATTGACATGGGATCCAGGAATAACTAAGGGTTATTCATTCATTTTATGGTTAGCAGTTATTCAAAAGCTAGGAACCAGAGATAGTAGTAAATTCCAGATCCCTGATAGGATCTATCCTCTATATACCAGTGAAGTTGAATCTCTTGATCAAATCTTTTTTAAATTTTGTCATACAAGCCAGTTATAGAGAAAATTTGTCAACTTGTTTGATCTGCAAGACAGGAGCCTCAAATGGTTGGAAAGTCTAGCTTGGATCATGGATTTGAAATGGAAAAGTAAGGAAGATTGCAAGGTGTTTAAGGTTGGTTTTGCTATGTTAGTGCATTTCATTTGGACAGTGAGAAATACCAAGTTATTTGGGAAATCTGAACAATATAACAAATTCACCTAGATGGAGTTTTATCTTAAGTTAGAATAAGGATTGAGAGAGCTTCCCATTAACTACTCATGTATAGTTGATTCATTGTATCACTTAGAAAGTTAGCAGTGTATCACAGGCATTTTTCTTAATATGTATTTTGCTGTTTGTCACAGTCTAGTTGTTGGGGGTGAATTTTATTTCACATTGTAATTTCCACCTTTTTGAATGAATACATTACTTATATTCTAAAAAAAGTATTAAAATCATTTAATTTTTTATATTACCAGATAATATCAGAGATTAAGCAATAAAAATTGGTTATCTCAAGCTTTTGTGGAAATAGAATTGTTTTCTAGATAAGATGCCTGTTATTCCTAATACACAAATGCTTTGAATTGTCATTAAGAAAAATTGCTTCATTGGTTTCACAATGATATTATATACCATAAAAATGTTGTATGTAATCACCCTTCCTTTGTGGTAATTCTCATCATCATTTTTAGTATTTAATTTGTATTTGTAGAGCTAATGGCTGAGATGTATAGAAACGAATGGGAAAGTAATCTTCCAAAAATAAATTCTAACTAATATAATTTCATACTCGCAAAGGTTAAAGTTCCTATTTTAAAATTAGGAGCTAAAATTAATGAAACATTCCCCCTAGAAGTTTTAAAGTAGTTCAAAAATTTCTTAACTATTAAATCCTAGGTAAAGATATTATGAAACCTCTTTTTAAGTTTTGCATAGACAAGTACAAATTTAAGTTGCAAGAGTAAGGAAACAAAGTACCTTATGGCTTGAATTAGATTGTCTATTAAACTCCTACGGTGAGTGTTTCAACATATGTTGTTAGGGCATTTTCCTTGACCAATCTTCAAAAGATATATTGGTTATGCATAAGAAATGATTAGCATGTCTTTCAAGTTGCAATTAAATAAAATAGTTTCTAAATTTGTTCCTAACAAACTTTGCAACACAACCAACTAGTATATGCAATTCATCTAATTGTTCAAAGATTATGTTCAAATCTAGTGCTATTAAGTATAGTAAATTGAATAAAACTAGATATATGATGATATGGAAATTAAATGTTGCAACTATTCAACTTATTTTTCTTGTTTAACATAAGTTAAATTTGTAAATTCATAAACAACATATTTTTTACTTGTATCAATCCTTTGTGACAATTAATGAAACATTGAATTTATAGATAGCTATAGAATAATAAAAATCAAATTAATTTGTCAAATCAATCAATATTAATTATTCATGAAATATAAGAATTCAAAATAAGAAATACTTGAATTAAAACATGAATAAAAGTTTAGAATAAAACCTCACAAGGTTACAACTAAAGTTTTGAATCCTCTTCAATAAGAATATTTGGGTTTAGCCACACAAGATTTATGTTTCAATACCAAAAATAGAAGAAAGATGAAAATTGAGAATAACTAAGAAGAAAACAAAAAGAATGTGGACAAAGGTAAAAGACATCTCCTCCTATTGTTTTCTTACTCTAAACCTAGTCTAATTCTATCTTGCAAAGATTCCTATCTAAAACAAATTCAAATCCCTATATAATAGGGAAGGAAAGAAGTTTCCTAATTGAACTCTAGCTCTTCAAATGAAACTGATATTAGGCGTGATCTCACCTTATCCACTATAGTACTTTTTCCAAAATTCGTGATTTTCATCAATAATGCTTTAATTTGATGCAATCTTCACTTTTCATCTTTTAAAACAAAACAAAACTAATTTTCCTATTTAAGCACCAAAATATATCCAAAACAAAAGAGATAATTTCAACTAATCTATCAAGAAAACATCTTACCATACTTTTTTAATGTATTTTTTGTTTTCAAAAAAATTATCCTTACGTATAAGTTGCAAGCTCTATTACCAATCAAGCTTCATGTTAGACCCAAGTTCATAATAAACTTTTTAGCGTCAATGCTAGTTATAAATTCATATTTTTATAAATTTATAATCATAATTATTTATAAATAAAAATGATTACAAATAATTAATAAAACTAACATTACTACATCATCATAAAATGGTATATTATATTAATTATCTTATTTATTACGATGCAATAAAATAAAATAATAACAAAAATACTTAATTTAATATCATTTTACACTCATTATTATATTATTAATTAATAATAAAAACAATAATTTAATATATAATTGATTATTAATAAAAATAAACTTATATGACATATAAAATATTTATTTATACTTTTGATATAAATAATGTTATGTACAAATGATAAATCAATAAAATATTAATTTATTTATTAACAATAAAAATCAATGCAGTTAGCAGTTAATTACTTATAAAAAATTGTGGATTATAAATAAAAATGAAAAATTGATCTCTTTATTTATTATATATTACATAATAAATAAAACTAAATAACTTAATTTATTATCATATTAATTTAATAAAGCTATTATTAAAAGTTGGTAAATAAAATAAATTTTCAATTTTAATCAATAATTTAATATTAATAAAATTTTAATATAAGTAATTATATGTAAATATAATAAATTAATATTTTAAATTTGTTTGGTATATATCATGTTTGGTTCTCTAATTCCTAATCATCCTTTCGAAATGTGATTATTTACATGAAGTGACACATATCTCAAAAAGTTATTGTGAACAAAAATTAATAGCAAAAATTATTAAAATGCCTTATTCTAGATTTTTCATACATTATAAAGACATTCTGTATAATTTTTAAAGAACAAAGAACTTTAATGAAATTGATACGATCATATAACTAGTTAATGTCTTTTACATTATAATAAAATCATTATATAACCCTTTAGTGGTTCCTTTGAGTAAAAGATGATTTTAAAAAAAAAATAATTTCCTCTAATTATCATAGGTTCAAATCTGAACTCGAGATTAATCCTATGAGACATGTCAAATGAATTTTGGATTAATTAGCACGAATTTAATTTTAATATAAATTTGTAATTTATTAGTATTTTTATAACCAAAATATTTATATTTTAGTAATATCAGACTTAAAATTATAATAATATAAACCAACATTTTTTGTTTCAAACTGTATCGATTAGTATGGCACATATCAATCGAAAAAGTTACTGAAAAGGTACGGTATCGACCTATACTAGTCTTTTTGGCTAATACTGCCCAATACTCTAAATACTGGTTGAATATTGGTAAAATATCAAAAATTTAAAATATAGGGCTGAATTGCAAAATTGAACATAATCATCGAGAGCCTACTTCTCCCTCTACCCTCCTGTCCATTTAGGCTACCTCTCTTTCAAGTCCTCTTAGCTCTCACTCTCTCTCGCTATCCAGTCACCAATATTTTCTATGTCACCATCCGTCGTTGCTACTCCACCACCTTTATGCCTCCATTTCTCTTGCCACAAGTAGAGCAAATAAGGTTGAGCATAGCCTCAGTGAAGCTCTGGATGTTCTTATAGTTAAAGCACAACCTTAGTGGATTCAGAGCAACATACTTATACTACCATTCAACCAAACTACAAGCTTTCTCATAACACCACTAGATTCTATAAACTATCTTGCTTGGAAAAATTGAATTCAAGCTATTTTAATTACCTCTGACCTTATCGATTATGTGGATGGAACTATCTCCCCATTAATGTAGCCTCAAGCTTGGAATTCCCATCTCTAGAATACCACAAATGCAAAAGTTTGATCGAAATGTCTACTACTTTCTCAATGCATCTTTTCACCCTCAATCACATGACTAGCTCTCAGCTATCACATAGCTCATGAACTCTGACTTGAACTTATAAATCACTTTATGCAACATTGGCTTCATAATGCTCTTTGTCGCATACTGTACACATTGAAGAAAGACTTAAGCACAATCACTGATTTTCTTTCCCTTATCTCTATAATTGCAGATGAGTTAGTGGTTATTAGCAACAAACTCCTTAACGAAGATCTGGTTCTCTTCACCCTGAATGGACTTCTAGTTGATTATGAGTCCTTCATTACCACCATTGAGCACCATAACATTCCACTGATGTTTTCTGAGCTTCAAGCAAATTTTTTAATTCATGAATAATGATAGTTTTCATATCATTCACTTCCATGGTCAGTTGCAGCTCTCTTTGTCTCTCACAATGGTGGTAGTCACTCACAAGGCAGGTGCGGTAGATTAGGAGGCAAAAATCGTAAAGGGAGGCACAACAATTCCCAATTTGCTTTGTGGCTTAAACCTAATTTGGTTGGGTGTCAACATTAGCAGATTGAACATTATTATAGGGTCTCAAACATGATGGTCCATCCAATCAGCCTCATAGACCCCTTGATTCCCAGCAACTTCAAGCCCAGTCTACACATCCCACCCAAACATCAAATACTATTTCATTTACCAAGTCTAATAAACCACCCACACAGTTTCAAATATGTTGAAAATGGGGCCACATTGCCACCCACTGTGATTTTTTGATTTTTTGATTCTTGTAATTGTCATTATAGTTATTGACATATTAATAACAATCTTTCTGTAGCATTTATTGTTATGAACATTCAACCTAAACCAGATAATTCACACTTTAACTCCAATGTTGTTTTTGAATGGTTACGAGATACTGACGCCACTGCCTATATGACTCTTAATTCTCATATTATGGAATTTGTTTCACCTTATGATGGGTCTAACAAAGTAGTCTTCAGTAATAAACAAACTCTTCTCATTTCCTCAACTAGTACATTAACTGTATCTACTTCCTATTTCCCTCTCGATCTTAATGATATTTTGATTGTTTCTAATCTTACCATAAATTTATTTTTTTAGTTGCCAAATTTGTTTATAACAATTCATGTATTATTGAATTTTATCCATTTGGTTATATTGTGAAGGACCTTCAAACTAAGATACCACTCCTCACGAGTTCCATCCATAATAACCTTTTAGCCCTTAAAGATTCCATCACATTTTCACAATTATGTTTCTCTCAGTGCTACCACTACTTCTTCAAATTTATGGAATCAACATTTTGATCATTTATACAGCTCTACTTTATCTACTTTATCTTTTGTTTTACTTGTTAAATCTAATGTCATTAATTCTTGTACTTCCTATCTTAAAGGAAAAAGTGTTCATCTTTCATTTTCATTATCATCTCGTATCTCTACAAAACCCTTACAATTCATTTAGTATGATATTTGGGGACCTTTCTCGTCTCTTTCTTTATCTGGGTATTGGTACTTTATTATCTTTGTTGATGAATTTAGATTACCTGGTTTTTTTTACCTTGGTTCAAAAGTCTCATGCTCCACTCTATTTTCAAACCTTTAAAACAACAGCTGAAAACCTTTTCTCCACCTTTATCAAAACTTTTCAATGTGATGGAAGTCCTAAACTGATGAATGGCATCTTCGCTCAATTTCTTCCTATCTATGGAATCACTTATCGAATCTCTTGTCTTTATACTCCTCAACACAATTTCCTTAAAAAATGTAAAATTTACCATATCTTTAAACACACTTTAACGTTCTTTTGCATGCCTTTTTTTCCTAAATCTTTTTGGTTTAAATCCTTTTTACTGCTATTTATCTCATCAACCTCTTACCTACACCTGTTCTTAATCATTAGTCTCCCCATGAAACACTTTTCCATATTAAACATACTATCTCTCACCTTCAAGTCTTCAGATGAACATATTTTTTCCTTTCTAGGCTCTACCTGTACTGACAAACTCACAACTAAATCTACTCCACATGTTTTTCTAGGCTATTATTCCAAGTACAAAGGATACTATTGTTTTGATCCTCAAACCTTTAAAATTTATATCTCCCATCATATGCATCTCCTTGAACATGATTTTTACTATTCCACCATCTCTTCTAATGCTTCCCCTTCCATTTCGACTTCTTATGTTCTTTGCTTACCATTACCTTCTAACCATTCCCTTCCGTACACTGTTTCTCCACCTTCACCTACTCCTCCACCACTATCCTCTCATCCTATGGTCACTTGCACATGTGATCACACCTACATCCCTTTCTCTTTTCACAATTATATCACCTATTCCACGCTTATCACAACTTCTGACTCCATATCTTTCACTCAAGCCAACAAATTTCCATACCGGCGTTAAGTCATATTTGATGAGTTCATTGTTCTCCGTCACAATCATAGTTGGAATCTTATTCCTCCTCTACTAAATGATAACATTGCTGGTTGTAAATGTGTATTTTGTACCAAGCTAAATCTTGATGGCTCCATTCAATACCATAACACTTGACTAATAGCTAAAGGTTATGATCGAACTTTTGGCATCGACTACATCAATACTTTGAGTTCTATTGTCAAACCGACCACCAATCTTATTGTTCTCACTCTTGCCTTATATTATAATTGGACTATTCGCTAACTTGGTGTCAACAATGCCTTTCTTCATAGTCATCTCCAAGAACATGTCTTTATATCTATACCTCTTAGGTTCATAAATCCACACTATCCTCATCATGTCTATCATCTCCATAAAGTTCTATATGGCTTGAAGCAAACTCCTTAAACCTAGTTTTCTAAGTTGAGTAAGAAACTTCTTAAGCTGGACTTTATCTCATCCAAGTATAACACTTCTTTGTTTATTCATACCACCTCAAATCATGTAACCGTTGTCTTGGTTTATTTGGATGATATCTTGGTTATAGGATCTTTATCATCATTCATTCAATATCTTATTCATGATCTCAACACAACTTTCTCCATTAATGACTTAGGTCTACTTCATCACTTCCTTAGTATTGAGTCTATGACTAGGCCTACTGGTTTTTTACTCACTAAAGCTACATACATCGAAGATCTTCTTCTTTGAATCAGTCTCCATAATTCTAAACCTGCCAACTCACCCGTTATCCCTACCCTTTCTTTATCTAAAAATCACAATAATCCCTTTCTTGATGCTATTGAGTATTGTAGCATTATTGATGCTTTATAATATCTTTGCCCCACTCGTCGTGTTTGTTGTCGACAAAGTCTCTCACTTCTTACACTCTCTTATTGACATTCACCGGACTACAGTCAAATGGATTATTCGATATCTTAGCTCTACATCTCCTCATGAAATTCACTTTACTAAATCATCCTCTCTCAATCTCTATGCTTATTATGATCTTGACTGGGCTAGCTATCCTAATGATCATCATTCTACATCCGACTATTGCATCTTTACTGGTTTCAATCTCATCTCTTGGAGTTATAAGAAACAACCAAAAGTTTCTCAATCTAGTATTGAGGTAGATTACAAAAGTATTTCTCTTACAACCACAGAACTTTGTAGCTCACTTCACTTCATAGTGAAATCAATCTCTCTCGCATCAAACCTACTCTTTGGTGTGATAACCTTAGTGTTACTTTTCTTGTTTCTAATCCAATCTCTCATGCTCACATAAAGCACATTGAGATTGACATTCACTTTGTTTAAGATTTGATAGCAAACGAATCACTCACATCTGACATATCTTCGTTATTGATCAGATTGCTGATGATATGAGAAAAGTTCTCTCTTTGTCTACGCTCCAACATCTTTGATTCAAACTCATGATTACACATCACCCTGAGTTTGAGGGGGCTGATAACATATAATTATCTCTCAATCAGATCCATTTTATTTTTTGTTAACTAGAGATAAACATTTTGTTCAATATACTAATCTTTTTAGTTTATATTATACCTTATCTCATTTATCTCCAATTGTGTATATTAAGGTTCTTAAATATTCTGTAAATATAGTGAAAATGTACAATACAAATCTCTAAATCTTCACACAGAGATATAGAGAGAAGCATTTATGGAGTTTAACGTGTGGACAAAAAATCTAATGGCTTAAGTACAATGTCATTTTCATATGCTATAAGCTTTTTAAGTATAGAATTATGGTGTATAGGACCATAGTTGAAATTTTAGTGTTATAAGCTAATTTTTATCTATAAAATTAACCTATATGTTATAGTCTAAAGTGCACATATACTTTATGCATGATGAATCTTTTTTTATCATTAACTAATTTATATATTTTAAAACATTTGTAAAATTAAAAATAAATTTTATATTATAAAGTTTTAACTATTAAAATTATTATAAATTTAATACAAATTAGGATTCTCATTGTTAATCAATTTGTTTATGAAATATAATTAACATGGCAATGTCATTTATTTTTCGTAAAGTTAAAGTTAAAATTATGACAATATTATAAATGAAGAATTACTATAATGAAAAATTGAATTCTTTTTTTAATGATACGCTTTCAATTCAATTCAATTCAATTGCAATTAGTATCTTCACTAATGAACACTTTTTTATTTGTATGATTTATATGCTTATATTTAGTATCAATTTGGTTGTACTAATAATATAAATTTAATTTAAAAATCTTCTTTAATTAATGATTATGGCATTTTATCATCAATATTATTATTTATTCTATCCAAATAGTTAGAACAATTAAATCAAAATCAAATTGTTCATAATTAGACTTATCTTTTTACAAATTAAAATTTAAATTAATTAAGATTTAATAAAATTTTGTACTTTTAATTATATACATGTTTTTATGATAAAAATGTTATTAAAGTAGTTCTACATCTACAACTTTTGATTCAACGGGACAAACAAGGAATTATGTGATGATTAATTAAAATTAATATAATCCACTATATTGATAGATTATTAAGCAAGTTTTAGAATTTATTTTATAATTTTAAAAATTATCCCAAATAATACTTTTTTTTAACAGAGGAAACCGTAGTTGCTATCTTTTGGATGCGCACTGGGTAAACCTCCGGATTGATGCAATAGCCTGCAAATCACCTCAACTGGGTATTCCACACTAGACAAGCCCTGTATGACAGGCTCGATCGAGAGATGTAGATAGGGAGATTCAAACACATGACTTTTTAACCCCATATCTCCTACTCTACCATCCTGATATTGACTATATTATACCATAATCAAATCCAGCATAAGTACCGGTCCAATATTCATAACGTTGGTGTAGACTCAATACTGCAAATTTTAATTTTATATAGTGGCTCAAATAATTTGAAAAAAAAAAGGTCTTCTTAAAAATCTCCAAGTGTTTATGGATTTTGAGTTTGAATTGCGTGAATTTTCTAAAAAAAACATTTAACTGCTGGAGATTCTTGGGTTTAAATAACAATTTTAATTCCTCGAATGGTTTACGGAAATTGTGGAGTTGCTTGTCTTTAATTTACTAATTATTTATGCATTTAAAGGCTTATGACGCCCAAAAGAACTGCAAAATATAACATATGCTATGAAGGCAAGATAAGTTTATAAAATCCTCTAGATTTATTTTTGAACAATCAAAACCGCAATTATATATTTTATCTCTTAAAATATTGGATACATTTAATGATTATCCTCACAACTGATGGCTTTTAACGGAACAGATTTTAGGTAATTGCATACACGATAAGAGACGGAGATAGACATTCCAGAATTTAGGTCCATAAGAATGAATCATTTTTAGTAAGATAAAAAGAAAGAGAGGGAAGATACATATATAAATGGGTGGCCTAATATTGCGGAAAGAGAGATGATATGGTCGTTAAATAGAATGAATAAGGTAAACAAATTGGGACAAAATCAAAATGAAAGATAGAGAATAAAAGCAAATGTTCTTGAAGTAAGGGATGATAAAACCTTTAAGGAGAGGAAAATAATTTTCAATGTCATGTATGAAAAAGAATATAATTTAAATTGCAATTAACTTAATTTAACTGAACATAAAATAGTATTATATCTCATACAAACATGAAAAAATGAGAGGTTTACGTTACTTTTTGTTTATCCTATTCTATAAATATCTATCCATTTAACTAAATAAATGGATGTTTGTGAAATTTCATAAGATAGTCAAATTAGTAACAAGAACAAATTATGGACGGACATTTTGACACTTGACGATGACAGTGACTAAAGATTTGTGAATATTCTGAGTCGGCCTTTTACTGTCTACCTTTTACAACGATCATGTTATTTAGCCTTTCAGAAGGAGCGATGGTCGAATCAGCAGACAAAGACGATGCTCTTTGTCAGTGCCCACGTTGTCATGCGTGGATGGACCTGCCCTATCAGTCAATTATTATTAAGTAGCAGACGACTTCACCCAACCTTCTAGTTCAATTACAGTATAATAATTTAGAAAATGCAGAACAATTTTAATTAATAATAATAATAATAATAATATATCTAAATCACTTCTAACTCTTACAAGATATAAAACATTAAAATATAAATTTTTATTTATAAGATGCAATATTCAAATGTTGGACCGCATAAAGACAATTCATCTTCATACAAAAAATTCAAAATTAAGATTTTAACTGCCAAAATATAGCTTTCAGATTTCTAAATATAAGTTTTTACTAATGACATTATGTTTGTGATTGAAAAGATATTCGTGAAACTAAAAAAATTTATTATTATACCATTTAGAGAGCTTTCGAAAATCAAAATAAGCATTTCGTACTCATTTAAACTTAAAAGTCCCGAACCCTAATAGTTGTCCCATCTTATAATTTAAACATAAAAAATCATAAAAAATCAATAAACTTGAGGAGGAAAGCACGAAGGGTAATGTGATGAGGTCAGGAGCTGCCGTGCTGAATCAAATCGTGCCTATAAAGAAGAGCCTCATATTTATAGGTGACGCAAGGGGTACAGAGATAATTAAACTTACACACTTATGACTAAGGTCTATCGGTACGCGTACAATTGCGAATGCGACGCCTCACGCTGTCTGTATTCTTGTCATGACATGGACCTACTGTTACGATCGATTTAGTTATTATTTCATAGCAGACCCACGCCACAGACACTGTTTATGATTTAACGAAAGACTGATCAATAATAAGATGCCTCCCTCTCGGCTCTCCGGCGACGAGATTCTCTGTGCCTATAATTTTCTGTCAGACGATTTCAACCTAAAAAAAATGTGTAGATGAGATCGACTAAAATAAGAATTATATTCACAGAGAATTCCTTCAAATCGCTCTTGGGATTTCTACTGGCTCCTGGGGTTAATAAGCATTCGTGTTACACTTGTGTTTCGTTAGTTTTGTACGCAGGAAAACGAGCCATTTGTAGTCTACAGTGACTTTGCGATAATGTAAACAATTTGCCGTTGTCCTGTAGGTGAGGCAAGCGAAGCAGTCAATTGGGGTTGGAACCCTCCAATCACGTAGTACCAAGTTATGTGATTATGCAATCTCATCACGTGTAACTATCAAGATCAATTATGGAAAAAGAACTAATTTCTGTTCTGTAGACCATAAGGAAAATTATGGACCAACAGCGATACAACTACTGTTATTATTATTATTTTTGAATTTGTCCAACGCAACTTACCGTAGTTAATGTTAAAATTTAAATACTTGTACATCATGTATTTTTTAAAATTCAAAACACGACTAAAGAATAGTTAGGAAAGTGGTGGTAACAAATTTGTTAGGTTGAAGCATTAAAGATCCATGGAGGGTACTTTAATTGTTCAACAATGTTATTTTAAGTTCCTAAAAGAGGAGACTCAACGTAGCAAAGGAGCTCTCACAACCGGATACAACTTAAAAGTGTTTTAATTTAAGAAATTAAATTCGTTAAATAATTTTTATTATTAACTTATTAAATAATTTATTTAAAAATGTGTAATCTATAAATTAATAAGCATATTTAATGACTTATTCAATGTGCAGTTTAAACTATAGTGATTAGATATAAATACTTTCTTTACATTTTCATCTAGGTAATGAATAAACAAGACGAGTAATAAAATCTAAATCATATAAATAAATTCATATGATATATTCGTGAATCAGAAGTTAAAAAGTGGGAGCCAGCACCACTGAACCGAACAGCCAGTAACAACGCTGTAACAGTATTATCTCATCACACGTTTGCGTGAAAACCAAAAAAATATGTGAATAAGATGGGATGAAAGAATAAAAACAGATTAACCGAATCGGAATATCTCATTCTAAAATAAATTTTATTAAAATTTTTCACTTATTTTATTCTAATTTTGTTTTATTAAATTTTATTTATATATTTATATTCAATTTATATAAATATACCGATAAAATTTAATAAAAAAATGATAAAAACAAAATCTGATTCCGAAACAAACAAGCGACCGAGCAGTAAGTAGTGACACCACAGTGCCACAACTCGAGATCCCCATGCTCTCGAAAATTGGAAAACAGAAATAGAAAGACCCCAAAAAAATCACTCAATAACAGAGAAACCACGTGGCACCTGACAATAGAGTGACGTGATTACCCAGCTTTCTTTGTTTGTAGTGTTAGTACAACATTGGCATTTCGCTGCTTCACTCATTGATTGCTCCATTCAAAAATCTCTATATATAAACACCTAACACAGAAGAAGCAGATCTCGGAGAAGAGGGTATGTGTATGAGAGATACTGAGATTGTCGTTAAGATAGATTGATTGGTATGAAGCAGAAAGGCAGAGATTGTAACCGTAGATCGAGGAGCTTTTCTCGTTCTCGTCTTGCTATTGAGGGTTGTTAGTCTCCTCCATTTTCTCACTTTCGTTGCCAGCACGACTTCCTCTCTTCCTCTGCCTCTCAATCTGCAAACAACCAGTTTCTTGACGCTTTTATCACTCTATTTCAACAATGGCTGCTCTTGGTACTGTTTTTGGTTTTACATAACTAGCCCCTATGCATTTCGTCTTTAATCAAGATCTGAGCTTTGTGTTGTTTTTTTTTTTTGGATATTTGGATGTAAATATCTAACTTTTTGGTATGTTTTCATTGGGCTTTGGATTCTGTAGATGAGAAAGTGGAAGAACGTGAGATTCAGAAACACTATTGGATGGAACACTCGGCTGATCTGACGGTAGAGGCTATGATGCTTGATTCCAAAGCCTCCGATCTTGACAAAGAAGAGCGTCCTGAGGTGTACTTTCTTCTCTTTTCTATTTAGATGCCTATTGACAGCGATTTTTAGTACCCAAAGCGATTATTTTATTTCTTTTCTTTGTTTGTACCCATGATAACCTTTTTTTAAGAGCTGGTTTATACGAAGAATATTTCTGAAATAAATATAGTGAAAAAAAGGAGGATGAATATTATTATTATAATTATGATGATTGAATAAAAGAAAAGAATGATTGTTATTATTATCAAATTATTGTTGATATTAGTTAGCTTGTAAAAATATTAAGAATAAAAATTTATTTTTAATTAATTATAATGTAATTTATAATTAATCACAATATTTTAATTAATTAATAATTATTATTTTAGTTAATTATATTGTAATTAATTATATTTTAATTAATTAATTGTATTAAATTAATTAATATTAAAAATATTCTAAAAAAAGAGCAACTATTAAGGAATGAGTTTTATTCCTCTAATAGATAGAAAGTATAGAAGATTCTCAAAAGTAAGATATCAAACTATTATCCCTATAATAATAATCAACAATCAACCATTCACGTTTCATATTTTATTTCTCAAGTTGTTAGAACTTAAGGGGTGTTTGATTGATGAGTCTGAGAAGAGGTTAATAGGTAATGAATGGAATGATTTTATTTTTTCTCTACACTTCAAGTCCCATATTTTTTTATATACTTTATTTGTAGTTCTAATTATTCCCTAAATGTTGATTAATTTATCGTTAATGTTGAGATTTTTAAAATTGAAGCATTTGCTGGTTACATTTGTATGTGTCAGGTACTTTCTATCCTCCCGCCGTATGAAGGAAAATCAGTTTTGGAATTTGGAGCTGGTATTGGTCGTTTCACAGGGGAATTAGCTAAGAAAGCTGGTCAAGTTATAGCTTTGGACTTTATTGAGAGTGTCATCAAGAAGGTATTTTCTCTCGCAATCTTCAGTCGCTCATACACATACATAACGTCTACATGCTTTTCTTAATGATTGTCATTTAAATGTTGCTTCACATGATGAGCATTAATATTTGCTTCTCTCAATATTTTACCTACAGAATGAAAGCATTAATGGGCACTTCAAGAATGTCAAATTCATGTGCGCTGACGTGACTTCACCAGACCTGAAGTTTTCCGAGGAATCAGTGGACTTGATATTCTCTAATTGGCTTCTTATGTATCTCTCAGACGCAGAGGTGAATGTTTAATGCATCTCCAGGATCACCATTGGATTGGTCTTTTCGTGGTTTGGAGTAAAGCTTCTCGTCCCCACTAGATGACATCCATATAAAAGTTTTCATATAGGAGCTGAGAGATAAGCTTGATGTTGTGCCTGTTGCAGAATTTCACATGTGTGTTCTTTTTTCTGATGTTGTCCTTTTCTCATGTATATTGTGATACGGATGACAGGTAGAGGGTTTGGCAGAAAGGATGGTCAAATGGTTAAAAGTTGGAGGATATATTTTCTTTAGAGAGTCTTGTTTCCATCAATCTGGAGATTCTAAGCGAAAATACAACCCAACTCATTACCGAGAACCCAAATTTTACACAAAGGTCTGGTTTCTTTATAAATCTCTTGAAAGTGGTCCTCACGTTAAATAAAGCCGTCCATTGTTTATGATCTGCTTTGTGTTTTTAAATCTGAAAATTTTTAGCATATAATGATGCATTTGAAAAAAAGAGTTCACATTGACATCTAAGATTACATTGATCACGTCGTTTGCAGTGACCATGCAAAGAAATGGTTAAATTGATGAGTAGATTTTTTTGACATGGATGGTTAAGTGCTGGGTTGGATTTGAGTTGACTATATCCAGATCAGGAGGGTTTTTAAATTAGCTCATACTTCAAAAGTAACACATTAAAGAACTATGATTCCACAGGGTAATTAATTACACAAGTCATTTCAAACAAAATTTGGCTTATTGTATTGCAGGTCTTTAAAGAACTTCACACAACTGATGCTTCTGGAAATACTTTTGAGCTTTCTCTTATTGGCTGCAAGTGTATTGGAGCTTATGTGCGGAATAAAAAGAACCAAAATCAGGTTATACTAGCAGACCCCAATTTTATTTTCAACATATTCGAATGAGATGGCTGACAAGATACCCATGCCATGTTGCAGATCTGTTGGATATGGCAGAAAGTTAGTTCAGAGCATGATAAAGGATTCCAGCGTTTCTTGGACAATGTTCAGTATAAGTGCAGAGGTATACAACGTTATGAGTGGGTCTTTGGACCAGGTTTTGTGAGCACAGGAGGAATCGGTATGCTGCCATTTCCTTTTCATTCTCTAAGGCTTTTTGGGGATAAGATCATTTTCTTATTTGTTAATTGTTTTCTTTAAAATTTGAACACAACTAGTTTAGATTCTTCAACTTGGATTTCAAACATGTCAAAGCATACACGTGTTTGTTATTTTCAGAACATTTGTTGGATGTTTGAGTCAACCTGTCAAAATTTCTGTAGTAAGTTTTAAAGTTATTAGATATATTTTCACGAAACTAGATTTTACCTTGACTATTAAGCTTCGTCTTATAGTTATTTACGATCTTGATATTTTTCTCATGTTTGCTGTTCTTTGAGCAGAAACAACTAAAGAATTTGTGGCAAAACTGGACCTTCAACCTGGCCAAAAAGTTCTAGATGTTGGCTGTGGTATTGGTGGAGGTGACTTTTACATGGCCGAAAATTTTGATGTGGAGGTGGTTGGCATCGATCTTTCCATAAATATGATTTCCTTTGCTCTTGAGCGCTCCATTGGACTCAAATATGCAGTGGAGTTTGAGGTTGCTGATTGCACTAAAAAGAGTTACCCTGATAATACATTTGATGTTATATACAGCCGGGACACCATTCTGCACATTCATGTAAGAATTTGAGTATTATGAAGGGAAAGGACTTGCAACGAGCATGCATAAAATACGGTGGCAGACATTGTTGTTGCAAGTTTGATATCAGTTTGCCTCTTAACATGCGTATGTCCTCTCATATTTCAGGATAAGCCTGCATTATTTAGGTCATTCTTCAGGTGGCTGAAGCCTGGAGGCAAAGTTCTTATCACTGATTACTGCAAAAGTTATGGAACTCCATCATCAGAGTTTGCGGAGTACATTAAACAAAGAGGATATGACCTTCATGATGTCAAAGCATATGGCCAGGTATTCTTGCAACAATCCCTAGCTACCCGTTATTTCTTGAAAAAATACTTTCTCGTGATACGTTTTTGAATGACGCGAAGATGCTCCGGGATGCTGGCTTTGATGAGGTCATTGCAGAAGACAGAACTGATCAGGTTAATAATTTAATCCACTACATACGTATATCTGTACATGTTATGTTGGTTTCACACTCTCAACAAGTTGTTACTTGTGCTTCAGTTCAATCAGGTCCTGTATCGGGAATTAGATGCTGTTGAGAAAAACAAGGATGCCTTTATACATGACTTCTCTGAAGTATTGATTTTTCCCTTATTTTCAGTTTATTCATATTGTTTGACTAGCTTTAATTTAATCTTTTTTTGTTCATCTTTAGTGGGCATGGGCTTTTCTTAATGTTGTTTGTGATGCATATATCCAGGAGGACTATAATGACATTGTTGATGGATGGAGAGCGAAGCTGATCAGGAGTTCGTCGGGTGAGCAGCGCTGGGGCCTATTCATCGCAAAGAAGTGAAGAATCATGTCTGGTCGAGCCTGTCCATCCCAAAGAAGAAGCGAAGAATCACATCTAATCACAATATCAGCTCTACTTTAATTGTGTTGAATAAATGTCTTGGAACTCTTAATTGCCTGGATGGTATAAGCCTGTGGCCGGCATCTATTCTAGATCATCTTTAGCATATTTGTAATAACTATGATTATTATAAATATGTAGTCTTCCATGGTCAGAAGACGATATTAATAAAAAAGGAGATACATTTTTACATTCTTTTTTCCTGCTTGGCATGCCGTGTGATCTAAGACGGCATGATTTTGGAAGTAGATCCAACTGGAAAAAAGGTTCTGTTGTTTGTAATTGGGCCACTATTCACATGATCTGCAGTTCCTATTTTTATATATCATATCAAATCGATATCAGGCATGAAAGGTGAATGTAAAGGTGAGCAAAATTTCCTATGTTAACTTTTGTTAGGTCTCACCTATTTCTCTTGTATGAAGAAAAATATGGACAAGGCTCTTACAACCAACATCTTTAACCGTCCTTCCAATAGAAAATGTGAAAAGCGAAGCATTTACATAGATAATTATACCGCATGCTCATCATCCCCATCCTATCTATCTTTCGCTCAACCACTTCAACAGTGAGGTATACATAGACATACGGCTGAATTCACTAAAAACATGGAGGGAAACCTATCTATTCTATTATCAACATGTCTACACTATTTAAATGGTAAGAAAAACTAATGACCGTAAGCCAATATATATTACTTCAACATGTCAATTACATCTTTCCTGGACCTGACAACAACAGGGGAAGCTGAGAGATTCCGCGGCAGCTTCTGCTCCTCGGAAACTAGGACGTCTTCCTGCTTTTTGTCTTCAGCTTTCATGGAGTTGACGGAGGTTCCATATATCTGCACTACCAAGCTTCCACCTGCCGTAAATCACAAACTAATGCTATCACTTTTTGGTGCTCTTTCTTTTTTTAAAAAAATTTATTTAAATAAACATTTTCATTTCTTTTATGCATTCCTACTACTTTCTTTCCTACTTTTCCCTTTCTTTAAGTTATAGCTTTGTGTAACACTTACACTAAGAAGGATCATAATTCCCAGGAATTAGGCTATCCTTTCGATCTGCCGTCTGACTAAAGTTTTGGGTTTATGCTGCTTTAGGGGCCATTTCTTACAGTGCTCTTCAGTACAATCGCAATATTGCCCCACAAATCCTAATCTTTGTATCAGGTCTAGACTCAATTAATGCCATTCAACTGAAATCTTTTGGTAAATAAAAACCAGTACTCCTCTTGGTTTTACTTTTCCACAAGAAAAAAGTAGTAACTGAACTTACAAAGCACAAGGGTAGCCCCAATCCATCCAACTGTTCCCCACCTTTCACCAAGGAAAAACCAAGCAAAACCAGCACCCCACAGTGGCTCCAACCCATAAATCACGGCTGTTTCGGTCGCAGAAATATCACGCATAGCAGCAAACTATAATGAGAAAATACATTTCCTATTAGAGATTAACGCTGAAACAAAGTGTCAGTGAGTATTACTACATATGTTCTCATATCAAAACTAAATGTTTACACAAAGAGCATTCTAATAAGTTTCATAATCAATGATTTCACAAATGTTTCATATTCCAGACAATTTTAAGCCTTTATCATAACGGTGAGGCTGGAACCATGTCCTGTGGAAGTTGCCTACCAAGGATAAGTTAGGCTCAAAAAAGCATATTACTCAATCCCAAACTGATGTTAATGCCAGGATATTAGAAACCGTAGTAAATAACCATTCCAGGTCCAATTATATGCAAAATACACTCAGAAAAATGCAAGAATACCTCTACCCATAAGCATAAACCAGTTGAGAATACTCCTGTATATAGGGCGGGTATCCATGGAAAAGTCACAATCCAGTCCCACACCATCGGGAGTGTAAATGACAATTGGTCAAGTTCAACCTCATCAAACCATCCTCCGATCATAACCCACATTGTCGATAGAAAGGCAACAACACAGACCTGAAAAACAATAATATCATTTGCTCAAATGCTAGTGACTGAAAAGAATTTATAATTGTCCATGTCACTTTCAAGTTAAACGTAGAGGGTGTCAATCATGATCAAGAACCATACCTCATATCCAAGAAGTGGCAAGAAGTTCTCTTTCTTTGTGTTTCTTGAAATATGTTCTGTCCGGAGCATATGAATTCCAAAAAATATTGCACTCAAAAAGTTCAAAAGATCTCCAACCTGAAAATGGTTTATGGTGTAACTTATTTTATCTTCGTTGTTCACTACTCTGCCACTATAAGAGGGATGGGCCAATTTTGTTTTTAAGGGAAATTCCTTCTCAGCACTAAGAAATAAGAAACATTAGTTACCATTGACAAATAGCAATATGTTACTTACACATGGAGGAGATCCGCTGCATTCCAGCATAGCAACCCCTATTGCTGACATGAGGACTCCAAACCAGGTACGAACTGGAATAGTTGCACCCAATATGCCATCAAGTAATGGTACAACAATCACCTATCAAACCAGTAAAATTCGTTTTTATGTTGCAGTTAATATGTTTTCCAGTCCATCTAAATTTGGGAGAGTTTCAATCAGAATGATTATAGAAGATCTTGGGATGTAAACATATGTTTTCATCATGATAGTTTTAGAAACTTGAAACTTATGTAAGAGCCAATAAGTTGAACATAATCTGGACACCCAATCTGTCATATTTCATCACACCTATCAACAACACACACTATCCTCATTATAGACTGTAAAACTTACTGTAAACAAGGAAATGAAAGAGGCACGCCCAGCATCAGATGTTAGTAATCCAACTGCCTCAATTAGATACCCCAAACTCACCCACAACCCCAATTCTAGGCCTGCATTACGGGTCTGAGCATCATCTCGAGCTCTGAATACAAATGGCAAAAAGGGGATGGCAGAGACAACAAATCGCACAGCTGAAAAGGCAGCAGGGTCCATCATATCTTCAACAGCTTTTACTACTGGGATATTGCTTGCTGAAACATGAAATCAACAGAACTCTGTGAAACTTTTTTAATCTTTGATTAGACAGTGACCACAAGAAAACGAACATTATTCACAAGGAACAAAATAATTTCTCAAACATTTTTTCATAATCACATAATTTGGAGCATGCCAAAGATTTAATAGTTTCTTAAAAGCATATCATCAGTAGATATACTTTAGGTGTTCTTTAATCTAGGCCATAAACAGCGTAGATGAGTTAACTGTGAAACCTGTGACATGCATGCCCTGACCTAAGACATGTAAGATATGTCAAGAGATGAACAAGAAAGAAAAGCAGAAACACGAGGAATTTAACAAGCAAGTAGGAATTCAAGAAGCAGTTACTACTTCTTGAATTATTGATAGAAAGCCAATGCTTTGTCCTGTACTAGGGTAGAAGGAACTCCTAAAATGCAGGTGATCCAGGTGGGGGTAGAGAGACCTGTGATGTGAGAAATAGATTAATATAAAAGCTTCAACACACATTACAGGAAGCAAGAAGGCTAAGAGGCAAGAAAACCAGCTAAGTGATCATAGAGAACGCCATCTACGTATTCTCTAGCACCCAATTACATCGACAAATTCCCAACAATACTTCGAAGTTAGAAACTGAAATAAATTCCCTGATTTCCTTTTCTTTTTCTCCATTAAGTTCTTCTTTAGCCAAAATGTGAATGTTTGAACAGCCTGAGGAACTACAAGACAAATCCTTAACCCCATACTATGGAAACGGTATCAAATTCAATTGCAAAGATTACTTTGATCAAAGAAAAAGTAATCTTAGTTCCCCTAAGTTCAAGATAAGTACTCCTGACAGTGGCCCCCATCAATTAGAAGTGAAAGTTCTAGATACCATGAGTCAACGATGAATTCAAATCATTAAATCCTGTGTCCAGTGTCAGGGTTGGAGTATTCTTTCTAATTAGGGAATTCCAATCCTGTTTCATTTAAAGTGGATGAAATTTAACGTAAGAGGTTGGATCCCCCCTATCATTCATTACCAAACAAATCACTTATTAACGAACAAACATAGGAATCGAGTACTCTCCAGAAATAAATAAAAGAAGAGAACTACCATAAACAACAGTAATAACATTGAGTAAGAGAACACTTCTAATCTTTTTGGATGCAAACAAAAACTTTCTCCAGAAAGGTCGCTTCTTGACTTTAGAAATCAAGCCAATATGACCACTCCTTGAAACAATTGCTTTATCCTTCATTGCAATTGCAACACCAGACCCATCATCACAACACGCATTGATTGCGGGCGACCCATCAATGATTTTTGCACTTTGCGATGTTCTCTTCTTGTTTTTCAGGTATGTTATATCAGTACAGTGAGAAGTAGAACAAGAGGAGTAAGAAGACGAAGCAGGGTCAGTAGAGAAAATAAAAAGACGAGATCGTTTACAACGTTGCGAGTCAGTGATGATAGAGAAGGAGATAAAGGAGCACGAAACACCAGAAGAAAAGTCTTTTCTAGTCGTAGCAGTAGGAGAACCTGTTCCCCATGTTGCTGGTAATGATGGGTAAGCCATAGCTTCTCTCAGCTAGCCATGAATGAGAACTCTCGATTGAAGAGAGACATTAAGAAAATATTGGATTTTTTTTCTAACCAAAGAACAAAGAAAAATGATCGGAAAAACTGAGACCAGGGAATGGAAAAGAGCAAAGGGACAAGAAAGTTTGGTGATATTTTGGCAACAATATCAATAATTTCTGAGTTCAAACGTGCGAAACATGGGAGGCACATGAGACGAGATCTGCGGAGCCAAGTGAACTCGTTGGCATTGGTTTAATAGGCACGAGGAATTTGTGGGAAATCGAACGTTTATTTTAAATCATATGATGCGACATTAAAACTTATTTGTCCGTAGGCAAAAAGGTAACTTCTTACAATAATGCTATTTTTCACAACTAAAATTGAATTATTCTTATAGTCTTTCTCTAAGATAAAGATTAAACTCACCCATAAATGAATTCACAACTCAAAAGATCTTGTTTGATCTCTTCAATAACCTAAAGGCTCACTCATTTGAAATTATAACAATGAATACTTATAAAATCTTTGAAGAACTCTTTTAAATGTTTGTATTGAGCACTCAAATGTTTCTTAGTATATATTGTAATAAAAACCATGTACTTATAGTGTTTAAGGGTTGGGTTAAACTAGTTGCTGGAATTAAGAACTAGCTATTGCCATTGGCTAGTTCCAATAAATTGGTCAACTATTGTGACACATTGGTTGGTAGACCAGTTTGCAGCTTATTAATTAACATTCCTATAAACTCTTGTTACACAATTTTTGATACCTTTAACAAGTATTGTCAAGCACTAACATATATAAGTTGACCATTACACCTAAAATTATGATTCTAGTATCTTTAAATACTCAAACTTAATTTTCTTAATGCAAAATTCGCTTAAATACTTTTCAAAATATTATCCAGATAATGTTTAAAGGATCAAGATGGCTTCTATCGAATTAAAACTTTAATTCCTCTTAATGATTGAAAAGACTTATATAATAAGTTAAAATAATGATGTGTTTATGTATGATGAGCCTTTAAAGTATCAAAGTAATCAAGTAGAAAGCACAATAAATTTTACGTATTCATTTATAATATTGTTATTTCTTCTTCTTCCTTGGTCTTGATTTTGTTCTTCACTTAAATGAGTTTAGCTCTTAACTTTCTCTAGTGTCTTCATGAGATGTATCTTGATTTGTGCATAATCATTATTGCTTTCATATTTCTTCCATAAAGAACAAATTCATTATAATACTTATATTTTATTATCATCAATACATGGATTGCGATCTCCCTTAGTTCATCAATGTTGGACTGAAATGTGATATGTTATTATACAAGCACTATAAGGGCTTTAATGCATACATAATGGAGATTAAGGACAAGCTAATTTTCATAATGCTTAAGATGATTACAAGAGAAATTATAAAGAGATTTAGTAAAAAACATATAGACGATCGGGAAATGTCATAAGTTCATTTGTCCTAAGATACAGAACATCTGGAGAAGTATAAGTAGCTTACCAGTAATTAAATTTTATACTTTAGTAGTAAGAGACTATTTAGAGTGGAGCTTATGTATTTTTAACATGTTGTTTTTAGGCAACAACAACTTCATATGTAGCAAATGATATTTGAATTGAATTCATTCTTACCATACTTGTACTATAATTACACATAACGGTGGCACACTTGAAGAATATGTGGACTCCATATATAACACAGAAAGATTTCAACAAGGATATGCATGTCGAATTTTCCAATCCATAGTAAAAATATATAGCTAATTCCTATGAAGATCATAGTTTTGAAACCCAACTGCTACAATATAATAGAAGATTTGGAAGGTGAAAAAAAGGTAAGGACTAAGGAGGTAAGTGAGGAATAAAATCCATATAGGACTATTTAGAAGGGGCTTTCTTCATGTAAAAGGTGTAAGTAATATGGTCATAATATAAGGATACTCATGAAGATAAATTCCAATTCCAAATAAAACTAGAGTATCCTATTGATATAAGAACTACTACAAAGACCAAAGAAAAGAAAACAAATATATTAAAGTAGAATATTATTGTATTATTTAGAAAAAGGAACTATAATTTTATTTTTTATTTTTTGTGGCTAGCTAATTAGAGCAAAATGATAGCTAATGAAGGGTAGCAATTCATATAATTGTTATTAGTTATTTACGTAAATGGTACTAATATGATATAGCCAATTATGGTTAGTTATTTTTATATATGATACTCATATGACATAGATGATTGTGGCTATTTGTTTATATATATGGTACTAAAATTTTGGTTAATGAATTACTAGGTTTTTTGAATAATTTATTTTGGTAATCTTGTCTCTAGATAGCTAATTATGGCTAATCAAGTTTAACTAGCATTGAATAAAATAGGTTTACATGAATTTGACACCATTATAAGCAAGTTTGACTAGAATTAAACAAAAGCATAATTCTCATGTAATGTAGCTATGAGGATTTTATCAAGTGAAATGTATAAATCAAGTGAACCAAGTGAAAAGCAAGTATTGTTTATTGTTAAGTCACTTTAATATTTTATTACACATTTCAAGTGAAATGTAAAATTTGATCATACGTGCAATAGAATAATCACAAAACCTTTTTATTTGATTTTCCAAAATCCAAGATCACTTAAGATTCTATAATATGCTTAACATATAAAATATAATAAATCATGAATCATAATTTGTTCCTTATTTTGAAGCTTGATATGTTTCTTATCGTTTCTTAAATGGACTTATCTTAATCACTATAGTAGCATAGGTGTCTGTTCTCTTTTGGTATCCATATAACACATAGAGAGAACTCTAAAACTATTTTAGAGAGGTGATATGGCTAATCCTTACCCTATAGATCTCACCGGAAGTGTACTTATTGAACTATAGTATAGTGTCAGAGAATATAAAGTGTTGATTGATAAAATCTTATCTTAATATATTATTTGATATTATTGTTGAAGGCAAAACCTATCTATTTGTTTTACGCTCAAAAACTGCAAATGTACAGGTCATGACTTGTAGTAAAAGAGCAGATATCGATTTCACTGGGATTGAAGCCTAGACATCTCTTAATTTAGACAAAACTTTGTTTAAGAAATGAAATTGTTAATTGAAAATAATTGGGAAAATTAAATTAAAATTAAAAGATTAATGTAAACAATGGATAATATTGCAATCGCAGAAAATCTGAATTCAAGAATCTAAATGCTAGAGATTATTTTTTTCTTATTTTATCCCTAATCGAATTAACGAGAATCGATTGAACGATCTTTTAACCTACTCATTGACTCTACCGATTCAATTGGTTATTAAACTATCCTATGGGTGATCAATTGACTAATCGAGATCTCTCTTCTAACTATTCAATTAACATGATGATTGCTAGTCTATAGGTCGTTAACTCTCGTTATACAATCCTACATGAATTTTATCTCACTCACTCTCGCGATTTGTTGCAAAATGACAATTAAAATCAACAATCAACAACGGCAATTGTATTCAATTCAATAAAATAGGAGTTTTGACAAAATAACTCAAAAGCAATCCCTAAAATGAAATCAGCCTAACATAGTTTCCATAACATCATCAACAATCAAATAAACCATTTTTACAAAGAATAGAAGATGTTAAAATGATAGAAAATTGAATAGAAATACTCCTTCTCTTCTTTGCCAAAATCTAGAATTTTGGTGTTGATGTGCTATTTTTCCCAACTTTGATGATGATCCTTGTCTTCAATCCTTCCTCAATGCTCCAAACATGTGTTCTTCACTTAAGGATGCTGTTTCTACAGGTTGGTATTGTCTCCCTTCAAGATGGAGGATTAATGATATTTTTATAGCCCAAAAACTCTAGGTTTAATGAAGCCTTGAAGATTGCTTCGGATTACAATTCCCACGAGTGTGAGAGTTTTTATGATTCCCACGAGTGTGGGAATTACACACAGATGCACTTCTCAGCTTCTATGATTCCCACGAATGTGGAAATTTGGCACAAATGCACTCTCTTTGTCTTCTCTTCTTTGATCTTTTGTTCAACCTCTAAGTTACTCCCTCTTCTTTCCTACATAAAAATGTCATTTCTTATCTTTAATTAGCATCAAACACACAAGAATAGCAATGAAAATCAACCTTAATGAAAACATACAAAATGAATCCTAAACTAGAACAATAAACAACAATTATGTAAGAAAACATATGCCAATTACCTATAAAAAAATATCCTAATGCACACCTATCAACATCCCCACAGTTGAATCTTTGCTTCTCCTCAAGCAAAATAAATACAACCAATCAATTATACCACTTCATTTTTACAAAGATCAAAGCATACAATCTCTCAAATTCAAGCCAACTCAAATATCAAGTTAATGCACATATCATGACTACCTTTTGCATTGGTATACACAAGTAAACTCACAATTGGCATAATCACGCAAAGATAAGTAAAGATGCACAAATGAATCTTCCCCACTGTTTTCACTCATTTCGCTCAAGTGTTTAAGGATTAGTGTTTCGCTCAAACTTCTTATAGGAAACTACACTACCATAGGCTTGCTAATACACCAATTCTCCTTTACAATGATTGCATGCATAATAGATCAAAAGGATTTGTTTAGGGTTGTAATGTGGTAAGGGTTAAGGTGGGTCAAAAGAAGGGAAAGATGGTTAAGCACAAACATAAGTAAAGTACAAATTGGATAAAATGGGATAACAAAACATAACTACAAGACATACAAATATAATTAATATTCTGCACTTATTGATGCTATTTAGTTGTTCTTTCTTTTCCTTTTCTTTTCTTTTTCTTTTTGTTTTTTCATTTTTTCTTTTTCTTCATACATGGAAGAACTATTAATTCAAAACTAACACTATATATAATGTAGTCCACAGGCAGAAATATACTCAACTTGTCTCCGTAAAAATTTCATACAATCCCAAGTAAATACTTTACTAAGCTTGTGAAAGGATAGGATAATGGGGTTTAAAGTGTTAAAATTTCAGGTGTTTTCAAGAAACAAAAGGTTAAGGCTCAATGGGGGTAGCAAGGGATTATGCAAAGGTGTGTCGTTTAAGCCAAGGGTTAATGCAAGAAAAGGGCCTCGATAATCTCTATTAAGAATTCATCCAGTAGACTCAAACCGATTCAAAGCAAGTTCTAAAGGGAGTAACCTATGGAAGTACACTCAACAAGGAAATGAAAGGACTCTAGATGGAGTCATATGGCTCAATCCTCACTTTATCTCAAATGAAAACTCATTATGCATCTCTACACTACCTCATTGTTCAAATGTCAATTTGTGACTAAGCCTATGTAACCAATTACTTTTCATCACTCTATATGGTTCACTTTCTACTTAAGTAGCCTAATCTGAGTTGAAGTATGTATTCAATCTAATTTCAACTAATATGAAAGAATCTCATGGAAATATTTATCAGAGTGACTCAAATATGGTTCCATTGCTGATACAAAGCACATACAATATGCCTAAACATGCATCCTATTTAAAACAATGTAAAAAAAAAGTAATTAAGAAAGTTGATGTCACCTGCCCACACTTAATGATAAAAGTTTCCTCAACGTGACAATTCAACCCCCAAGTGAGTGAAAATGACATAAAACCAAATAAAAATGAAAACACAAACAAAAGAAATTGAAACAAACGAATGATATTTACCTAAATAGAAGATACTGAAGTCAAACCAAAATTAAAGAAATTAGAACTAAATAAAAGACATAGCACAAACAAATAATATGAAACCAAATACACTTGAAATGAAATGCACTCACATACAAGAAATAACAAAATGTTAAAGTTTAAGGGATAAGAAAAGCTTATTCCTCCGACAGAAGTTAAGGAACCTCTTCTTCAAATTATGCTACTCCTTATGTACTGTTTGCATTTGTGTGCTGAGCTCATTTAATTTAGATGTCATCCGTTGTTTGTTGGTGGCTATTTGTTCAAGGGTTTGTTGGAGTTGGTCAACCTCCGTTGATGTGCTTGGTTCTGCCACTACTGCTTCGTCCTCTAGATCCTGAGCTACTCGAGATATGAAAGGTCAGGACGTGACTGTACTGATGCTTCTCTTGTTTCTCACTGTAGCATGCGTCTGAGGATTATGGAGTTCTATAGAATGAACCTCCACAATCTCGAGAAGCCTAAAAAATGATATGTCAAACATATCATGCAATGTTATACGCACCTCTTCCAAATTATGGTTATAAAAATGAGCTAAAGCAGTAAGAATATGCCCCATTCCAAAGTATGAACTCTTTTTATTGACAACACTAATGATTGATCTAGAAATTCTAAAGGATGTGTTGATTCTAACCTTCCAATCCATGCACCATAAGAAGAAAAGTTCTTTAGGCGAACATTTGCTACTTTTGGTTTTATTGAATATAGTTAAACACATGAATTTATGCAACAACAAATGTTTAGCACTACGTATTAAAGCATTCGGTGCATTGCGTGAATCAAAACTATCTTCTCTTGTTAAAATTTTCCTATAGGCATCCACATCAAAATCAGTATGATCATCTAAAAATTTTGTATTTTGGAAATCGAAAGGAAGACGCATGACATTATAATCTAGTTTGTACACATCACTGAATAATCTAAACCAAAAGACATCCATTTTTGGGGTGTAACAAACAGTAGTGCAAAATTCAACTGTCATCATAGGGTGAATATGTATGTCACATTGGATGAACCTATTCCACCCTATGTTGTCAGCTAATTGCTCAATCTTTTTCCTCACTCCTATGTTCTCTAACAATTCAAAATCAAAATACCTAGGAGTGATTATTCCCTTATTCTTAAAATCATAGAAGAGTGTACCTTCGTCTTCTAAGTAAATTAGGAGGGAGATTGGTAATTTGCCGCTAAATTGCTTTTGCCTTCACTGAAAACTTGACGGTGTACATGGTCACCCAGTTTCTGAGCCATCATCTTCTTTGGTGCCATTGTTATAGAAAAACCTACAAGAATAAGAGATAGAAAGTGAAATTTGAGTTTTGGAGAGAGAGAACAAAAACTTACCTAAATCCTTGTTGTTTGGAAATATTAATGCATGAAAAAATGAAAAGAATGTAAGAATAAAGAAAGAATTGAAGAAACTACCAAGAATCTAAAGGGAGATTGAAGAGTTTTAGAGAGTGAGAGGAGAGAAATTCATAGGTAAGGGAGAGAGAGTATGAAAAATTGAAGATAGGGTGAGGGAAAAAGTGGGAGGGAAACTTAAGTTTCCCTCCGGTAAAACAATTCCCATAATCATGGGAATCACCACAATTCCCACAAGCGTGGGATTCCTCTCTAGAAAGTTTCTGGAGAGGATTCCCATGTTCGTGGGAATCACCACAATTCCCATAGATGTGGGTTTTCTCTCCAGAAACTTTCTAGAGAGATCTCCCATACTCGTAGGAATCACTTCAATTCCCACGAACGTGGGAATTGGTGATCCTCATAATTCCAAACCTTCTTCCAAGCTTAAATGAATTCTCCATGATCCGAAAACCTACAAAAACATCAAGATAATATCATCGACAATAATTTTGAAAAGAAAACCAATTAAAATCCAAACAAATTCAACATGAACGTCAATCAATCTTAATTTAGAAATAATCAAACCAAAGAACTCAAACAAAAACTAGACAAAAACAACACAAGAGATTAAACATGCTAAGTTAAGGTCATTAGCTCGACTATTCAACATATACTCATGAAAAAAGTGGAAGATAGGAGAGAGATAACTTCCCTTGCTTGTGGATATGTCCCTCTATAATATGGTTTATTGTGGTGCCCATTGACCTTGAATGTTTCCCCATTATCATTTTCCAGCTCCACAGCTCCACGTGGAAACACTTGAACAATTTTAAAAGGCCCACTCCATCTTGACTTGAGTTTTCTAAGAAATAGTAGAAGTCTTGAGTTAAACAAAAGTACTAAATCCCTACTCTTAAATTCCTTCTTCTTGATATGACCATCATGCCACTTCTTAGCCCTTTCTTTATATAGCTTGGCATTTTCATAAGCATCATACCTTAACTCTTCCAACTCGTAGATGTGTAACAACCACTTTTATCCTACGAACTTTCAATCCATGTTCAATTTCTTGATTGTCAAATACGCTCTATGCTCCAATTCCAAGGGCAAATGACATGCCTTACCATACACAAGCTGATATGGTGTTGTGCTTATGGTGGTCTTGAAAGCTATTTTGTAAGCCCACAGTGCATTGTCTAGTTTTGTTGACCAATATTTTCTTGAAATGTTCACTGTCTTCTCCAAAATCTTTTTCATCTCTCTATTCACCACCTCCACTTGACCACTAGTTTGGGGATGGTACGAGGTAGCGACTCTATGATAAACGTTGTATCTTCTCAGAAGGTTGTCAAATGATTTGTTGTTAAAGTGACTTCCCCCATCACTTATGATTGCTCTAGGCACCCCAAATCTAGTAAAAATCTTCTTAGTGAACTTCTGAACCACCTTGCTATCAATGGTTGGAGTAGCGACCGCTTCGACCCATCTAGAAACATAATCGACTCCAACCAAGATATAGTTATTTCCTTCAGATGTTAGGGATGGTCCTATGAAGTCTAAACCCCATACATCAAATATCTCTACCTCCATTAAATTCAAAAGCGGCATTTTATCTCGTTTTGATATGTTGCCAACTCTTTAACATCTATCCCATTTGAGCACAAAATCTTGGGCAGAGTTGGCCAATAGAATCCACACTCCAAAATCCATGCAGTAGTCTTGTTAGCTTCATAATACCCTACATACGGTGAGCTATAACATTGAGTTAAGATCTCACGCATTTCATCTTCAAGAACACACCTGCGAATTAAACTATCAACACAAATCTTATAGAGTATAGGTTCATCCCAAATATAATAAGTGCGTTGAAATGAGAAACGCTTCCTTTATTGATATGATAAATCGGATGGAAGAATACCACCTGAGAGGTAATTTACAATATCTATAAATTAGGGAAGGAAAAGTTATTTACCATCATCAAAGTCTCGTAAGGAAAGCTTCTTTAATTTTCTCTTCTTCTTCATAATGTTCGACTTCAAGTATTAATAAGAGATCAGCTATGACATTTTCTGCTCCTTTCTTATCTTTGATTTCAATATTGAACTCTTAGAGTAGGAGTACCTATCGAATAAGCCTAGCCTTGGCATCCTTCTTAGTGAAAGGGTAAAGCAATGTTGCATGGTCTGTAAACACAATAACTTATGAACCTAACAAATAAGAACAAAAAGTTTCACAAGCAAATACCACCGCAAGCAGTTCTTTTTCAGTAGTTGTATAATTCAGTTATGCTCCTATCAACATCTTGCTTGCATAATAGATAGCATGCAACCTCTTCTCCTTCTACTGACCTAGTACACACTCAACAGCATGGTCGCTTACGTCACATATAATCTCAAATGGAAGAGACCAATCTGGCGATGTCAAATTGGTTCTATTATGAGTGCTTTCTTCAATCTGTTAAAAGCATTCAAATAGTCATCATCAAAAACAAAAGGCACATCTTTTACTAATAGATGAGTAAGATGTTTTGCAATGAGGGAAAAATCTTTAATGAACCATCGGTAGAACCCTGCATAACTAAGAAAAGCTCGAACACCCTTGATGTTAAAGGAAGGAGGTAACTTTTCAATTACTTCTGTCTTAGCTCGATCCACTTAAATCCCTTTATATGAAATCTTGTGATACGATTCCCTCTTAGACCATGAAATGGAAAATTTCTTAATTTAAAACTAAATGTGACTCCTCACATCTTTAGAGCACTTTTTCTAAGTTTAGCAGGCAATGATTAAAACACTCTTCAAAAATAGAAAAAATCATCCATAAATACCTCTATAAATTTTTCATTCATGTCTGCGAATATGGCCATCATACACCTTTGAAATGTTGTAGGTGCATTACGTAAAACGAAAGGCATCTTTCGATATGCAAAAGTTTCGTATGGACATGTCAAAGTGGTCTTCTCTTGATCTTTCAGATATATAAATATTTGATTGTACCCTGAATATCCGTTCAGAAAGCAACAAAAAGAATGATCAGCCACTCTCTCAATCATTTGGTCCACAAAAGGTAAAGGGAAATGGTCCTTCTTGGTGGTTAAATTTAACTTTCTATAGACAATGCACACTCGCCACCCTGTGACAGTCCTAGTGGAAATCTTTTTCCCTTCTTCATTTTCTATCACTGTCATACCATCCTTCTTTGGCACACACTGTACTGGACTCATTCACTCACTATCCGAAATGGGATATATTATTCCTGTATCTAGAAGTTTCACCACTTTCTTCTTTACAACCTCTTGCATATCCAGATTTAACCTTCTCTATTGTTCTCTCACAGCTCTACAACCTTCTTCCAATTTAATTTTGTGCATCACCACATTAGGGCTAATCCCTCGAATATCAAAAATTTGCCACCCTGCAGCTCTCATCCTTTTCCTAATAGTCTCCACCACTTTCTCTTCTTGCTCACAATTTAATTCATTGGATATAATGATATCTAAAGTGTGGTTCTTTCCTAAAAAGGAATAACTCAAATGGGAAGGTAAAGGTTTAAGCTCTAAAGTAGGAGGTTTAACGGTATAAGGTGGTTTAGGTGCTCCAGTTCTCTCTAATTGGTCTAGCTCCACTTCCTCACAAACATCTTTTTCGTTCACACTTTCATCTTTGTGTACTCAATTCACCTCATCAACTCCTTCTTTAATTTCCTTCACACACTCATCTACTACAACAATTTTCATACACACATTTCCATCCATTGGTTTCTTCAAAGATTTTGTCATATTAAACTCAACCTGCTTACCACCAATTCTCAACACAAGTTTTCCTTCGTGAACATCAACTAGTGCCCTACCAGTATTCATAATTAATGGACAATTTTTATTAGCTTCAAAATCCAACACAACAAAATCAACTAGAATTATAAATTTATCCACTTTTACCAATACGTCTTCCACAACTCCAAATGGCCTTTTTATTGATTGATCCATATGCTGAATTAGCATGGAAGTTGTTGGCCCCCAAAATTTTTCGTTAAATTAAGCATAATAGTTTATGGAATAAGCATGAGATTTGAATTT
>JANZXR010000006.1:24867774-24878336 GCA_027575705.1 Erythroxylum echinodendron | reverse complement strand
AGATTGTGGTTTTAAAAATCTTGTAATTTACAGTTACTGGTTTTATTATTTAAATGTATGTGATGCCATGTGGAGTTGGTAGAGATTGCACGTAGCGCTCTCTTATCTTAGGATATGTGTCGGAATGACCTACGGGCGTCCCGGTTCGTACCCTAGGGTAATGGGGTGTTACAGTAACCCTCTTTCAATAGTCAACATAGCATTCAACGTTTAACTTATCGCCATTTTTCTTCTTTTTCAATGAAGCACCAGCCACCTGTCAAGTACCTGCCCATGCCACCAACATTTTCGTTACCACCGATCAATTACACCTGCAAGGGGTTGCTTCCTTACCATTATTGTCATATCTCATTTTTGCCGGCAAATAGTTATGCATGTTGCCCTTCAACACCTCAACAATAACAACACTAACACTTAGTGAGAGTCTTGCTGAAATGCATAGTTTAGGGAGGTCCAGTTTTACACAACCTTACTCCTACCTAATAGATAGGAGGGTTTCAATAGACCCAAATGTAATGTAAAATAATCATGATAAAAATATAGATAAATATGTATAAATAAAAATATAAAAATTTAATGCAATACATAATATAGTATATATAGCACATGATAAAGATAAAATAAGTAAATAAATAAAAAAACTAGAAAAAAGACAAGTACAAAAATAAATCAGACCAAGCATTCCAAGAAAGTAATTAGGCTAAGGAAGAAATTGTTTAGGCTAAATAACTAAAAAGGAAGTACTACGTAATTAAAATATTAAGACTAACTATAAAATGAAAGACTCAAAGGAAAATGTTTAAAAGACCTAAGAGAACAATAATGACCTTGTTATATGAGATCCTTTATCCATATCCTAGCATGAAAAAGTCTTTTATTATGGGTTATGTCCTCGAAAAGTTTCAGCATATCTATATCATTCTTGATCACTCCCCCCTACTTCTTCTTAGGTCTTCATTTTTTTCCTCTTAGAGTCTCTACGTACTATTTTGTCACATCTTCTCACTGGGGAATCATGGTGCCTCCTTTTAACATGTCTAAACCACTATAGCCTTATCGATCTTAGTTTTTCATTAATACTAGCCAACTTTAATTTGTGTCTTACTAATACATTCTATCTTTTTTAGTACAGTTACACATCTAATAGAGCATCCTTATCTCCACCATCATTAGCTTATAATTATGCATTTTTTTTATGAGCAAACACTCTGCCTCCTATAAGAGGACTACCTTAATCTCTAAACAATAGAATTTACCTTTGAGCTTGAGTTGTATCTTCTTATCACTTAGAGCTCCTAATGCATTTCTTAATTTAAGCCATCCTGATTTGTTGTGGTGGACTGTATCTTTATCGATCTCTCCATTGCTTTGGATTATAGACACTAGGTACTTAAAAAACTCTTTTCGTGGTATAACTTCTGAACCAATCTTTATCTCTACATTGGAAGCCACTTTATGTCCTTAAAAGTGACACTCTAAGTACTCAATCTTACTCCTGCTCAATTTAAAGCCCTTTGACTCTAACATATCCCTCCAATGTCCTATCTTGACATTGACACCATCTTTTGTCTCATCCATTAAGATAATACCGTCAGTAAATAACATACACCAAGGCACATCCCTTTGAATATTCTTAGTGGGTTCATTCATTAGTATTGCAAACCAAAAAGGGCTCCACCAAAATTTTCCTTCATAGCATGGCTTAGCTTCCAAAATAGACTACCTACAAAGGACAATTTGATGTTTTTGGAGATTGACTGCACATGCAGCTTATGTAATACTGAAGCTGAAACTATTGATCACCTTTTTTTAAATGTTCTTTTATAGGTGAAATTTGTAAAGGCATCCGGAGCTGGCTCGGACTGACCCGCACCATATCCATATTGTTCAGTGCCATAAAGTGGATATGGAAAGATTTCACCAAGGCGCGTCTACGAAGCAAAGCAGCGAGATTGGCACTGATTTACACCATGTACATGATATGGAAGACAAGGAATGCTATCTAATTAGATTTTGCTTCTTTTAAGAGCTTTAATGTAGTGTTGAAGATAAAAACTGTACTGTACAAGATCTTATATCGATTGTATCCCAATGCATTGATTACTTTTTGATTTTTTGACTATATAGGTAACATTGTTGATTAGGTTACAAACCTTGGTTGGGGTCTGCCTCATTAGACCACGTACATAATTTTTTGATAAATATATTTACCTTTTATTAAAACAAAAAACAAAAAAAGGCTCAGTGAGGAGCATTGGTTTAGCCCAGTATTGATAGAAAAATTTTATATATCTATTCCTGTCATCCTTACTTTAGTCTTTACCCCTTCATATATGCTCCTAATAACCCGTATATATATCATAAGAACTTGCTTAACCTCTAAACACCTCCATATGATTTCCCTAGGTACCATGTCATGTGCCTTCTCTAAATCAATAAAAACAATATGTAGATTACTCTGCCTTTCTTTGTAATATTCCATTAATATTTTAAAGAGATGTAAAGATTCTGTCGTGGACCTTTATAATATGAAGTCAAACGAGTTCTCTGAGACAGGAGTATCCTTTCTCACCCTCTTCTCAATTACCTTCTTCTGCAACTTCGTGATGAGACTAAGTAGTTTGATGCCTTTAAAGTTGTTATAATTTTGCATGTCCCCTTTGTTCTTATATAGAGGAATTACCATACTAAGTCTCCACTCATATGGTATTTTGGTGGACTGAAGGATCATATTAAAAAGTATGGCTAGCCAAGTAAGACCCTCTAGCCTAGGCTCTTCCACACCTCTATGGGTATCTGATCAGGCCCTAATGTCCTTCCACTCTTTATCTTCTTCAAAGCTCTTTTAATTTCTTCCCTTATAATATGCCTATAACGAGTTAAATGACAAAACCTCTTGGATGTGCTAAGATTACCAAAAGAGATGTTGTCCTCTGTGCCTTCATCAAAAAGCTATACAAGTACCTCTACCTTCTTATCTTCGTGTCATTTTTAGCCACAAGCATATGTCTTCTCTTATACAACGAACTTGATATAAGTCTCTTGTTTTTTATTCCCTAGCTCTCACTAATTTAAAAATGTCTTCTTTATCTTTAGTCTCTAATATTTGGTAAAATTTCTCATAAACTTTGCTTTTAATTACTAAGATTGTCTTCTTCGCCTCTTTCTTTGCTAGTATATACCTTTCTCTATTATCTACTCTCTACCTTTATGGTGTTATCCAATAGAGCTTTATAAGTACTCTTCTTGATCTTAACCTTTTGTTGTACATATTAATTCCACCACCAAGACTCTATTTACTACCTCTAGGCCCTTAAAAAACCCCAACATCTCTTTAGTTGTATTCTTCAAAAGAATTGCTACTCTCTCCCACATCTAGTCAACATCTCCTTCTAATTCTCATTCATCTCCATATATTACTTTATTCCTAAGCTTTTTTACTGTGTCCTTTTTTCAAATTCCACCATCTAAATCTAGTACACATCTCAGGACTTATCTTATTCGTCCATCCATTAATTATAAGATCCAAAACTAACAATTTATGCTGAGTTGACAAGCAACCATTTAGTATCACCTAATTACAAGCCTTTCACCAAAGTTGATCGCTTCACCTTACAAAGAAGTAGTCAGTTTGAATTTTCATGATTCTACTCTTAAAAGTCACCAACTACCCCTTGTTTTTCTTTAAAAAATAATTGGCTATCATTAACTCAAATGTTACCTTAAGATCTAATAAAGCAGTCATACTTTCAGTCCTATCTTTGTATTCCAAAACCCCATTAGTATATAGATACCTATCTGAGATCACCTCTATATGACCATTAAAGTTTCCTCCTAGAATAACTTCCTCATCTGCTAAATCACCTTATCTAGCTTTTCCCATAATTGACATTTAAGTTGTTCATCCAAACTTACTTGAGGTGCATTACCCCCATAATATGATTTATAAGTTCCTTAACAACCAAGATAACTACCCTCTTTTGTCATCTTGGACACTTTGAATACTAAAGTTTGAACTATTAATCTCTTTCGCTTTAGCCCCCATACACTATCTCCCTTGGATTAAAACTATATGAATCTTATTTTTGTATAAATATTTACTAATTCCAAGGACTTCCCTATAAGGGTCCTAATGTTCTAAGAACATATATGTAATATGTTAACATCTTCTTTTCTATTAAACCCAAAAATTACCAAAAGATTAGCCCTTGCTTTATCATTGATAATCAAAGCCACCATTCCTATCCAAATACCCAACATAAGCTAAAGAAGATAAGTCCCATAAGAGCCTAAACAACTCCAATATAACTTGAACGAGGAAATAAGGATTATTAATAAAATCCTAAAAGAGCATCATAATAAATGGGTATGAAAATCGCAAGTACACACGACTGCAAACAAATCAAGAATTTAATTGATCATTACTAGCAATTAGGATTCTATAGAATGTTAAAATCTAGTATCCAACAATTAAAATAGGACAAAAATATTGAAAATTGTAAACAAAAAGAGCTGAACCAATATAGATAGTAAACCCAGACTAGATGGAGAAATTTATGAAGAAAGCAAGTGTTAGGGACTAAAAATCACCAACAATACTTAATCTACTCAATAACTCTAAGCCCATTTAAAAGTAAGCAATATGATAAGCTAAGAGATTTTATGACAACCTCAAATGAAACGTCTAGTGGAAAAAATAACTAATAAACACAACAATGGTAAGAATAAACAAATCAAAATAGAACAAAAACAATACCAACATAACACTAAAGTTTTATGACAATCACACAAACCAAAAACCCAATAACCATATAGAGGATAAATTAATAATTTGTGACAAATCAAATGTTGAACTTAAAAACACCATAGAGCTGAAGGAGTAGTAGTAAGAAGAGCATATATTTGGCTGAAAACACTGGCAATACAAGGAACAAAACCTTTAGAAACACTGATAGGAAGGATTCGATGCTAGAGAACTTTGCCGCAAGTGAGGTTGCTATTGAACTCATCTAGAAGCATTAGCACATGGGAGGAAGGCTTAAAGCTTTAGACAGTGCATGTGATGTATACAAAAAGATTTTGGTGGTCAGATTTTTAGGGGTGGTTTGTCACTAGCACTGATGGTGAGATTAAATGGTCACCTGAAAATGGGATCCAAAAAAATGAAAGTATGCTAAAGACAGATGCTTGTTTTAAAGCCAGTCGTTACTACCTCACATACTATCTTCAAACACCACTGCAATTAATTAATCACCTTCAAAAATTCTTTGCAACAATGCATTCATCAAAACTAAAAAAATTCATAAGAAGAAAATAATTGGTGTAACATACCATACCCATAGTGCATATCCATAGATAGTCGAGAATATATTCTACAGAAATGGAACGTCAGAACAATCACATTAATACAGTATGAGCATTCCAAATACTTATTTCCTTCACAATTATAATAAGTCATATATGTCATTAACATTCCAAATTCAAGTAGACCATACACAATAGTTTTAAACTCAATCCCAGTACATCATACAGTACAAAAATTACACACTAAAGATAATGTGTGTCATAATATGGAATACTAATGCAAAATACATCTATCTAGACTTCACAGGTATTAGCTGACTAGAACTTTGAGCCATTCTTGTCCCCGATATAACAATACTAAAATTCTATTAGATTACTTTAGAAGTTATATCTCTCTTGAACTTGAAAATCAATGTTGCAACTAGCTGACCAGAACTTTGAGCCATTCCTGTCCCCGAAATAACAATACTAAAATTCTATCAGATTGCTTTAGAAGTTAGATCTCCCTTGAACTTGAAAATCAATGTTGCAATTTTAATGAGTTTGTGAACTCAGTGTGTGAACCATTATTGATGTGGTCACTTAAGTTAGAATACCAAAATAAATTACATAACTCAATTCAGCAAGTATATTACAAAATCCAGTATCGAATACCACATCACATTTTGTCATATTTCAACAAGCAATGTATACCAACATTGCATATCATAATTTCAAAACAATTCAATAATTTCATCACAATCATTCATATGATACATGTATAATTGTACATGCAAATGCACACGTGATTTCTTTTATTTTACTTTATTGTGACTGAGTGCCTATCAACCCAATTTACTATCCTATATCTGTTGTGAATAACAGACTCATTTCATATACTGTTTCATATCCATTGTGGATATTAGGCTTATTGTTATTTGAGCCTAAGGCTCTTTATGCACAATCCTGATCTTTAAGCTTTTTTCCACACATTGTCTACACCGGTCACAACTCCTTTATCTGATCATGTATTTTAATGTAATGAGATGAATTAATTCATATATCATGCTTTGAGGACTTTTCATTCAATATGCTCATGTCATATATCAAATTCTTCGATTCTAGGCCCAGCTTTCATTATTCAATTGTTCATACATTCCATATTACACATACAATTCAACAGAAGCACATATAATTAAGTTTACACATCTAGGTTAACTTATAGTACGTTCCAGAATAGCTATTATGTTGATGATCCAGCAATGTCTAGATGTTGACGATCAACTTGTGCATCTATAGTCAAGCAATACACACATAGTTCACAATCACTAATTTGTTCAATCATATGAATATACAATCATGCACATATATATATGTCATGTTCAATGCATGCTCAATTGACTTTTCTGGGTATGTATTCTTAATCACAAATCTTCAACGTTCAATTATTACAGCTTGTACATTGTCACTCTGCATTTAGGTTTATGCCTTGAGTAGGTTTGATTACTTTAAATTCATCATTCATATATTCATCAACTTTTTTAGTAATATACACTCACGTAATTTCCTAATTCTCATTCATTCATACCTAATGCAACTTACTCATATTCTTTGGATCATATTTGCATTTATAAGAACACCTTTATTCCTTCAATAGCTTAAAATTTCTAGATTTAAATACATTGATATCAAGACAATCCATTCCTTAAGTAATGACATCAATTAACAACCTAAACTTATCGAAACCAATTAATCAAGCAATAATCTAGGTTCCTTTCAAGCCTTAATCAAGTCTAAATATACCAATGTAGAGTGACTTATCCTCATTTGGTTCAACAAATTCACAAAACTGAAATTATTCTTTAAAAGCTTTGACCACGATCGTAGGGGACCATCCCATAATTGTGGAATGAGTGCCCCGATTGTGCATTATCCAATTTCCCTTAATTCTCCACGAATTTCATCTATTTAGGATCATCATTACCACGTCAATTTATCCATAATTCATACCCTCAAAAGCTACTTCAATTCATGTTAATATAGCTTCCATCTTGGTTACATTAAAGCTCTTTAAATTCTATTCATTTATGTCACTAACGATCATTCTTACATATAAACTTGTTAAGTCAAGAGGACTTCACGATTGTTAATTTTGGTGACAATCAAATAATAATAATATTAGAAATAAATGAACTATTTTGATAAGTGTGTTAAGTGTGCAGAAAACACAGAAGAAGCAGAAATACACAGAAGAAGTCAAAAACACAGAACAAGCGGAAAACACAGAAGAAGTGAAAACACAAAAGAAGCGGAAAACACAAAAGAAGCGGAAAACACAGAAGAAGTGAAAAACACAAAAGAAGTGAAAAACACAGAAGAAGGGCAAAATGTAGAAGAAGTTAAAAACACAGAAGAAGCGGAAAACACAGAAGAGGTGAAAAACACAGAAGAAGTGAAAAACAAAGAAGAAGCAGAAAACATAGAAGAAGTGAAAACACAGAAGAAGCGGAAAACAAAGAAGAAGTGGAAAACACAGAAGAAGAGGAAAACACAAAAGAAGTGAAAAACATAGAAGAAGAGGAGAACACAGACGATATAAAGATGAAGATACGCTAGTACATCAGACAGTTAGTTAGTTGGAGTTAGTTATAGAACTCAACTGAATAACGGGTTCTACAAGAATAAAGAAGCAATTATCAAGAATCAAGAAGCAGTTGGAGACTTAGGCTATATATACTAGTCGTAGTCGAAGATTGAACAATTAATCTTTGAGCTTTCGAGTGTTTAATTACAAAGAAAAATTCTGTATTCAGAAGCGCGATACTAGAGAGCAAACTCTACTATAACAAAAAGCTCACAATATCTTTCAAGTGAGAGAAAGAAAAGGCTAAGAGCCTAGAGAAGCTAAGATAGCAGAAAGAATACTTTGTGTAAGAGACCTAAAGAGGATCTGGAAGGAAAGAAAGAATACTTGTAAAATTATCGAAGGATAGTGAAATCTCAGACGAACTCTGAGAACTGGATGTAGCCTATATTTAGGGTGAACCAGTATAAAAATAGCAGTGTCTATCTTCTAACCTTTCACTTTATTCTATATTGTTTTTAGACAAGTATATAGAAGTTATTTACGATTTAACTACGTAACTATTTTTGTATAACTTTTGTGGTATTGTTTTAACAGTTGGAAACATTCTTAACAAGATACATTAAAGTTTTTGTATACACTAAAAGAATACACAATTTAACTCCCCTTCTTGTGTATCTCATATATTGTATGTGAATTATATATTAACGTGTGATTTACTTCAATTGGTATCAGAGCTCAGTTTCTAAGAACCACCTTTACAAAGTGAGGACAAAGATCTATAGCTGAATCACATGTTTTTATAGCTGAAGGTACCTCCGTCACAAGTCCTCCTGCATTCAAAGGTGAAGATTATCATTATTAGAAGGACAGGATGCGGCTCTTCATAGAATCCACACACATTGATCTTTGGGATATCATCGAGCAATAGATGATGAAGGAAATACCATTCCTTGTAACAGATGGTCAGCTGATCACAAAGCTAAATTTTAACTAAATTCAAAGGCTAAGTTTTTTTTTTTGAGTTGTTCTTTAAGCAGAAGTGAATATGATAAAGTTCATGGATGCAAAACTACGAAAGAGATGTGGGACACTCTATCCATCACACATGAAGGAACAAACCAAGGGAAAGAGTCCAAGATCAGTATTCTTGTACATCAGTATGAGTTGTTTAAAATGAAAAAGTCCAAGATCAGTATTCTTGTACATCAGTATGAGTTGTTTAGACAATTTCAAACTATTGTTAATAGACTTAAAGCTCTTGGGAGAATCTACAATAATCAAAACCATGTCAGGAAGATTCTCATAAGTCTATCGAAAAGATGGAGACCGAAAGTCACTACAGTACAAGAAGCCAAGGACTTGAGCAAATTAAAGCTAGACGAATTGCTTGGTTCTTTGAAGATACATGAAGTAGAGATTGATGCTGAAGATAAACCTAAAAGAGACAAATCTATAGTATTAAAGGCTGGTCAGAAAAATCACAAGGCTCAGAGAAATAGAAGTTCATTGTCAGAAGCATTAAAGATCGAAGAAGTCAAAAATGATGATACCGGTGAATCTAATCACGATTTAAGTGAGGATCATAACAAATTTTCTTTCATTCCAAGAAAGATCAGAAGGATGTGGAAAAAGAAAGCAAAAGGAAGTAAAAAATTTTCTTTTAAGAAAAATAGCAAAGAAGAAGTCAAGAATGAGAAGACCTCTATCATTTGCTATGAGTGTAACAAGCCAGGACACTATAAGTTTGAATGTCTGTTGCTTAGAAGAGAACCGAAGAAGAATAAATGAAATAAAAAGAGTATGATGGCAAATTAGGAAGATTTGGATTCATCCGAATCTAATTCTGATTTAGAAGCATCAGTGTAAGCAAATATATGCTTGGTAGCTGGAAAAAAGGGTGACGAAAAGGTAACTTCTAACTTTAATGAACTTCAAGTTGCATATTTAGAATTGTTAGAAGATTCACATGTTATACTAAAGCAATATAGATCTTTAAAAAGAAAGTTTGTCGAAAACTTGAAAAATAAGAAAGTTTTAGAAAAAGAAAACGTCTGTCTTAAGAAACAAGTAGACAATATGAAGAAAAAAGTATCTATTGATAGATCTGAGAAAATTTGTCAGTTGAAACAAAGGATTAATTTTCTCTCAGTGGACTTATCAACCTTTATTGAAAGTACAAAGAAAATGAATGACATGATTAGAAATTATAGACACCCTATTGATAAGAGTGGTTTAGGGTTTATTAAAAGCAATACTCGTTACAAAAAGAATTTTGTTCCTTATAAAAAGAAATTTCACTAGTTTTCTTTTTATCATTCTATGAATAATTATAAGACTAACTCCAAAGGACCCAAGAAAATCTGGGTACCTAAAAAGAACATAATATCTACTGTAGATCTCCTTTGTTGGAAAAAGTAGCCAGCACCAATGGTATTTGGACAGTGGATGCTCGCAACATATGACGGAAAGAAGGTCTATGTTCCAAGATCTTCAAATAAGAAGAGAGGATCAATAACTTTTGGAGACAACCAGTAAGGCGATCGGCAAAATCGGTAAAGATTCCTTTACATCTATTGATAATGTTCTGCTAGTTAACGGTTTAAAACATAATTTTCTTAGTGTAAGTCAATTATGTGATTCTAGTTTTGAAGTATCTTTTAATCAAAACTCTTGTGTAGTCAAAAACAAGGAC
>JANZXR010000006.1:24857199-24867674 GCA_027575705.1 Erythroxylum echinodendron | reverse complement strand
CGCCACCCTCGCGGGGCACGGATCCGGGTATCACCATCGATATCGGGTTCGGGTTTTGCGGGAATGGGGTGTTACATACCACTACCAGCATGAACAAAACTGCCTCTCAGTTTAAACCTTGACTACCTCGATCTAGTTTTTGATCATGATGATCTATTTTAGCATTCACTAAATCTTCCGCCAAAGTTAGTTTAAGACTCATCATGCCTCTTAATCCTAAACTCCTGTCTATACTCTCCTTGTTCATCTTTCAATAACTACTCAATCCGAATCGAAGTAGCTCTTAACTCAGTAAAAGTAATCAAATTAGTTATAGCTAACCTCATCCTTTTCTCTATATTCAATCCATCCTCAAATCGTCTGCATTTGTCTTCCTCAGTCGGAATCAAAGCAGTGGCATATTTCATTAATTCATTAAACTGCACCTCATACTATGCTACAGTGATATTTTCTTGTTTCAGATCTAGAAACTCTTTCATCTTCCTATCTAATTAGATCTTCAGTATATAATTCTCCTTGAAGACCTTCAAAAAGTCTTCCCATGTCAGTCTATAAGGTTGGGAAGAACTACTTAGAACAATCTTCCACCACCGATAAGTTAAACTTTGATGTAACGAGATTGCATAGTCGAATCTTTCATCAAACTCGCAGTCCATCTGATCAAACACACTTTTTGTTCTTTCCAGCCAACCTTCTGCCTCAACAGGGTCTGTATTTTCATAGAATTCTACAGTCCCCTACTTTCTACTTTTTTCATACCTCCTTTCTCTCCTCTCAGGAATTCTCTGAGGCATTTGGTCAAACTAAGGTATTGGGGACTCCTTATTAGCTCCTATAGACTCAAGATCAACTGATTCTACAACTCGATCATCTATATTAGATGACTTATAACAAATAATAATTGTGATCAGGTTATTAGTCTCTCACTAGTTGTCATATTTAAATGCTTATATATGTCCTTAAGGATGCCAAACTATGCTCTAATACTAAAAATTGTAACATACCATACCCATAGAGCATATGCCAAAACATATTCATGAATAGTCGAGAATATACTCTACAGAAATGGTACGTTAGAATAATCACATTAATGCAGTCTGAGGCATCAATATAACTTAAACATTCCATATACTTATTTCCTTCACAATCATAATAAGTCATATATGTCATTAACATTTCAAATTCAAGTAGATCATACACAACAGTTTTAAACTCAATCCCAGTACATCATACAGTACAAAATTACACATTAAAGACAATGTGTGTCATAACATGGAATGCTAATACAAAAGACGTCCATCTAGACTTCAAAGGTATCAGCTGACCAGACCTTTAAGCCATTTTTGTCCATAAAATAGCAATAGTAGAATTCTATTAGATCGCTTTAGACCCTTGAACCTGAAAATTAACATTTCAATTTTGATGAGTTTGCGAACTCAGTGTGTGAACCATCATTGATGTGCTCACTCAAGTCAGAATGCCAAAATAAATTACATAACTTAATTCAGCAAGTATATTACAAAATCCAGTATCGAATACCACATCACATTTTGTCATATTTCAACAAGTATTATCTACCAACATTGCATACCACAATTTTAGAACAATTCAATAATTTCATCACAATCATTCATATGATACATGTATAATTGTATATGTAAATGCACATGTGATTTCTTTTTTTAAATGCACGTATGATTTCTTTTTTATTTTGATTTTATGTGACAGAGTGCCTATCAACCTAATTTACTGTCCCATATTCGCTGTGGATACTGGGCTCATTTCATATACTGTCCTGCATCTATTGTGGATACCGGGCTCATTGTTATCTGAGCTTGTGGCTCTTTGTGCACAATCTTGAGTTTTAAGCTCTTTCCACACATTGGCTACTTTGGTCACAACTCCTTTATCTAATCATACATTTCAATGTAATGAGATGCATCAATTCACATATCATGCTTTTGGTACTTTTCATTCAATGTGCTCATGTCTTATATCAAATTCTTCATATCTAAGTTTGGCATTCATCATTTAATTGTTCATACATTCCACATTACAAATACAATTTAACATAAACATGTATAATTGAGTTTACACATCTAAGTTAACTCATAGTATGCTCCAGAATAGCTATTGCCTTGATGATCTGACAATGTTTGGATGTTGGCAATTAGCTTATGCGTCCATAGTCAAGCAATACACACATGGTTTCACTAATTTGTTCAATCATATAAATGTACAATTATGCACATATATATGTGTCATGTTCAATGCATGCTTAGTTAACCTTTCCGAGTATGTATTCTTAATCATAAGTCTTGACCATTCAATTATTATAGCTTGTATATTACCACTTTACATTTAGGTTTATACCTTGGGTAAGTTTGATTACTCTAAAGTCATTAATCATACATTCATAAACCTTTTCCAACAATATACATTCGCTCAATTTTCTAATTCTCATTCATTCATACCTAATATATCTTACTTATATCCTTTGGATCATATTTGCGGTCATAAGAACACCTTTATTCCTTTAACAACTCAAAATTTTCAGATTTAAATACATTGATATCAAAACAATCTATTCCTTAAGTAGTGACATCAATTAACAACCTAAGCTTATCGAACCCTTAACCAATTAATCAGGTAACAATCTAGGTTTATTTCAAGCCTTAATCAAGTCCAAATACACTAATGTAGAGTGACTTATCCTCATTTGGTTTAATAAATTCACAAAACTGAAATTATTATTTAAAAGCTTTGGCCACGATTGTAGGGGACCTTCCTACGATTGTGGGATGAGTGCCCCGATTGTGCACTATCCAATTTCTCTCAATTCTCTATGAATTTCTTCTACTTAGTATCATCACTAAATTCTGTTAATGCTCTCTAAATTCTGTTAATTTATGTCACTAACAATCATTCTTACACATATACTAACATCCCTTTTTTTTCCAGATTCAAAAGAAAACTCTTTCATATCAAATTCAAAACACCTTTATAACAGTCCATTAATTATGCCTCAATTATACCTTAATCATACCTCAATTCCTCATCAATTTCATCTCAATTTTTAGGTCAAAATCATTCATTTAACAACTCATAAACTACTGCTTTTCATGCATGCTAAACATAATAGAAACTACCATTCATGCATCATTTTCCAGCATATATTTAACACTAATACTTCAATCATTTAATCCCCAATTCAGCCATTATCAAGTTGTATTATTTTATATCACAAAAGATTAGTATTTTACCTTCTTGATCAGCTCAAATACCTCCTCAATTATCAAGTTAACCTAGCCTTCCATACATACAAGCGCAATTCTAAAAACAAGATGGGAGTAGAATGATTTTAGCAAAGGCAAAGAGATGATAACAAATTATAGCTATCTTTGTGTGGGATTTTGTATAGATCTTAAAGTGACGATGAATAGAATTAAAGCAAAATTTCAAAAGTTGTGTGTGCTTTGGTAGTGAGAGGGAGGAGAAGAAGGAAGCATGCAGAAGAAACAAATAGAGAGAAACATGACTCTACAGTTGCTTAAGCAATTTGGTGCAAGGTGTCTTTATTTTAGAAGGACACATGTCATATAAATGGAGTAAACTATATGTCTTATTATGTGGTTGTCAAATGTCACCAATATCTTAGGCCATTTGTCACTCAATCACTACTGCCATTTGTCACTTAATTTTCTATGCCATAAGTAATTCATTTTATAGGCTTAGTCATCCTAATTTTCTATGTGTCAACTTGTCTTGCCACTTGACATTTTTTCCTAGGCTAAATGCACATTTTATTTCATTAATTTTCCAATTGTAACAATTAACGCCAAATTAATAATTATAATCCATCAAACCAAAATTCAAGACATAAGGAATACACAATCAAATCATCATCATTTTAAACCTTTCATACCCCCAAAATATGTCAATTGAGTGCACATACATTCTTTGCAGTGTTTACTAAATCAGCATTCATGTGTGTATATGCTCATGTTATGCATGTGAATGAAATGCACCTATTCTAAAATGATATAACTCAAAAGTTTAACATTCTAACCCTCAGTAAGTTTTGGAAACTGGCTATTACAACTGGTAACTCTAAAACTGAACCATTTAATAGCCCTTCAACTTCATAACCCAGACTAAGATAATTACCAGAAATTGAACTTTTCATTTTGTAATTAGATTAAATCTGATTAGGTGACCTATTCATTCAAGTGTATTTATCCAAACTTTTTATTTAAATTCAGTTTTAGGGTTTACAAAGTGGTTGTTAGAAGATTTCAAAATTCATGAAGATATTCAAATTCTCCTTAATAAATTTCTAAAGAGTTTGGTTGACCATACTATTATGAAATTTTAAAAATTATATTGAATCTAATTTAATCTTTGGTTAGGGTTTTTTTAGGGCATGTTTATGAACTTTTTATAAATTAAATTAAATTAATCTTAGGTTACAGTTTGTAACTTATTATTATTTTTTAAATTTCAAAATTCAAGATAGATAATAATCAATGTTTTAAAAACCAAACTGGAAGTTAAACGAGTAAAACATGAGGTTTAAGGTTAAAAGATTCAACCGGTATTAAACTGTCGTAAAATTAATTAAAGATTGAATAAAATTGAAGAATTTGAAAAATGATTGAAAAAGATTATATTTATTCATCGAAAAAATTTAAAGTTTAATTTAAAAGAAGAATATTAAATGAAAATTAACTAGTTTATTTTGGTTTATAAAAACTGATTAGTTTGCAAAAATTGGATGACTGATTAATAAAGTAATCAATTTTTAATAAGGACTTCGATATGGTTTATTTCGTTCATTGTATCAAAGGTTATGTTCCTTTTTTACTTTTTTTTGGGCTTCTTTTCATTCGTCTTTGGCATCTATGGTAGAGATCGGATGTATTTGGCCCCCAAAAGAGATTGGGGTTTAAAATCCTTGGGAAATCCCTTTTCTTAATACCCCTATTCTCCTTTCATCTGGAGCCACTGTAACTTGGGCTCATCTTGCTATACTCGCGGTGAAGGAAAAACGAGCAATTTATGCTTTAGTAACTACTATTTCACTGGCTCTAGTATTCACTGACTTTTAAGGAATGGAATATTTTCAAGCACCCTTCACTATTTCTGATAGTATTTATGGTTCGAACAAAAATTATTAAACTAAATCAAATCGAAAAATTATAAATTGAACCAAAAAATTAGTTAATTTAAGGTTTTCACTGTTAAACTAGTTAAATTGATTTGCTTCCTAAACTATTGATAACAATTAAACATTTTAAATCGAGTTATAGAATTAAAGCTGACTCTAATATTACTATTAAAAATGAGCTTAAAATTTGATCTCGTACGTAGTGGAATAATTACAAAATCTTTTTGTTTGATTTCCCAAAAGTTAAGATCACGTAAAATTCTATAATATGATTAATCTATAAAATATAATAAAAAATCATAATTCATTCTTTATTTTGAAACTTGATCCTGTTTTATCATTTCCATCAAACTATTTCTTAAATTGGCTCATTTCAACTACCATAGCTACATAAGTATTTGACCTCTAATGGTATCTATAGAATGTATTAAGAAAACTATACTCTATTATATAAAAGGTTGGACAAGAAATGTTATCTCTTTTACAGCCGAAGCCTATTTGTAATAAGTTTTAGACTAATTATATATCAATTATACCTAAATAAAAGCTAATATCTCATATTTATCTTTATTTATTAAATATCTCTGATTTATTCCAAAAGTTTCTCAAACTTTATATTTAAGTCTAACTTGATAGAAACACGTTCTCTCTCTTTAAATTATTCTTTGTGTGACCTATTAAGTTATAAATATGTTAGCAATAGATATAAATTATAACCCTAAATTCTATTAGATTAGATAAATTAAACTCCTTTAATTTATCTTCAATTCTCTAATTAAATAATTTATTCCATAAATCAAGATTGGCGTATCATAACCACCCAAATATTTAGGAATATCAAAGATGTTTGAACTAACCTTTTCACGTATAATTTTATCATATAATTTTATCATTTTTCATATAATGTTTTGATTAGACATAGAATATGAAATTAATGTCTCCTTTATTTGAGTTCAGTCATGTTAGCTCTCAATCATTAGTTATTCATTCTATTAATGACATTTAAAAATTATTTAAAAGTGTCATTCTACTTTGGCCAAGGATTTCCTGAATCAATACTAATAAAAAACAATGGAACATTCTTCTTAATCACTTTACGGTGATGAATCCTGTATTTATCTTACAACTAGCTCCATATAATTCATGCCATATCAAATGATTACTGAATGGGCTAACCTTAACTATAATATATCATTAAAAGTATCAAAACATCAAAATTCTTATATGAGATACTTTGGCGATCTAAAGTTAAAGTATCACTTATATAATTATCATAATGAGAATTTTCATAGACATATAAGAAATATTTCAAATGAATTCTCAGTTTAGTGAAGTTCTTTAATAAGCACCCATATGTTTATTTAAGTATCTTCATACTGTAGTTTATAAGATAAACTACTTCCTTCATAACGAAAACATAATGTGTGCTAATCTTTTTATGTTCTATTAATGTCCAATCTTAATAGAATAATAACTAAGAATAACTTAGGGATAATACATTAATGCACTATGAATATCATAATTATGATCTCTTCATAAATTTTATTTGCAATTTACATTTATCCTTTGAACTTTATCATATACATATGAATATGTATAAGATAAAAAAATATTTAAATGATTATGTCACTAAACTACAACCAATTGATTACTGTAGAGCACAGAACAATATAAAAAAATTCAAACAAGAGATAAAAATTTAATAAAATAGAAAATAAAAGTTGTAAATAAACTTAACATGGGAGATTTCATTAAAAATTTTTGCACATGTAGGTTAACCATAAAAAATACTGATTGAGGTTTACTGGAAAAATAAAGACTGGGTTTTAGATTTAAGTTGTAGGTTAGTATTAGAATACCTAGATTTAAGGTGCATAAAGCCTAATGATCTTCTTTTCCATATATAAAATAAGAAGTAATGATTTTTATGACTTTAGTTTCTCCACTATATTGAACACTAAGACAAGTTTTAAAAACAAAAAGAGTGAGGACAAAAGGAAAACGGGAATGAAAACTAATGGTAGTTACTTTATTAATATCATTTTCTTCAAAGTTGTACGATATTCCCATCAATGATTTGCAGATATAAAAAGGCTATCTTATGGATAAACCCAAATGAAAACTAAAATATCTTACATAATTAAAATAAAAGGGTTTTTGATATGAAATTCTATAAAAGAGTTATACATATGATTTATTTTTATATGAGATGAGAAATTTCTTCAAATGATTCACTTACATATTTTTTAATATTTTCTAGAAAGAACATAATGTGTATGAAAGCGAGAAAGGTTTATCTGAAAAGAATATTGTTTATGAACACTACAACAAAGTAGACAATTGATCACAGAAAAAATGTAGTTAATCGTTTTAAAAACATCAATTATAGTTACTTGTGACATTGTAGTTTTGTCACACAAAACGTTACCAATTCTTTGTAGCTAAAAATTATAGGCGATGTCTCTGGAATCATAGAAAAAAAGTATTAGCCAAAAAATTGTAGCTAAAGCATTACAAAAATGTAGCATAAATTGAATGTTGGCAAAAAAACATTTGGTGGTAAATGGTTGAATGAGAATAAAATGTAACTAATAGTTTTTAGCTACATTGTTCTCTTCGTAGCTATATAGTATTAGCTAGATTTTTAATAAAGTAGCTGAATTTTATTTGGTACATTTTTCATAATGTAGACAAATGTTGTTTGCTACATTTTAAATAATATTGTGACATGTTATTTGTTACATTTCTAATCTATGGTAATGAACACTATGTTTTGTCTATAATATATTGACATGTTTTTTATTATGAATTGTTTGCTTATTATTATAAAATTAATATGTAGAAAATTATCATTAATTCAAAATATCAAGCATTGAATATATAAAATAAAATTATATAAATATCATTAAAATATACTAATAAAAAAATAACATTAAAGGATGATCGATTGTTCCCATAGAAGATACTAATGATAACTTTAGAAATTCTTATAGACAAAATAATAAATAAAGAGATTACTTGATAAATTAGAATATATATGACATATTGAGAAAAATGCTTAGATTACAAAAATATTAAAGTATAACTCAAACGACTATCTAGTATTGTCCATATCCATGAACCTATAATCATCTAAAAAGATTTGTTAAAATCAACTAAAAATTTTTTGAGTATTGATATAGTAAGTATTTGGTTATGATTAAAGCAAACTCTATATAACTTTACCATTCACAACATAATCACTCATCAGTTGCATCTTCATCTATTCTATACACCAAGAAAAATATTAGAGTATAACTCAAACGACTACCTATATTGTCCATATCCATCTAAAAAGATTAGTTAAAATCAATTAAAAATATTTTGAGTATTGATATGGTAAATATTTGGTTCTGATTAAAGCAAACTCTATATCTAACTTTTCCATTCACAACATAATCACTCATCTGTTGCATCTTCATCTATTCTATACACCAAGAAAAAATGTATTAAAATTAATAGGGAGTGATAGAAAAAGTATACGAGATAGAATTAAGACCGTTCACTTTCCTCTTCATTTCTATCATAATCCAAGCCAAGTAATCTTTTGAATAACATATCATGTTTTACTAATTTTTCTCGAGTTTCTTTTCCCCTAATTACTTTATCTTGTAACGCAACCTTAATCTTATTGTTTTCTTGTTGAAGGTGTTCAATGATTGTTTTATATGTTGAGGTTGAAACATTTAGCTTAGCGTTATAGCCAAGGCTTTTCACATAGCTGAAATGAGTTCTAAGTACTGTATCATAGATGTCTTCTGCATTAAGCTCATTCTTTTAAAACATAGACTTCTCTAATAACTCCTACATCTTATCTAAAATTGAAAAAAAGAAATACTACTTACTACTATATTAATAAATGAACAAATATATTGAACAAACTTTTATACATATATAGTTATTTTCTGCTTCTTCTGACAGTCATTCTTAACCTTCTTTATAGCGAGTAACTTTCTATAATATGATCATAACACACTCTTTTCTATGTAGTTCCTTCTCTCTCTATTTTATTAAAAAATAGTCACAATAAATAATGTAGTGCTTATTAATTTTAGTATAACTTGCAAACATAGATCTTACATATTCATTTCAAACAACTACACATAACTTTGACCTTTAAGTATAAGGTGTTTCCATTTTTGATCTATTGACCCTTACCTTCTCACAATTTTCCTAAATCAAGAAAAAAAAACATAACTTATTCGTTAAATCATCTAATAAGAGTTAATGTAAGCATACATAACTTATTTGTTAAATCATCTAACAAGATTTAAAGTAAGCAAATGTGAAGGTAAAGAAAATAAACCTAAACTTTCGGGTCATTTGAAAACGTGACTTTGTGCCTCCACATTAGAAGGAAAAGATTTATAATACTTATACAACTTGGAACGGTGATTATTAGTCTTTTGTTTCAATAATGAAGTAACATAATTTGAAACATTTGGGTTCTCAATAACCATAATATTCAACTTCAACTGTAAACAATAAAAATGTAATTAATCTTAAAATCATTGAAACAATATTGGATAAAGTTAAAGATTTTGTATAATTATTGCAACTCTTTCCAAAGCATTTTCATGCAAGTTATCTTCCATCAAGTCCTTAACATGTTTCGGACAAGGTAATTATGTTTTTACGATAATCCCCAGCTCACTTGACAATTTCATAGATTGGACCTTGTCTATAGGATGACCTTGCTGAATATCAGTCTATATTGATAAGTTATAATTCATTACAACATTGATTTGTTAAAATTCACAACATCTAGTTTTACCTCTACCTTTTTTCTAATACTAGCATTAGAAGTTAATAACAAATGACTAATGATAAGAAAATTAGAATATATAAATATATATCCGAGCATAAGTCTAGTTGGAGGTAATAATGATTAACAAACCTACATTAGTAACTTTGTTATTGTTTGAGACATAATGAAGTAGTTTTGTATGACTTGAAGGTAGAATATTATTTTTGCTTTGTTATGAAAATATGCTAGAACAAGCTCTATTTTTTATGGTAAAAAAATAATATGATAAAAAGATATATATTTGAATATATATTCATTTGAAGGTGTATAAATTTTAAACCTGTGTGACTAATTTTATTGTTATTTAAGGTATAATGTTGTTATTGACTAGGAATTGAATTTCTAGCACTAATTGTAACATCCCCTCACCTATTGCCATGAATATGAGTGTATAAGTGTATAGTGACATATGCACGCATTCATGTATGCATATGCATAGTATATAAGTGAATTTTCTTGCAC
>JANZXR010000006.1:24845309-24856599 GCA_027575705.1 Erythroxylum echinodendron | reverse complement strand
TGTTTTAAGAAAAATAATAATGCCTTTCGAATATACTGCTTACAACCGTGTGTAAGTTAGTTTTGCCATTGCTCCAATATACCATTATCGTAGGTTATGTTCCTAAAAACTTAGGTCCGTACCCTATAGTAGTGGGATGTTACATCAATAATGGGCCTAGCGAATCTACTAAAATCCTTGTAGAGTTATGCACTCGAGACTACTATTTATGTGACAAATGTAGTCCCTTCAAAGGCAGTTAATGTTACTCCATATGAGATATAGAAAAGCCCCATCTTTCTCATATGAAAGTCCGGGGTTGTCTAGCTTACATGAAGCAGATTCAATCAGACAAGCTTGAAGCGAAATCTAATAAATGTTTGTTTATAGGATATTCTAAGGTAACAATTAGATATCAGTTCTATAATGCTTTAGAGAAAAAGGTATTTGTCTCAAAGTATGTTGTCTTTTTAGATAAAGAGTTTCTTCTAAGAGAAGACAGTGGGAGCAAAGTTTAACTTGATGAAGTTCATAATGCTCAAATAGACACAAATCAACTGCCTAAACCTAAAATTATTGTTCACAGAGATGAGACAATAGTTGAATCTTCTAACACAAACTGTTCGTATGGTAAGTAGGATATGTAATGTTCCAGAGAGGTATCGATTTCTTGTAAGTGAATATAATGACGTATTGCTTATAGAAGATGATGAGCCTACAACCTATAAAGAGGCTCTAAAGAGTTCAGAATCTAAAAAATGACTTCAAGCCATGAAGTCTGAAATGGATTCCATGCTTGAAAACCAAGTATGGACTTTGATTGACCTACCCGAAGGGCTAAAACCCATAAGATGCAAGTGGATTTTCAAGAAGAAAATTGACATGGATGATAATACGATTACCTATAAAGCTAGGCTAGTTACTAACGAATATTGTCAAAGATAAGGAGTTGACTATGATGAGACATTTAGCCTCGTAGCCATGCTTAAATCCATTAGAATCCTCCTAGCCATTGCTGCTCATTATGATTATGAAATATGGAAAATGGATGTGAAGATGACTTTCTTGAATGGAAACCTAGTTGAGGATGTGCATATGATATAACCTGAGAGCTTCCTATCCAAAGATGGCAGAAAAGTATGCAAGCTTCAGAAATCTATACATGGATTGAAGCAAGCATCTAGGAGTTGGAATATCCGATTTGATGAGACAATCAAAGAGTTTGGTTTCTCACAAAATCTTGATGAACCTTATATGTACAAGAAAGTTAATGGGAGTGCTATCATAATCCTTATATCATATGTGGATAACATATTACCAATAAGAAATGATGTCTCAAGTTTGCAATTAGTCAAAATTTAGTTATCTCATAATTTTTCCATGAAAGACCTTAGAGAAGCAACTTATATATTGGGAATACAGATAGATTAAGGAAGTTAGTATGTCTTTCACAATCAACATACACAGATAAAGTGCTAAATAGGTTTAGCATAGAGCAGTCCAAAAGAGGGTTTCTTCCCATGATTCATGGGATAAAACTCTCAAAATCTATGTGTCCCAAGATGTAAGATAAGAGGACTCGCATAAGTATGATTCTGTATGCTTCAGCAATAGGATCAATCATGTATGCTATGTTATGTACAAGACCTGATATATCATATGGCTAGGTGTTACGAGCATATATCAATTAGATCATGGTGAGTGTCACTAGGTGGCTGTCAAGAATATCCTAAGGTACTTAAGAAGGACTAAGGATGTATTCTTAATTTATGGAAATGGAGATCTCGTAGTGAGTGGACATACAGATGCAAGTTTTCAATCTGACCAGGATGACTCCAAATCCTGGTTAGGTTATGTTTTCAATTTGAATGGTGGAGTATTTAGTTAGAAGAGTTCCAAACAAGAGACGACTACAGATTCAACGACCGAGTCAGAGTACATTACAACTACGAAAGTGGCAATGGAAGCTGTTTGGATCAAGAAGTTCGTTATAGAAGTTAGAGTGGTTCTAAGAATTGTAGACCAAATACTATTGTAATGTGACAATGGAGCTATTGCTCAAGCTAAGGAACTAAGGTCTCATTAGAGATCCAAGTACGTACTCAGGAGATATCACCTAATCAGGGAGCTAATTGAAAGAGGTGGTGTGAAGATAGAGAGAGTACCCACAGATCAAAACATTATCGATCCTTTAGTTAAGCCATTTCCTTAAATAAAATTTGATTCTAGTGTACTCGCCTATAATATTAGATACAAAGGTGATTAGCTTTAATGCAAGTAGGAGATTGTTAGATTAGTGCCCTAAAGACAATCATCTTTTAGTACTTTTGTATAAACTTTATTTTGATTAATAAAGTGAAAGGCAATTTTTATTAATTTGATTTTTATTTATATATAAATTGATGTCGGTCTTAAATCGAATTAATTAAGTCCATAATACAAAATATATCATGAAGGAAATCATGATAAGATCATGATAATGAGATTCCTATCATGTACAATTATGTTAGTATCTAAATAATCCCTAGTCATAAGATTAATAAGACAGGGCATTATTAATCCAGATATACTAGCAACACACGTTATACTCCTTGATTTAATCAAGCAGTGGATCTCACAAACTGTAAGCATGAGATGTTTAGAGTTAACATATAGATGTTTACTAAGAGTAGTAAGTACATCAGATGACCAGCAATGAGATTATCATATGGATGATCTATCAAATGTCAATGATTAATCTTATCATAGCAATGGTGCAAGTATCTTTAGACTTGAGGTACTTAAGGATATTTTATATACTAATCTTGTTTTTTGATATCATTCTTTATTACCTCAATACGAGATCACTCTTAGAGTGGTGATTAGGTACATTTATTGGTATTCGAAGGTAATTGGGTAGCTAATAAAGGATTCACCACTTTTGGTAGAAGGAGATGATACCCAAGGCCTCTTATCGGGGTCATTACACAAGAGTCTCTGGCCAGAGCAGTTATGTGTCATGAAGAGAGTCTTTGATGACATATGGTGTAATGAGATCCTAGGACAAAAACTAACATCACCTGCACTAGATGTGATGTAGTCAGTCTAGTGGGAGTTGACACATATTCCATACTCTGAATCAAGTAGGGTATAGTATGGTGAAAAGATAAATTGCATGGCAATTAGCTACAGAAAGGTTCATAAGTTGGATAATTAACTATTGAAGAGTTCATATGTTAATCCACTTATATTCCAATAAATTGGCATCATGAAACCTTTCATGATTTGCTTAAATTAAGAGTTAATTCAAGTGGCATGAAACTATCTATGATTTTCTTGAATTAAGAGTTAATTTAAGTGTCTAAAATAAATAGGAATCTAAGGGTTACACGCATAAAAGATTGGATGAAAAACAAAGTGTGTATGGTTGTTTTCAAGTAGGCCATAATCATGACTAAAGGCGAGGCTAGATTTAAGTAGGCTAAGATCATGGCTCATAGGCTACGATCGTGACCAAAGCCTCGATAGATGATACATAAATGAGTTCTTCACTTACATAAAAAGGTTTTTAACTAGCTCTTACATACTCAAATAAGAGGATAAGGGCTCTAGAAGAGCTTTAGAGTGAGAGAGAAGTGTCTTGAGTCTTATTCATGCAATTTATGCAATTGTTGTATGAATTAAAGTGCATACAACAAGAGTTTTGGTCTTTCTCTTCATTTGAACATCTAATTTAACTCATCTATTTTGGTGCCCAAATCACGCATACACATTATTCTTTTTCATCTTTGCATGTTCTTGGGTAAGGGTTTGGTGTTTGTAATAACCCAAACAAGGAGAAGAAACAAGAAAGGAGGAGAAATAAAAGGTAAAAGGTTTTAAATTTCATATTCTTAATATAAGTCTATGCATGCATGTATGATTTTGGCTTTCCAGGGTTGTCATAGTATTAGAATTTAGATTCTGACACTTCCACTGTATTCTCATGCATGTGATGCATGAATCTGTGGCTAACCCAATAAATCGTGTCTTTTGATTTACCATTAATCCCCATCAAAGTTCCTCAAATATTCTCATAAATTTTTTTAAGAAAAACGTAATGAATTAAGTCAATAAAGTCAATCAAAATTTACAAACTAAGTTATAAAGAGTTGCTCAGGTGTCTCAAAGGATGAGAACATCTCTAGCATATGATCAAGTTCAAAACTCCTAGAAGTTGGGAAAAATTACAAACTACACATTCCACATCGTGCTATAATAGTCAACATTGTGAAATTTGGATTTGTATAAGTTGATATAACATCTAATATGTTGAAGTATCTTGTTATTGAATTATTCCTTGGTTTGGCTTCTATCTTGAAAAATGAGAGCATTCTTTTCATCCTATATAACTTTAACAAGGAATGAAAAAACCAAACAGCAGCACCACTTGATTGTGATATCATGATTTTTAATAGTGATGCACTAGGCTTTAATAGAATTCCAATCATCTGGAGCATTGTAAATATAACATTTATGTAATAGTGATCTCTATATAGTTTAGATAAATTCACATCGAAAAACAAATGTTTACTGCTTTCCTCAACCTTTTTACAACATATACATCAGTTGGGAATGTTGAGATACTTTACCAGCCTGTTAACTGTTAGTAGCTTGTCCTATATAGGCAAACATAATGTAAGGGAAGCTTAAGGATGTAGGTACTTAAACTAAACAATTTTGGTCCAAGGAATCATGCTATGATGATTTTAACGAGCCATCCTACAAGATTGATTAGTAAACATACCAGTTCTAGTGTGCTTCTAAATGATGCCTTCCGTTTCATTATTGAAGCTTGTTTGGGTAATTTCTTAATAAAGTGATCTTGAAATATAAATCTATCTAAAAATTTATTTATTAGATAAGGCTTTAGCTATTGTCATGTCCTACCTAATTAAAGGTTTGAGAGTCTCCACCTTTTGTAAGTTGTGTAAAGGTCCAATAGATAGCCAATTATCAAACCAGAAGCCAGTTGTCTTTCCATTTCCATTGAGAGAAACATAGTCATTTCTAAAAAACTCTCACTTTTTCAAAATGGTTTTCAAGGTTGATGGTGAAGATGGGTTAAAATTTAAGCTCTAAATGGTCCTATTCTTGATATAGATATTTTGAATCCACTTGCATCATAAAGATTATTTGTTAGTCATAAGCCTCTATATTCTTTTGGAAAGCATAACAATATTTATCATTTTAAAAGAAACAATAATAAGGCGCCCTTTGTATTTTGGTAACATACGTCCTACCAATGCATTCTAGCTCTTCTGAAAGACTCATCATTTCTTTACTATAGAAACCTTTTGCACTTCTTATCAATGGATTTGATGATCCTGGTGGGAAATGCAATATGAGTGGCCTAAAGCACATTAATAGAGTTTAAAATAAAAGAAATAAGCTAATCTCTGTTAGTAGTAGAAAGAGTTTTAGAATGCCAATTTGAAATTTTACTATTGATTTTATCAATCAGGAGGCTGAAGTCCCTTAAGGAGAGATTAAAAGCTGAGATAGGAATGACAAGATATAGCATAGGGAGGATCTATAATTGGAAACTAGTAAAAGCTCTCACACTTTGTTCTTATCTCATGACAATTTTAGAAAGATAGAAACCACTTTAAAAGTAGTTGATTTCCAATCCAGAAAGCTTGTCGGATACTTTTAGAGCTTTCATAAGGGTAGAAACAGAAGTGTAATTAGCATTAGGGAGAAGAATGAGATTATCAGCAAAGTTGGGTTTATAATCTGCAATTTTGTGCATCTTAACTAAAATTGAAATTCTCTATTCTCTTGACAACCATTTTGAGAGTTTTGTTGAGGACTTCCATTACTAAAGCAAAAAGATAAGGTGAAATAAGATCACTTTGTAGAATTCTTTTGCAACTTTTGATAAATTTGCAAGGCTAACCATTGACAAGAATCTTAAAGGAGGGATTAGTTATGCATTGTAAAATCCATGACTGAAGGTTTCAGGGAATTCTATTGCATGGAGAATGTTTATGATGAAGTTAATGTTTATTTTGAAGTTCTGATCCACACTATCATAAGCTTTCTTCAGATTAATCTTAAGGAGGCAATTCATGCTACTTCTTTTCTTGAAATAAGTTCTTATTAACTCTTGCAGTAGCAAAATGTTGTCACCAATAATCCTCCCAAGTATGTAAACACCATGTGTAGGATTATTATAGTTTTACATAACCTTTTAAAATATGTGAGCTAAGATCTTGGATGTATTCTTATAAATTGTTCTATAGTAAGAGATATGTCAAAAATAAGAAAATTGCATATATGCTCACTACTTTTGGGAATAAGAGTTATAAAAGCGCCAAAAAGTTGCCTTTAACTATTATTTTCAAATTTCCTAGTCAAAAAGGGTTATTTTTAGATATGAATTTAAAGTTGTAGCAAAAGAAAACATAGCCAAAAGTGATATTTGTTATAATAGGAAAAATAAATTAATTGGAGATAGAATTTTTATTTGTTTTAAAATTTAGAATAATTAGGTTAGAATTGAGTTAATGGATTAAGTGACCTCTTAGCTATATATATAATAAATTCATGTGTATTGTTAATGCCACATATACTTCTTTGCTAGTCTTTTGATCAAAACAAAATATAAGACTTATTTAAAAAATTTTGCAAATTAAAAAATATTTTTAAAAATTATTTAAATAACAGGATAGCTCTTTTTTTTTAACCTAACACTTTTGTACAGATGGACATCAAATAATTTTTTGATGTTTCAGGGTTTGGCACAAATTAAAAGTCAGTAATCAACTTTTAATATTCGACTTTCGGTCAAAGAAGTTTGGAGACGTCACCAAGTGTTTTAGCTCTCTTATCAATCTCTAAGACTCATTTTTGAGTTCTTTTCTTATTTTTCAAATTTTATTTTAATATTTAAATCAATATTTGGCACTAGGATTATTCTTTTACAAATATTTCAGAAAATAATATCATAATTAATTTTTATTTCTTAATTTTTTAAAAGGTATTTGTTCAAGAACTTATAATAAAATCCATAGTTAAATTTTTACATTAAAACTTTTTTCAGAATAGATTTGAGGCCTATGCCTATTTTCAGACTAGTCGACTGATGCAAGCAGTTTACTTCTTACAGAGAATAATTTAGTGAAGAAGCGCAATACGAACAGAAATTAAGATTTCTTAGATGAAGAAAACCGTAAACTGTTGCTTAAGGAACTAAAGAAAATCAACATTTGACTTCAACTAATTAATGTCATAGAGAGATATCGCTGCAAAGTAAAATACGAAGCAGCAAACTTGGGAGACACCTTCAATTGTCGACTCCACCATCATCGTCCTCGTACTCTATCCCATCGTCAGCAGTTGCGTCCTGGTATTGTTGGTACTCAGCAACAAGATCATTCATGTTGCTCTCAGCTTCTGTGAACTCCATTTCATCCATTCCCTCTCCTGTGTACCAATGCAGGAAAGCTTTTCTCCTAAACATGGCGGTGAATTGCTCACTAACCCTCCTGAACATCTCCTGTATAGAAGTCGAATTCCCCACGAATGTTGAAGCCATTGACAACCCTTTTGGTGGGATATCGCAAACACTGGATTTGACATTGTTGGGTATCCATTCAACAAAGTAGGAAGAGTTTTTGTTCTGGACATTCATCATCTGCTCATCCACTTCTTTTGTGCTCATTTTGCCCCTGAACATGGCTGATGCTGTCAAGTAACGACCATGACGAGGGTCAGCTGCACACATCATGTTCTTGGCATCCCACATTTGTTGAGTCAGTTCAGGGACAGTTAGTGCACGGTATTGCTGCGATCCTCTTGATGTCAATGGGGCAAATCCCACCATGAAAAAGTGAAGCCTTGGGAATGGGATCAAGTTTACTGCTAGCTTTCTAAGGTCTGAGTTCAGTTGACCAGGAAAACGTAAGCAGCAGGTTACACCACTCATTGTTGCTGAAATAAGATGATTCAAGTCTCCAACTGAGGAAATGAGAGTAGCAGTTAGTAATCAAATGAGAATTTTATTTAGACATTTAAATGGTATAGTGAGGTTTAATGGAACTTACAGCTGGGCGTAGTAAGCTTGAGAGTTCTGAAGCAGATATCATAGAGAGCTTCATTGTCAAGAACCATACATTCATCAGCGTTCTCCACCAGCTGATGAACAGAAAGGGTTGCGTTGTAAGGCTCCACAACTGTGTCAGACACCTTTGGCGATGGAAAAACAGAGAAAGTGAGCATCATACGATCTGGGTACTCTTCTCTTATCTTTGATATGAGAAGTGTTCCCATTCCAGACCCAGTTCCACCTCCAAGGGAATGACATACTTGGAATCCTGCATGCCAAAAAAGAGAGGATCAGATACTGAGTCCTCTCTCTCACTCAAGAAATCCAATTTTAGACATGAATGCTATGCAACAAACCTTGCAAGCAGTCGCAATTCTCAACCTCCTTCCTCACAACATCCAGGACTGAATCAATTAGCTCAGCTCCCTCGGTGTAGTGGCCCTTGGCCCAATTGTTCCCAGCGCCTGACTGCCCGAAAACGAAGTTGTCAGGTCTGAAAATCTGTCCATAAGGTCCGGTTCTAACACTATCCATGGTACCAGGCTCAAGGTCCATAAGAACGGCCCGCGGTACATACCGACCATTACTGGCCTCGTTGTAATAAACATTCACTCTCTCAAGCTGCGTATCAGAATTTCCAGCATACCTACCCGTAGGATCAATCCCATGCTCCTCACAGACCACCTCCCAGAACTTGGATCCAATTTGGTTCCCACATTGCCCTCCTTGGATGTGAAGAATTTCACGCATGCTGTTCCAAGTTTTCTTTCTTCAGTCTTCTCCTCCTAGAGTGTGGCTTCCTAGTAGATATTTATAGTTGAGGCTGTACGTAAGGATTTTAGTAATAATTGCTGAGTAGGGCTTTTGGAATGGAGTTGGCCTTCTGATCCGACGGTTGAGGGATGGCCGACTTGTAATCACGTGTGACTTATTTGTCCATTAGTGGCAGGATCTACCTCTAGTGTGAACATTTGCCATTTGTAGATGTTATTTTCATTTGGGCATTGCCGGCTTAACAGGGTTTTACGTGATTGTTACGTTTTTCTTTTTATCATGCTACGTACATAAATTGGCAATGTGATCCTTTTATTTACATAAATATTTAGTTCTCCTGAGTCTGCAAGCAAATTTCAAAGGTACCACTTCGCCTAGAGACAAAGAGAAGGCCAAAATAGTGTAAAAGACGGTACCACTAGGCATGGCTCTTCCTTTCTCTCTAATTTTTTTTAATGTGAAATGATGACAGATTTGGGCCTACTTTTTGTTTCAAATTAGTAGAATAGAAATTCGCCTTCCCGAAGACTCATGACCAAGAAGAGTTTTTATGCAAAGTTAAATAAGCTCCTTTTGCTTAAGTATTGCCGTAGTTTCTTTGTCATTAACTTTGTTGTTTACTAATTTGCTTCTTATTATCTGTCTTATGCTTTGTTGTCCTTTGATCTGGAAACTTTATTCCTCATCCTCAACAACTTATGATTTTCACTTAAAATTAAAAAAATTTTAAAATGAATTTTCACGTTTTATACATTTAAACTAGTAATTAAAATTTAAATAAAAGCTATGTCTGTTATATATTCTTTCGAACGTGTTTCAGTTGGCATTAGTATTAAATACGTCTCTCAATAACACAAATTAATGTGAAAACATCAATAAATTTGATAAAACTGGTAATATATGTGTTGTAAACAAAAGTTACATATGATGTGCCAATAGTTTACTGTGAGAAAGGGCGAAAATAAAAGTTGAATAAACTACTGATTTTAATAATGAATTTATAACCCAATCGAGGTCATAGGAAAAATCGTGTTTAATTATGAAGTGAAGGTGTTGATTTTGTTATGATCCCTATAAAAACTATAGGTCGGCAACATTAATAGTAGTGATAATAAAAAGCTAAAGTTAGATAGTACTTTAACGGGATGTTTGGTTGAGGGGAATGAGCATTCCATTCCTCCTTTATTCCCGATCAGAACTTATTACTTTGTTTGGTTAAAAAAAAGACAGAATAGACAATCCTTCGGTTTACGTATTCCTTCAATTTGCGAAATACGTAAAGCAGTCCCTCCCCTATTTTTATCTAATCCGAGCACGTCTGGAATAAATGTTATGACTTGAGGACAAATTTATCCTTCTCTACCGCGAAAGAAGAACGTCCATCTCCAACGTTCAAGCGATTCTTTTCTCCAGCCCAGGCTTCAATCGCGATCGTTTGTCCCTCTCTTATAGGTAAGTTAATAATGTTCTTTCCAACAATTTTTGTCCCTCTCTTCTGATTTCACAATTTTTGTACTGTTTGTGTTCTTGAATCTCACTGGCAGTTCAATGCTTCTTCTTCTTCTTCTTTTTTTCGGGGTTTTTCTCTTCATTCGCTCTCTTCTAAGTAATTTGCTTATGTCTTGCTATTGGGTAGGCATTTGCTGCCTTCATTTCCTACTTTCGGCATCATTTTGCTAGAATTGACTGTTTTAATATATCACCGAAATTTTCATCTTCCTTTCGAACAGGAATTGAGAGATCAAACGGATGAAGGATAACATGAAAGTTGGCAATAGTTTTGCATTTCTTTGTTTTGATATTCATGAACTGGAGCACTCTCGCCAGGTCAATCTATCTAGAGTGTCTATTGTTATGCCTTTGAAGGGATTTGGAAAACACAATCTACATAATTGGAGAAGTCAGGTAAAGCAGTTCTGTTTTCTTGAAGTTGTTCCCACATTTTCTTGTTGCTGTTGTTTGAGGAAAAGGAAATTGAGGAAAATCAGCATGCTAGTTGTCTTTATTTTCAGTTTCCTGTTCTCAATGTTCTTTATCAGCCACAAGTTATATGATTTTACTGATGTTGTTTGTTTCCTAGATCTCTGAACTCTTTGATGATGAGTGTTAGTTTTGTCTTCAAGATAAAGTTTACACATTTGGACTAATTTTAAAGAATTATCGGCTAAGACTGCATCATTCTTTTTTGTTCCTGTAATTTCCTTCGTAAGTGCAATATATCTCTAATGATAATCTTATTTGGTTCTAATATTTGAGCTTTATTTATTGGTCTTTAGAGGCTATTCTCCTACGAGTGTTTACAGCAATTACTGACTCATGCATAAATGCAGATTACATCACTCTATGGCTATCCATTGGAATTCCTTTCTGGAGTGGAAAGTGAAGAAGACCTTGCTTATCATGTTGTATCTCGCTTGTTAGCTGATTTCAAGGTAGATTTGAAGGACTAATGTAATTTTGTGTTGAAAA
>JANZXR010000006.1:24827948-24842328 GCA_027575705.1 Erythroxylum echinodendron | reverse complement strand
TACAAGGTACCCTAATTCTGATTATATTTTGATTACTGATGAAGGGGAGCCAGAGAGCTTCCAAGATGTGCAATCTTGTAGAGATAGAGATTGTCGGATGAAGGTCATGCAAGAGGAGATGAATTCTTTAAAGAAGAATGACTCGTACGAGTTGATGGAACTTCTTAAAGGGAAGAGAACACTCAAGAAAAAATGGGTGTACAAGCTGAAGAAAGATGACGGTAACCTAGTGAGATACAAAGCTTGATTGGTTGTCAAAGGTTTCACACAGAAGAAAGGTATTGATTTTGATGAGATTTTTTCACCAGTTGTGAAAATGAGTTCTATTCGAGTTATGCTAGGTTTAGTAGCCAGCTTGAACATTGAGTTGGAGAAGCTCGATGTAAAGACCGCATTCTTGCATGGGGATCTAGAGGAAGAGATATACATGGAACAGCCAGATGGTTTTAAGATCAAGGGAAAGGAGGACATGGTTTGTCGCTTGAAGAAGAGCTTGTATGGGTTGAAACAAGCCCCGCGACAATGGTATAAGAAGTTTGATTCTTTCATGGTAAAACAAGGCTACAAAAGGATGGATGCAGATCCTTGTGTATATGTCTAGAGATACCCTGACAGGAACTTTATCATTCTTCTCTTGTATGTTGATGATATGCTAATTATTAGACTAGATGCAGACTTGATTAACAGGTTAAAAGGTGATTTGTCTAAGGCGTTTGACATTAAGGATTTGGAATCGGCAAGGTGCATTCTTAGAATGGAGATTACCCCAGATCGACAGTCTTATAAGTTGTGGCTATCGCAGGAGAAATATATTGCACAAATTCTAGAGAGGTTCAATATAAAGAATGCTAAACCAGGTAGCACTCCGCTTGCCACTCATTTCAAGATTAGTAAGAAATCCAGCCCATCAATAGAGAAAGAAAGAGGAGATATGTCAAATGTTCCATATTCTTCAGCGGTCGAAAGTTTGATGTACGTAATGTTTTGTACGAGACCAGATATCACTCATGCAGTTGGTGTTGTGAGCCGATTTCTATCAAAGCCCCAAACGATACATTGGGAGGTAGTGAAGTGGATATTCAGATACCTGAGAGGAACATCAAAGTTATGTCTAACTTTTGGAGGAGAAAAACCTGCACTTGTTGGCTACACAGATGCAAATATGGCTGGTGATCTTGATGACAGAAAATCTACATCAGGATATCTATTTACATTCTGAGGAAGAGCTATCTCATGGCAATCAAGATTACAAAAATGTGTTTCCTTATTAACTACCGAAGCAGAGTACATTGCCGCAACAGAAGTAGGAAAGGAACTGCTTTGGTTGAAGAGATTCTTTCAAGAATTAGGTGTGCAGCAGGAAGAATACATAGTCTATTGTGATATTCAAAGTGCTTTAGACTTGAGCAAGAATACTATGTATCATGCACGGACGAAACATATTGATGTAAGGTATCATTGGCTCAGACTTGCCATTGAGGATAAGGCGTTTCAGTTGCAGAAGATTCACACTGATAGAAATGATGCTAATATGTTAACAAAAGTTGTTCCTAAGGAGAAGTTCGAGTTATGTGTCGAACTTGTTGGGATGGGCTCTTGCTGAGAGCCAGTTGAAGACCTCCTCCAGTATATGATGGTTGAGGCTGGAGGGAGAGAATTGATGAGTCCAGCCACTAGTTGTTGTTCTTCTCGTTATTACAAGAACCCACCATACTAATCATGAGCATAAATTATGGTGTTGGATGGCTGAAGACGTGGCCACTGTGAAACCACAAAATGTTGTGGTTTTAGCCTATAAAAAGGCTTGAGTCTGCAACATTCAAAAGAAGAAAAACAAGCAACAAAAGAGAGAGTTTTTGAGTGAGTTTTGTTGTGTTGAGTTTTTTTTAGTGAGTTTTGTTGTGCTCTGGATTATATCCACAGAGAGGTGTGAGGTAAAAATAGAGCGGTAAAATAGGAGAGTTGCTAGAATTGTGATCATATTCTAGTGGGCGAGAAATTTAAGTGATTGTAAGAAATTTTCTCCACATATATAGTGAAAATTTTGTCAGCTCGGTCCCATGGTTTTTTCCTCTAATTATTTAGGGGTTTTTCATGTAAATTTCGGTGTCCCTATTTTGTCTTGCATTTATTACTTATTCATTTTTTACTGTGGTTATTATTTCTGCTAGATTCAGTCGTCAAGTAATTATTGGAGGCATTAGTTGATCACATTTACCGACGGTGCCTATTCCGTAGGTAATAGGGGGGGATTGCTAATGCGTCGATGTCATTTAGTTTTAAACCAAACAACATCGCTTTATTTATTAACTAGTCGACATTTACCGACGGAAAGTTTATATTCCGTCGGTATATAATAGAAGCTAAACCATATTTACCGACGGTTCCTACTCCGTCGATAATATGGAGAGGGGGGAGTGGATTGCTACTGCGTCGTCGTAAAGACAACGAACCAAATGACATCATATAAACTTTCCGTCGGTAAATGTTAACTAGTTAATAAATAAAATGACATCATTTGGTAACTTTCCGTCGGTAAACGTCGACTAGTTAATAAATAAAATGACATCGTTCGGTTTTATATTTCGTCGGTATTTAAATTTCTTAATTATTTCACCGTGTCTGGTTGGCGCTACATTTTGCGACGGAACTAAATTTTCGTCAGTAAAAATAATTTAATGTATACCGACGGAACACCGTACGTCGGTATATAACAGAAGCTAAACCACATTTACTGATGGTGCCTATTCCGTTGGTAATATGGGGGGGATTGCTGCTGCGTTGTGTGTGTATGCGTGTGTATGTGTGTGTGTGTGTCTCGACGAAAAGTATAAATACTTTAAATTAATTATTATTTTAACCTAAATAATCAATTGGGTATGATAATTAGATATCTATATAAGTGAATCTCAAGTCCTTAAGATTTGTTTATTTGTTTTTTTTCCATTAGTTTAGTTGCTTTGAATTAGTAGATTGTTAGTTTAATTATCTTCAATCAACTCTCTTTATTTTATTTAGTTTCCGTATTTTACTAAGTTTAATAGGATTTAGAACTAGTTTTATATGGAAACAAGACTCTGGATATCTCTTATTTGGACGATTGACTTTATACGCTTGTAGATATAAAGAATAGATAAAATGGATCTTTAGTATTATTTAGAAAGCATGCAATCAAGAATCATGTATATATACACGGATGCTAAGGCTTTTGCTCATATAGTAACAAAATAGCGAAGTAGGTATTTATACTTTATTTTATTTATGTTCTCTTTTTCTAGTTAACTTATGTTATTATGTTCCAATTGCTATTTAAAGTGATGAGCCTACGGAATAGTTCGAGTCGGACTAGGCAAAATATTAGTAATGCATGGTTAGAAAAAATATTTTAAAGAGAAATGAACGATGTGGAAAAAAGGATAAGATGGGATTTATTTTCATCCTGCTTACTAAATATGTCAGTCGTGAGTATTCATCTTTATCTTAGGGGTTTTCACAATAATCGTACAAAGACGAAGAAAAGAAGTGTTTATTAATACTAAGAAAGAGCATCTCTAATACAAACTTAAGCAAAATTTAGAGAAAGAGCATTTCTACTTGAAAACTCTTAATTCTACGAAAATTTCTTCAAGCAGAGGTGAACATATATCGAAACTCATATAAAGCTCTTGGTATATTATGGAGGTAATATCAGCTACTACTTAAGTGAGTAATTCCCTGAACGCCACCGTTATAGTTTGGTGGTAATAGAAACATGTAGGTAGCAATAATGAAGTAATAATGAAATGGAGATCAAACAGGGACCCATGGGGGGCCAAGAAGTGAGAATTGAATCATTCCATCATGATGACCCCATAACCTGATCAGGCTAATAAGTAGTGCCTGTGATCCTCTGGGCCAGGACCCTACGAGGGAAGATCAATTGGAAGGGAGGACAAGTAGATAGGCATTTGGGAAGAGCAGCGGTAGATTCCAAGGTTGTGACACAGTAACACTGATAGCACGTAAAAGTGTAACAACATCCTTCTACCATTCACACACATATAAATACAAAATACTATAACGCAAAATAGGACAATACCAGCACATGAGTACTTTACATGGCACCTTGTAAGAAAGAGGCATATTGGAAATAATTTACAACAAAAAGGCAAGGGTAGAGTAGGGATTATGTAGCATGGTCATGGGAGTCTGAGCAACTAATACTACATAGGTGTCCGTACGGGAACCCACGTATCTGTGGGAAAAAAAGAAAAAAAGAGGGAATGTTGACAAAGAAAAGGGTAAGGGAGCAGAGGGACGAGAGGGGCAGTTCGGATTGAGAATAAGTGTGAAAGGCACGAGACGGACATGAGAAGGCCTAAAAATAAATGAGAAGGGTAAAGAAGAGAGTGATGAGGCTTATGATAGGCCTCATGATCGTCACGTCGTTTTTCATTTGCTACTCCCAATATCTTCCTCCCAGAATTCCACGCTTCTCCCTCTAAACTTTTTTTAACTTTTGTCTTCTGCTACCACTGCTACTTCTCTCAAAATTGGGCTAGTCAACCTCATGTTTTTGCTCTCTCTTCGCTTCATGTCTTTGCTCTCTCTTCGCTTTTCTTGTTCCTTACTAAACCAACACATACATCCTGTAATCTATCCCTTTCTCTATTTACATTGCAGTAGAATGATCCATCCCCATCTCAATCTCAATTCAAATGCTACTACTGTTTCATCTCTCAGCTACCAACACCTTTATTATTAAGCATCAGTTTTATGCTATATATGACCATCATCTATTACCCTATGTTATAAAGGTAGGGACTTGCCATTTTCAACCACCTCCATACTATTCCCTTGCATGCTCTCCATTCCTTTTCCTTCTATCACCTCATCTCACATTTCCCTCCAAGGTAAAAGGTGATATAGATTGAAAAAGAGACTGCAAGATCTTTCAAACAACCTCCCTTCTCTTTCTTGTTTTATTATTCGTTTCTGCTGCATGCTCTAACGCCCTATGCTCGTCCTCTTTTCATATCATCGCTTTTACATTCAGACCTCAAACTCAAACAAAATCCTTTTCCTGTCATAGTCAGAAGTAGAGAGCTACATCATTAATCGTATCAAAATGTGGATGATGGGCTATAGCGACGGTGGCGAGTTCAACATGTCTGATAACTTCAATGGCAGGAAGCTTAGGCCTCTCATGCCAAGGCCAATGCCTTCTACCAACAACACTCCATCTTCTAGCCCTCCTCGGGTCGGCCGTCTTCATGGCACTGATTTCTTATCACTAAATCAACACCTGGGTAGGCATATTTCTTGTTTATCTCCCTGTTAAGGATTGAGTTCCTATGAACATATATCTCAGGATTGCATTATGCTTTTGATGTCACGCATGTTGCAGCAACAGTGTCTGATCAAGGGAAAAAAGACTATAACACACAACCAGTGGTCGTGAGCTCCAGATGGAATCCAACACCAGAGCAGCTCAGAACCCTTGAAGAATTATACAGACGAGGGATAAGAACTCCATCAGCTGATGAGATTCAACACATCACTGCGCAACTTCGAAGATACGGAAAAATTGAAGGTAAGAATGTTTTCTACTGGTTCCAAAATCACAAAGCGAGAGAGAGGCAAAAACGCCGCCGTCAGATGGAATCTGGTCCTGATGATCAGCAGCAACGCAATGAAAATATTGAAATCATTGAAAGGAAAGAATTAGGTAAGCAACAAAACCCTTTTTCTAGTGCCGTAGCTTACTTATTCCAAATCTTTGCCTCGAAAAAGAGAAAGGTGTTTTGTTATGTGTGGCTTTTTACAATTATTCCATTTTGTTGTTAGTTAGACATGTTTGATGTATTGCTTTTTAGCGCTACATTTGTTTGTTTTAGGAATGTAAAGTTGCATTCTTTTTGTTTTTCTTTTTGTCTCCAGGGGCAAGTAGGACAGGCTATGAAGGTGAACAGACCAAGAACTGGGCACCCTCTACAAACTGCAGTACATTAGCAGAGGTCCATTCTTTGTCTTTCTCAATAGACCAAGGCCCCTCCCTTTTCGACCTCAGATTCCCATATATGTTTTTTTTTATGTAATCACCAAAAAATATCGGTAAATAAAAAACAATTAACCTTTGATAAAGAGCTTATGATTACCAAGTTCAAGTCTTTTTTAAGGTTATGAAGCAAAAATAAAAAAGTTAATACATGCAGGGAAGAGAGGAGAAGCTACAAAAGCTTTATTTGTTGGGAAATGAAAAGGGTTTAAAAGCTGCTTTCCTTCCTTTCTGTCGGGTCTTTTGTTTGTAAAACTTGCTGGATCTCTTTGGGTCCTGCGCTGAGTATTTGTGCTATATGGGCACCCCATGTGTTGCCATGAAATGAAATAGAGGCACCTTCTATAGTGAAAAGGCAAGACTAACCCTGTTAATACACAGCTCAAAAAAATAGAGAAGAGCTTGTAAAAGCCAGCTAGTTACTTGATTACTCTCGTCATTTCACAAAAGGAAGAGTGGCCTAGCTTGTAAGAAAATTAGGAGCATTCAATTCATATTGATTACTTTGCATGGGTGATTAATAAATTCCAGGAATCTGCTTCAATTCAAAGGGCAACAAAAGCAGGAGTAGTTGCAGAATGTAGAGCAGAGGGGCGGATCCAGTTAGATGGAGAATCCCAGCAAAGGAAGAGCTTTATTGAAAGGAATGCCACGTGGCAGATGATGCAGTTTCCTTGTCCATATCTTACCACCCACCACCACATAAACACTACCACTAGTATAACAACAACCACTCCTAATCCTACTCCTACTCCTACTATTACTACAACGGCAACCACAGCAGCAAGAACACAATCACCAACAATAAGAACAATGGACCAAAACCTCATTAAGGCTAATGACTTCAACATCTTTATAGCACCTTACGGAGAATATGGGCATGGCTATATGCACTTCAATAACAGTACTGCAATCAATGAAGAAAATGGTTGTTGTGATGAGTCTCAAACCCTTCAACTCTTTCCTCTTCACAGCTGCGTTGATGATGTTAGTGACATCTGTAACGAGAAAGAGACTGAGATGCCACTTTCTGCAGCCATGAATGCCAACTTGGCTCCTCACCAGTTTTTTGAGTTCCTTCCATTGAAGAATTAATTGACATTTTCCTTTATATGAACTCATTGCTCTGTATGTAGGGTGATGGGTTGGCTCCGGATTTTGTATCTTGTTGGAAATTGGGATCTTTTATCTGGTGTAGTTGGTGTTAAATTACACGGAATTGGTGCCGTGGTCCACTGTGGATATGAAAGGATGGGATTTTCCTTAAAATGCACATGGACCATGTTGGTTGGATCAATGAAACTACATTTAAGAGAATTTCAAAAAGGTTAATGTTGACAGGTTTAGGCAACTGAATATGCGTGTGGTTTGTTTGTGAATAAGAGAAAGTAAGTTGTGTTCTCCAACGAAGAGATCTAAAATAGAACTGGATGTGAAAGTTTGATGTTGAAACTAGAGATCTAAAACGGGAATTTTCTTTGGAATTGACTTTGATGTTGAAGTGACAATGGATTTAGTTTAGAGAGTATTTTTGTTCTTGGGTGGCAAATTTAGAATATTATATGGCTGCATCTGGTAATTATTACACTCAAACCAACTTCAAATTCTAAGATGAGGAGGAAAGATCAGCCAGAAAGTTAATGATATAAATGACATTACAATACTAAAAAAAGAAACATAAAGAAAAAGAGCCAATATGTTGTGTGACTTCTAATTCAATATTGTTAATTACAGCATATTCAAACTTGGATTTTATATTAATTCAAAAATAGATGTCTTTTTTTTTTCTAGATAATTAAGTTTGTTTGGTCGGCAAAGTATTATGAATCCATTAATAAGATAATTATATTCTTATATTTTGTAATATATATATTTTGTCTAAGAATTACTCAAGTTTTATATTTACGCTGATCCTGAAATCTGAGATAGCAATAATAATGTAGGGTTGGGGCGCAAGGACAAGTGAGAGAGATAAAAGTAAATTTATGTGCGTTTTTAATAAAGACTAGAGGGAAAGACAAAAGTAGAAGAAAAAGATGGGGGGTGATGGAATTAAATGCTTAACACAGTGAAGGCGGTGACATGGGCTCGTATCGTATCTGAAAGATGATGGTCTCTTGCTCGGCAATAAGCATTGTATCTCACACCTCCTTTTATGGTCTGCAACTTGGCTGAACCATATCTACGATCTACGTGTACTAGCAGCAGCAGCTAGCAGACACCAGTATCTCTCATCCATTGTCATCTGTTGCTTTCTTTCTCTCTTTCATGCATGCTAACTTTTGCTTGAAATTAGGGCTCAGAGTTCAAACTGTTCCAAGTAACATATGCAAAAAGTAAAAGTCAAATGCAAGCCTAAAAGATTCTCTCTATATCTCCTTCTTCTCTCCTCTCTATCTCCATCAATATTCCTTCTTTTCATTTTTCTTTTTTTTTATATATTCTCCTACTTCAGAGTTCGGATATTTATAAATCTAATTCTCGTTTATATAAACACCATACATACAATACAAAATTATAGTTGTCACCCTGCCAAATAAATACACAAGAGGTAACATAAACAACATCCTTAAACAGGACAAACCACCAAAAGAAACAATCAAAAACTTCTATACTCATATATCCGGCTGTTTTTGCTTCTTAATGTTTTCTCTCCCTTTTGTATACAAAGTTTTGTCCATTTAACTAGGCATCACAAACTATAGATCCTCAACATTGGCTACGCGAAGTTAGTAAGGATCAAAAAGAAAGAGAGCACCACGTTCATTTGGACCCGTATATTCAAGAATTTACTGTCAGTTTGCTCGTAAATTAATTGGAATAATACATAGAGGAGCTATTGAGGAATTCGATTTGCAGTTACTTATAAATTGATTCTTAAGATACTTCTAAATTGGCATTCATAAAAGAAGAGTGAGAGTTAAACATCTAATGATTATTGATTTGGTATATACTGTGAAGGTGATATTGTAACATTCTAAGAGTCAGATGTATTTTTTTAGAAAAATTTTAACTCATGAATGTTATATAGAAAGACCAAAATTATATTAAAACTCCAAGCCATTTTCCTGAATAATTACCATATTCTTTTGTTAACAAAAAGAGATCTAAAATTATATACATATATCCTACTCAAGCCACAGTTTGTGAGTATTTATGCTATCAACTAAGGGGAAGAAAAACTATTTCTGAGCCATTATACCTGATTGTTTCTGAATCATCAATCCCATCTATTTTATGTCTCACTATTTCTGGTTTTAACTTTAATATTAAACTAGAGTTGACTTGATATGAGACAGAAAAGCCCAGGTAAAAACCAGATATTTGTAAATTTACATTTACCATCACGCATTTACAAAATATTTATTCCATATATATGTACATGTGAAGAATAGTCGTACCAACAAATTTAAGAGATAAAGTATAAAAAAATTTGAGAATTTAGCAGTAAACTGTAAGGAATACGTATCTGAGGTATCAGTTCAGCAAATAGCTTTACCCAATAAGTGTTATATATCTTCTAATGTGCTTGTGTCTTGTAATTCAGACAATAGTAAACATTTCCCTACTTATTATTATTATTATTATCTTGTAATGATTTTTTCTACCTTGTTTATCTTTATCTTTTTTTAAATGTAGGTCATGCATAAACAACTTCTCTACTAATTAGAGGTAACGTTGTGTATTATTGGACTTTTTCAGATTTCATGTATCCGTGAAATTTTTACTACGGTGTCGTTGGCGTTGTTATAATTTGTCTAAATAAACTATCCAATCCAATGACTAATGGCTTAATTTAAAACTTTTTAAAAACATGTTTATATGCATGTATATCTGACTCAATGTGCTTAACAAATTTATCTGTCCCTTAAAGTGCAAATTCAGGTACTAAATTGCTTGTCTAAAAGAAAGATTAAGTCACGGCCTTATCAAGCTAACTTTACATGATTGTAACCAGATACTTTCTGACAAATTAATATGGGAATAAAGAATAGATGTTTATGTTACTGAAATAAGAAGAGGTTATGCTGATGTAGTATTTGAGGCCTAATATTGTGACTTAAAAGTATCATTAGCATTATTTCTTTAACTACTAAAGGTTCGTATTAGGACCATGAGAGATTTATATTTCTATCGTTCTACAACTAACATGAATGTCCTGTTACCCCTTTTTACCAAGTACTTACTGTCATGTAGTGCAGCCAAATACCCACTAGACATTCTAATAACCCAAAACAAGAGAGTCCTTCATGACGCATCACGAACGTACTTGAATGGAATGGCTGGGTAAGTTTGACTTGAACTTCAACTATTCTATAATCTGCAAATTCTGCTTTAGTGCCCCGTCAGTAACTAGAGGATAACTTACCTGCCAAGTGATTCCATTCATCAATTCGTAATATATAGAGGGGCGATACATACACACACACGCATATACAGATATCAAGATAGAGCTTCTGCTACCATTAAAAAATAAGGTTTAATTGCATTAACATCGCCACGATTTTATTTTTAAAGAAGTTTTATCTATAAAGACACTAAAGAAATTTTTATGACTTAATAATCTGCTAGATATGTTATTTCTTAATATCTTTTAGTGATTAAAATATGAATTTGTGTTCACTACTGTCAAAACAAAATGAAGCAATAATTGAAGTTTACATTGAAATATTATTCTTCTATTGCAATTATTAAATGGTAAGAATCTATTAGACTAATTTCAGATTATAAGGAATTTTTTAATGACAATATTAGAAAAGACTGAATAATATTCTTTTCTTCTGTTTTGAGCAAACTTCAAAATTTTATTGCATAAATACATATATGTATGTACTAAATCTTAGAATATTTATAGATTCCTTTTGGACCTGTGCCATGTAACGGAAAAAAAAAAAGGTCATCAACCCATAAGCGACTTATTTCTATTGCCTTTTCTTTTTGGGTGTCCAATTTAGATTTTTCTTTTTCATTGCTTTCGGTGCAGGTTTGTATCTTCTATTAAAGCCTTCTTATTTATCCAATTGATCATATTATATAAAATAGACTTTAGTGTAGACGAAGTTCAAAATTTTTTGTTTCGTCAAAATTCAAACTTAAATGAAACTTTTCTACCTATGGCTATTCACCTATCCTGTTGAGGTTGTAAAGTTTGTATAGCTACTTGTAACTTCCTCTTTTGCCTACCCAAAAAGAAAAACAAGAAGTAGCAACTAATCTGAAAACGTTTTGCTAAGGACGGTCTGCTAGCTGTTTGCGTTGAAAATTTTGTTTTTATCCTTCAAGGATTAGTCTCTATCATCACTGTAATGTGGCTTAAAGAGATCATAAAGAAGCATACAGTGAATTGGAGCAAGTAAAAATAAATAATGAATTGGAAGAGCTATTTTGTTGGTATTGTTCATCATCAATATTGCTGGCAGATGGACAGAAGAGATTGGTGCTTGGAAACAATGGAATGAGAGGGGAATGTGCAAAGAGATCGGAGTGATGAATTTGACTGAACCAAAAAGACCAGACTCTCTGCCACCAGAAATTGACAACACCTAGGACTGCTAGACAATTGTACACACCAGAGGGGACCAGAAGTTTCCTTCATATAGTTAAACTCATCATGTGATCTCTTTCGTCCCACCAAACCCTTTTCCCTTACATTTTGAGCTCTCTCTCTCTCTCTCCCTCTCCCTCTCTAACTATTCTCCATAATTATAATGAGGTCATTATACCATATCTCTCATTCTCTTTATCTGTCATCAACATATCTTAACTAGTTATTCTTGTCTTATGTACTACTTATATAGTAAAGCTAGAGCACAACGAAAATTCAAGTTTGATAACAAGTACCAACTTATATATGCAATAATAGAAATAACAAAATAAATAAAATTTAATCTTCCATCCCTATCCAGCTTATTCTAACATAGGTATCTTGTATAGAGAGTTCTTTTACGTCTTATCTTCCGAATTTTTTTTTTCCTGAGCATAGTCAGAGACAAGCCCGTTACTGGGCAGAGTAAAACAGAAATGGTTTCTAGACGTGACCTCCTTACAGGTGAAATAGACGGCAGGTAGCACTAGTTAACCATAATTCCAAGGCTTTTAGCAGATGAAAGAGGCTCTCAAAGAGTTGTTGGACAGTAAAAAGAAGAGAAAAAAAGAGGAAATTTGTTAGATATTTACGTTTATGTTTTCTTTTTTACTTGGATTAATTTGGATGGAGATTTCTATTTTTCCAGTCCAAACATGCATCACTTTTTAACAATCGACCAGATCAAAACTGGACTACGAATGTGCCACACATTTCTTACTCTAAAAGATGAATCTTCTGGTGTTATCTCAAAAACCATCATAATGAAAAAAAAAAAAGGAAATTCAAGAGAAGGGGTTCTTTATTTTTTGTGTGTGTGCCTTGAACTCTATACAAAGGGATATTACACTACAAGAAAAGAACCCCTTCTGCGACCTTTTGCGACGTTTTTAAAAACATAACAAAAAACATCGCGGAATGTAATGTAAGTAAAAGGTTTCTGCGACATTTTTCGAAAAACGTCACAGAAAATACTGATATTCCGCGACTTTTTAAAAAAGTCACTGAAAGATTGGACTTTTCGCAACATTTCCAAAAACGTCGTAGAATGTGACTTTCCGCGACGTTTTAAAAAACGGAGCTGAAAACATTCCGCGATGTTTTTGAAAACGTCGCAAAAATCATTTTGTGTCGTTTATCTTTTAATTATTATTTTTTAATTTTAAAAAAATTTTAATTTAATAATTATTTTTTAAATAAAATTTTTTATAAATCTTATTTGTTTAATAACTATTCAATATTATTTATAAACTTTATTTATTTAATTCTTCAATTTTTTAATATATCATTAATTTTAATAATTATTCATGTATCACGAATTTTATACATGCAAACAATTTATTATTTAATTGCAATTCGCAAGCATGTTATAATACACTAATTAATATAAAAATCTGTTTATTATTTCTCGAAGTAAATTAAGCATGTATACAAAAAACTGAGAATTGTTCTATATTATTGATGCCATTTTTCAAAAGAAAAAGAGAAAAGAGAAACTAGTAAATCACTAATTCTTGCTAAGGTAGTGATAAACCAAACGAAAATGATTTAACCGTACGCTATACTCATTTGGAGTAGCCTGCCAATGTGTGGGAATTGGCAGACGCAGATGTACTCTCAAACTGCATGTGAATGCCTACATGGAGTGTGCCTAAGAATAATAGTCTCACAAGCCATCTCTATACCCTTTCACTCCCAGGACAAAAGCAACAAAATATAAGCTTTCTTCCCCATTTTGATTTCTTTCCTTCCATCAAAGTGTTTTCATATACACCATTTGCTTCGAAGGAATTATATTCTTTAAAACTCTGAAGTATGTCAAGCGCCTATAGCCATATACATCTACCTGTAGCGGACACCAAGGTAAGAAGGTTAGCAACTCATCAAATAAAAAAGGAACATGATAAAAAACAAAATTATGATATATAATGTAAGCTCGATGAAAAAATGTCGAACCCTGCTTCTGGAGCCTGGCAATCACATTCGGATAATTATAGGGCTTTAATTGCCTAGAAGTATAGGCAATCACCTTATCTTCTTGCATCAATACACAACCTAATCCCTTCCTTGAGGCATCACTATATACAGTGTATCCATCATTACTTGAAGGCAAAGTCAAAATTGGTGCACTTGTCAATTTATACTTAAGCTCCTCAAAACCCTTCTGACATTCATCTGTCCACACAAACTTCTGGTTCTTTCTTGTTAATTTGGAAAATGGAGCAGCTATCATAGAAAAGCTCTCCACAAACCTTCTGTAATACCCATCTAAACCTAAGAAACTCCTCATTTTAGCTACATTCTTAGGTGCTTTCCATTTCACAACCACTTCTATCTTTGATCCACATGCATTCCCTATTCTAAAATTATATGTCCAACCAATGCTACTTCCCTTAACCAAAATTCACATTTATCGAATTTGGCATATAACTCATTCTTCCTCAATGTCTCCAATGTAATCATCAAATGCTCCTCATGCACCTTATTACTCTTGGAATAAACCAATATATCATCAATAAAGACAATGATAAATTGATCCAAGAATGACCTAAAGACTATTCATTAAGTCCATAAAAGCCGCAGGTGCATTCGTCAATCCAAAGGACATAACTAAAAATTCAAAATGCCCATACCGTGTCCTGAAAGCGGTCTTTGGCACATCAATCTCCTTTATCCTCAACTGGTGATAACCTGATCTCAAATCTATCTTAGAGAAAACTTTTGCCCCTTGCAATTGATCAAACAAATCATCTATGCGA
>JANZXR010000006.1:24778186-24797309 GCA_027575705.1 Erythroxylum echinodendron | reverse complement strand
TTATGATTTAGCTCAATTTTTGTACGGAGATAAATTAAATGAATTTATTCGTTTTAAGTATCACTGGTGGGGAATCCCTCTCCCATGGGCCACGGGTCCAGATGTCACGTAAGATGTCGGGCCTGTGGACCCGCCCGAGGAGGGGTTCCAGCAGTTAGGAAAGTAACGATCCTTATTGGAAAATATACACTCCGGGGTGGCAGAACTACCCTAATTTCTATTAGTCTAATGATGTAGGGACTCATTTTAGATGGCAAGACCTATTAGGACTTCAACAAGATGAGCCCAATTCATGGGCTTCTAAATTAGACATGATCCTGGATAAGCTAACGAACATAGAAGAGGGCCAGAAAAGACTAGAAGAGAAAATTAAGCAAGTAATGAAAAATCATGCCTCATATATTCACAACCTAGAGATTCGAGTGAGATAGCTTTCCTTTGAATTTTGTATGAGAAGTGTGGAAGACTCTCTAAGTAGTATGGAAATACATAAAAGAGAGCAATATGAGGTTATTGTACCTAAGAATGTGGGAGAGCCAGAAGGACTAGTGGAAAACCAAACTGAACCCCACCTTATTGAAGACCAAGAGATGAAGAAAGAGATTGAAGAAAAGAATGTCAACCCTCCCTATTATTCTCTAGATCTTGGTATACCATACTTGAACTTCGAAAAATTTGAGATAGATGTCCATGAAGAGAACCTCATCATTTGGATTAGTGATGAACAATTGACATTCAACATGAATGATATATTAAAGAATCCAAAAGAGGGTGACTCATTCAGAAAATTTGATTTGCTCGAATCTTTAAGGGGATGAGAGGATGAAGAACAGATGACAACAGCTATCAAAGTTAAAGAAGTTATGGAAGTCTCTGTTCAAGAAGCTAAAGAAGATGAGGAGATGTGGGAGAATGAGGAAGACCTAAGAAGAGAACAACTCACCCTCTTATCGGGAAAACTATTGGATTCCATGGAAGATTCAAGGAGTTTTATTATTCTCTATTTTGTTAACAATCTGCTAAAAAAAAGACATTATTGAGCTTAATTGGTTTTCATAATTTTATCAATATTTTCCTTCTGGTAATTTTGGAATTTGTAGCTTAATTACATGCTATAAAACTGATGTTGAATAAAAAGGGTAGAAGCAAGCCACTTAGAATTGATCCTAGATGAGCTTTTAAGGATGCAAGGTCAAGCTAATGACCATAAATTAGCACGTTTAGTAGTTAGATTTAAATTATTTTGTAGTTAGGTTTGTTTTAAATTTTACAATAAGTTTTGAACGATTTGGAATGGTTTGGATTGCTAATTTTTTTACTTTCTTGAATCACTTATAAAATAGGGAAACACTCTCGATGTCAAGTGAATTTGGTCTCAACACTATCGTAATCACCACCTCCATCAACTTAAACAGTTTGATGTTCTAACCATTTTCTTTTCATTTTTATTAGTATTTTCTTCTTATGTTTTTCATATATTATGTTTATTTACCCTGGTGTTTTTGTGTACCCTTCTCACATTGAGGATAATGTGTTTTTCAAGTGTGGGGAGGATTGTGTGTTTTTATCTTGAGTATGAATTTTTCATATTGTATTATAGTTTGTTTAGGTTACATGATGTGAATTTTGTTAATGCGTCAATAGCTAGGACTTAACGGGATAGATTTAGTCTTAAACATAGCCTTTTAGGTTGTGAAGATTTATTAGCTTGTGAAATTAGTGACCTAAGTTACTTAGGGATAAATATGCTAGTTAATTAGATACGATGTTAGTCCATTCACCCTAGAAATTTTCCGTACTCATTTAAATTTTTAGGCCAAACAAATAAGTAGCATTATTAGTACATTTTCATGAGAATGATTAGTTAAAGAAATAAGGTAGGAAAAATTTTGTGTTAAAAAATTGTATAATTTTAACTAAAATAACTATTTCGCTGGCCTTTAGGTTATGAATAGAGCTAGTAGCCAGTTCATAATATGATGTAGCTAAGTAACTGGATCGACACCCATCACAAATATGTGCCTTCGTGTAAAAAGGCTATATTGACATTCCAACCAAGTAGCTTAATAATAACATGACTTAGTTGAGTAACCAGATCGACTGTCATCACAAATGTTTGCCTCCGTATAAAAAGACTAGGTTCACGTCCTTAAATAAAAATAAGAAAAAAGAATGTTTTCAAATAAAAACCTACCAAACTTGTTAATAGCTTGATTTTTTTCATGAAAACCTACTAAGGAATTGCTCCACTTTTGTTTTGACTGAATGATTATCAATGTGTGTGTGCAAGTGATAGAGATGAATAGACTTAACATTAAAATTTTGATTAGTTTATATATTTAGTCCAAGGTGCTTAAATGCAGATTTCGCTTGTTAATAAATTAGAATAACTTGAAGGAATGTGTTTATGGTTGAATTTGTTTCTCTAAATTGAAGCCATTGTCTCATTATTACATATGTTTGTTTTGTGTTTTCTTGATTTGTTTTATTGTTTTTGATTGCTTGAGGACAAGCAAATGTTAAGTGTGGGATATTGATAAGTGTAAATTGCATAATATTTTAAGGCATAGTTTGATATGTGTTTAGCTATTAATTCAATTATTTAAAAATGTTTTATGTTAGAATTGTGTTAATTTGTTAATTATTTGTGTTTAAAGTGTTTTATGGGTTAGTACAAGTCTTCGATCTTAAATATTATGTTTTTGAGGTATCTTAATGTGTTTGCAAGTGATTCATGTTCAATATTGAAGAACGAAGAAGTTTTGAAGACATTCGGGCCGAAACAATGACCCATAATCGTGGCAAAAGTCTTAGAAGTAGGTCACGATCGTAGACTACAAGGACACGACCGTGGACTACGTTAGACAGATGTGTAGACGGTTACAAACTTCATGTTTTGAGGGATTTTTTGGACCTTTGGGATCCCCAAAAAATCGTAAGGTTACCTAAAACATAAAATACTATTTAAAGAACAACAATAAAGAAGAAAAGGGAGTTTTTGCATTAGCCATTTTTGAGAGAAAGCTCTAGAGAGGATTGTTGAAAGATTGAGAAAGAGAAGTGGAGAAGAAGCCAACATCGATGAACTTCCCATATATGGAGTTTCCTGACATCACTTCCTCCCGTCTCCATCCAAGATCGTATTTCCTGTTATTTTCCACTTTTATTATTGTATAGAATTGAGAATAGTAGTTTGTTGATCGAATTTGTGAATGTTGAGATATTCTATACTCACCTATTGTTTTTTATCTTTGATTTAATAAAATCTAATTTCGATAATAGATTGAGAGAGTGAATCGAATGAAAAATAATTAAATTGGGCTAACGAGAGTTAGGTGATTTAATAAGAATGAGAAATTAATCAAATCGGTAATTATATGAAGAGAGATCTCACATAGGTTCTGGATAGTTTATTGGACAACTTCAAATCTAATTAGGGCTTTGGATAGATTGTTAATTAAGTGATTGCAATTTTCCATAATCTAAATAGGGTTTATAATTTAGGGTTAATGGTTATAACTCAAGAGAGAGTAATTAACCCTAGGATCGTCTAGGACCAATAATCCAATAATTCATAATCGATTAGGTTAGCTTTAAAGATAGGTAAAAATTCCCCTTTTTCTTAATTGACAGCTCCTTTAAGTTGATTTTTGAGTGTGGGTTTCAACTGCTACTTTGTTAATATTTTCATAATTGATTCATAGAATTGAGTTGCGTGATTGAATTAAATTCTTGTTTTAGTTTTGTTAAATTTTGAATTACCATGAATTGTTTTGGCCTTAGATTTTAGGATTAGATTATTCCTCCTCATGGGATTGACACCTTAGGTACTATACAAATGACCCGTATGCTTGTGGATTATCGACATTATTAATTAGAACTTACACAAATTGGAAAATCACGATCACCAAGTCATGTAGTGTGAGGTGTGTAGGGTAGAATATTTAGATCAAAATTGTCAAGCATGGAAGCCTAAACATGTAGATTATATGGGGAATGCTCTTAGACCCTAAAATAATTCATAAAGCAATATATACATTCTGGGATGGAGGAATCACCCCTATTTCTATTGGGGAAATTAAGGGCAAGCCAAGATCATCCCTCCTTCGAGATTTCAATAACAACCACCTCAAGTTAAGAAGCTAGCTTTAGAAGAGATGGTGGTTAGATTTATTTAAGAATCATACACGAGACATAAGAGAATAAAGGCTTATATACATAACATAGAGATTCAAATCGACCAACTAGTAAAAATATTATCTAAAAGAGGGGAGTTTACTTAATATCACAAAGACAAATCCTAAATACATGTGAAGGCAGTCATCCTCAAGAGTGGCAAGGAATTACAGTCGGAAAGTAAGATCCAATGTGAGGAAGAGGATAATAAGAAGAGTTAATAAAAGATATAGTGCATCCTCCAAAAGTTAAAGAATTTTAGCCTACCATCCCATATCTAGGAAAGTTGAAGAAAGATGGATGAGTAATTTGGTAAATTCCTTAAACTGTTCAAACAAATTCATATTTACTTACCTTTTGTTAAAGCTCTTATGCAGATGCACAAGTATGCAAAATTCTCGAAGGAGCTACTATCAAACAAAAGGAAGCTAAAGGAGATAACTACTATAAGACTAAGTGAGAGTATGCATCAACTATAGGAAGCTGAATGATGTAACAAGGAAATACCATTTTCCTTTGCCTTTCATAGACCAAATGTTGGAATGACTTGCTGGGCACATACTATTGCTTCCTGGATGGACTTTTTGGCTACCTTTAAATTTGAATTGCCCTGAAGGATCAAGAGAAAACAACATTCACATGTCCCTATGATAAGTTCACTTATAGGTGGATGCCTTTTAGATTATACAATGCACATGCTATGTTTCAAATGTGTATGATGGCTATCTTTGATGATATGGTTGAGGATATAATGGAGGTATTTATGGATGATTTTTTGCTTTCGATGACTCTTTTGATTCATGCCTTAATAATTTTGTAAACTTGTAAAGAGATGTGAGAAAATAAATCTATTGCTTAATTGGGAATATTATCATTTTCTAGTACAAGAGGGTATAGTTTTAGGCTATAAAATTTCTCATAGGGGTATTGAGGTAGATAAAGCTAAAATTAAAGTTATAGAGAAATTACCATTCCTTCCTCGATTAAGGCTATAAGAAGTATTTTATAGGACATGCAGGCTTTTATAGAAGATTTATCATGAATTTTTCTAAAATTGTTAAGCCTTTAACTAAGTTATTATAAAAAGATATGTCATTTACGTTTACTCAAGAATGTTTAGATGCTTTAAACATTCTTAAGGAAAAGTTGACTAACACCCCGATTGGGGTTGTATCATATTGGAAGTGATTTTGCAGAAGGTGCAGTACTTAGACAGGGAAAGGACAAACACATTTAACCCATTTAATATGCTAACAAGATTTTGATGGATTCCCAAGAGAATTATACTATAACTGAGAAAGAATTGCTAGCAGTAGTTGTTTGCATTTGATAAATTTAATCTTATTTGGTTTTGTTTAAAGTTTTTTTATATACTAACCATCCTACATTGAGATACTTGGTAAGTAAACCAGATGCTAAGCCTAAAGAAATTAGATGGATTTTTTTTGCTTTAGGAAACTGATTTAGAGATTATGAACAATAAATGGGTGTTATGCCCAAAAAGCTCTAAAAATTTCCTAGGCCATCCTACTTCCAAGTATACGAGGTAACTGTAGTGATTACCCAGGGTCATCTCACATGGAGGTGAAATTGGTTCACTTAAATTAATTTTGAACAAAAATAAAAATAAAGGCAATCCTAAATATTCTATCTCGATTTCTGAGTGAAGGCTTTAAAAGAAAATCTCAAATTAGTCTGAGAAGTAAACGATTCAACCGAAAGCAAAGATGAATAGATTAATCGAAATGGAAGACTCTTGAGAATTAATTTAACTAATTTAATCTCCTATGCATGATTAAGGGAAATGATTGATTAATTGTCTTACTAAAATTAATAGTCAGATTCTAAAATCAACTCAAATAATAGACTAAATCTAGCTTTCACATTCAACAAGTTATTATCTAAATTAATTATGAAAACCTGACCACTAATTATCACTTAAGTTAATATATTTCTAATTCTTAACCTAAACGTCTATAGCTTCTCATTCCATATAAAACTTCTCCTCTTGGTCCTTCATTTAATGCTAAAATGATGCAAAGTTTGATTATGCTATTACATTCATTCAGTTCAAAAACTATAGCAAACATAAGATAACACAATCCCTCAACCATACATATTTAACTAAAATAACTACATTAATCCCTAAGAAAAAGAGATCAGCCCATCACGAATGTCATAAGATTCATCATCATTAAACACTTCAATCCCATCTTTATAAGTATAAGTGAAGTATTTAAGTAGTAAACCAAGTAAATAACAAAGATAAATTGTCAAAAGCTACAAAGTATGAGTTTGGTTAAGCTAATAGAATAAGAAATCCAGTAAACAACAGATAAAAATGAAAAAAATAAGGAACATATTAAGAAAACAAAGGTTGTCGTATGAATGAGTCATGTTGGTCTCCTACAACTCTCAATCCTTCTGCATTAGCTTTCACCTTCTATTTCTGGTTGATGTTCACTAATACAAATGAATGCTCCCAATGCTTTAACCTCTGTTGCTCTTCTTCTTCACTGACTCTCTCTCTATTTCTCTTCTAGTCTTCCCTTCTTTCTCTCTATGCCTCTCTTCTCGAATGTGTCTATGATGTGTGGAATGTGGAATGAATGAAAGATCTCACCGCCACCCTTCCCATCCTTACTATTTGTAGCCTCATCTAGGTTTAGGTTTTCGTGCCCCTTCATCCTACAGCTGCCACATAATAAAACAGATGGATTAAAAGAGTGCATGAGAATTTACACAGGGGTGTCTATATCTATCACCCCATAAGGGCTGGTCACCCCCATACATAAGCTTGCACGGTGGTGACTATAGACACATTTGTCAACACCTTTTGCATGGTGGTGAAAAAAGTTCACGGTGGTGATAAAAGTGTCTAGTCAACACCATGTAGGCGGTGACATCCTTATTGTTATTTTTTCATGTAAAGTGACATGAACTTTAATTTTTCATGCAAAATTCATAAATTATTCTAATCAACATTCATGCAATATTCACACCATTTTCATTCAATTTATCTCTCATTTGGATCAACTCACAAGAATTTATAACCAAAATTAAGATATGAAGGCAATTAAAAGCAATAGAAACTAGACACAACAAGGGATGGAAACTTAGCGGTAGATCATCTACCTTGCCTTAAAAACCCAAATTTGGGGGAGATGAATGAAGAAGACATTGAAGATTCATTCCTAGAATAGTGCCTTTATAATTTGGAGGAGGTAATTGAGGCCAAAACCCCTTAGTTTGTAGATATTATGAATTATATACTGGCTAAGATTTTATCGAAAGGTCTTTCTTACAGAAAAAGAAAAAAATTCTTTACTGATTTGAGGGAATATTTTTGGGAAGATTTGTATTTATTTCATATTTATGCAGAATAAATAGTGAGAAGATGTGTACATCACTTTGAGGGATGGAAAATCTTGCAACATTGTCATGCTAAACTTACCAGAGGGCATATAATGTGAATAGGACAATTCAAAAGATCTTTGAGTCAGGTTTTTATTGTCCTTTAATTGTCAAGGATGTCAAGGTACACAACTTTATGTGATAAGTGCTAATTGTCAGGTATTATTTCTCATAGAGATGAGATGCCTCAAAAATTTTATTCTTGTTTGTAAAGTGTTGATATTTAGGGCATTTATTTCATGAGTCCATTCTCAATTTTTTTTAGTAATAGATATATCCTAGAAGTTGTTGCTTATGTTTCTAAATGGGTGAAAGCGCAAGCTTTACTAACAAATGATATTAGGGTTGTTGTAAGATTCCTGAAAAACTTATTTTCTCATTTTGGCACACCTAGAGTAATTATTAACAATAGGGTTATGCATTCTTATAATGCACAACTTGAAAAGTTCTTAAAAAGTATGGCATCACTCATAGAATTCCCATCTCATATCACCCTCAAAATAGTAACCAAGTTAAGGTAGTTAATTGGGATTTCAAACAAATTTTGGAGAAGATTGTAGAGTACCAGAGATAAGACTGGTCAACTAAGTTAGATGATGCTCTATGGGCTTATAGAATAACATATAGTACACCAATTGTCACTACACCTTATAAGCTGGTCTATAGAAAAGTATGTCATCTACATGTTGAATTAAAACATAAGGCATATTAGGCTATTAAACTCATGAATTTTGAACTTCAATTTGCAAGTGAGAAGCGAAAATTTCAAATTAGTGAATCGGAAGAATAACTATTGATGGCTTATGAAAATTCCAAAATTTAAAAGGAAAGAGTCGAGAATTATCACTACCAGATGATCAAGCAGTCATGACAATTTAAGGAGGGAGATCAAGTCCTTTTATAAAATTCTAAGCTAAAGCTTAAATCAAGATGGTCTGGACCCTTTATTATAGAAATTGTGTTTCCATATGGTGTAATCAAGGCAAGTCATTTGCATAAAGGTAATTTTAAAGTTAATGGCCATCATTTGAAGTTATATCTTGAAGGTGAACTTGATAATAGTATAGAGAATATTAATTAACCAAGTCATATTGAGTATGAAAGGTACATCGAGCTAATGACGTTAAATAAGCACTACTTGGGAGGCAAACTAAGAATTACAATATAGTTTATTTTATGTTTTTTTATTTCCATGTTTCTTAGTTATTCTTATTATTTTATTTTCTTTTACCTTTTTAATCCCTTCTTGATTATATTTGGAATTTAAATAACCATTATAACTTGCTTTTATTATTTATATTGAGACCACATTTTTTAAATTAAAGGCATTGAAATTATAAAGCATTATCATACCATATTTTACCCCTTATGAGTAACCAATTTTGATACTTAACCTTTTCATTAATAATAACCACATTACTAGCCTTCACCTTATCTTTCTTAAAGTTTTTTTATTTTAAACCATAAAGGTTATTCACACTTATTTGATTACTTGAAACTTGAATTTTAAAAAGGAAAAATATTTCTTTAATTATTGTTGTATGGTTAATGCTTAAAAAATAAAAAATATAAATAATATATGTTGCGAGCTTGATAAAAAATGTTAAAATTATGGTACCAATGGACACAAAATGTGAGGGGCCTATATTATAAAATAATAAGTTCTTGTAATGTTGTTTCTTGTAAATTTCCTTCAATTTTATCAGCCTTTTCATTATCCCTATCATACCTTACTTAAGATTCATTAAAACCTTGTAATAAGAAATTTTGATTTTTTTCTAGTTTATTTATAAGTGGTGGAGATATGATTTATTTGGAAACTTATGGTTAATAATTCTTCTATGCATTGATATGAGAGTTTTTACACTTTTCGCCCTAATCACTTTGAGTTCAGTGGGTGAATTCTTGGTGAGAATATGAAAATGTATGCTTTTTATTTTAAAGAGATTGTTGATGTGATTATTATTGATATTGATTTATGAAGGTTAGTTTTAGGATAACTTGAATATAATTATATGTTAATTTGATTCATGTGATATGATGATTTAGCTTATGGATGGACAAGTTGAGGTTAAGAAGGGATGGATGTTTAGAAGATTGGTAATTTAGATATGATTTGCTTGGGGACAAGCAAAAGCGTAAGTGTGGGGATGTTAAATGATTATTTGACTATAATTAAATACTCATATTTAATATGTTTTACTAGTTACTTAATAGTTTTATAGTATTTTTGGTACTTAATTCACTTCAATTGTGTTTATAGGTGATAATTACCTTCTTGAACGAAAAGGAGAAGAATTTGGATGAAATCGTGGCATGGGAAGAAGATTTAAAGTGAGTGAGGACCTACACAACTGGGTACAATGTTTGTGTAAGTCTCTATAAATGTGTGGAGAATTGAAGAATATTGTTTCTATTCGTGTGAACTTACAAACCTGCATATGTTGATATACACAACCCTGTATGTCACCCTTATAAGTCTCTATGCCTATGTAAAATCACAAATTTAGGTAATTTTGGAGATATATAGTTACCTACACGACTATATAAGTGACCGTGTATATCCTATAAACCTTAGTTTTTACGATAAAAGGAAATTATCGGAGGCAAAAAAAAAGAAAGGTAAGTTTTATAGCATTTTTTTAGTCATAAAAAATGCAAAAAAGAGGTAGTTCTAATTAAAGGACGAGGAAAACACTAAAATTATGTCACCAAATCTAATAGATAGCATCATTCAATCCAAATTGCTAGAAGATTCGCTAGAGAAGAAAAGAAGATTTATAATGTGATTTCTATTTGTTCTTTTGAATATTTGTCAATGTTTTGTTTTCTATGAGTAGGAACTAATTTGTTTAGTCCCTATATGTGATGAACCCTAAGTTGTGATGACAACATGGTTTAATCTTTTATTCAATGCAAATTTATTAATTGATTTATTATGTTTCAATTATACGTTATATTCTTTATCTAATACATTTGGAATATTAGTTAATTATCTGATTTTATATGATTGAGATTTAGAAATCCTTTTGTGTGAATATATCTACCATAATGGAAAAGAGTTACATGCAAACCTAAAAATACGTCGGTATAAATCCTCTAGATTAGGTGAAACCTAATAGTGAAATTAACAAACAAATAATGCAATCTTAGGGGTTTTAACTAGAAAGAAATTTCAGTTAATCAACTGAGGGGTTAGTTGTTAATAGTCTTGAAAAAGATATTAACATAAGATAGGAATTTCCATAATTAATAATCAATCATTTAATTTCATGATAAAAGGTTAACATTAAAAAATTCTTAAGGGGATTCATCATCTAGTTACTATTTATTTGATATCAATATTTGATAGTATTCTCGAATGTCTGAGTTCATGCTGTTTAAATCTTAGTTTAATTGTTTAGTTTAATTTTTAATTAAATCCATAATCTAATTTGAAGGTTAGATAATAGGAAAAGGGTTAATACTAGTACTTATAATCATCATAGGATCAACTTTTAGTTACCAATACTAGCTACAGCTACATTGTATACTTGCGGTTTAAAATTTATAAATTCTTATAAGCTTAAGAAACACATCAATCATAAATACTCTAAGATTTTACACCTGTATATATAAATAATATACAACAATCTCTTCCTTAATGAATGTATTGTATTTAACTGACACACTCCATAAAATGTCTCTAAGATTGTACATCTGTGTATATGAGTCATAATAGTAATCTTCACTTTGGTGAATATATCATATCCAACCAACACACTTCAAGAATATGCTTTTAAGATTATACCTTAATGTATATGAGTCATCTACATAACAATCTTAATATGCCGTATTAAACCAAAGTAGTCCAAGAAAGGCCTTTAAGAATGCACATTTGTAATCTCTCTCTTAGTGAATATACTCTACATAGGCTAAGTTGTATTCATATCTACATCTTGAGACATTAATAAAGTCCAAGTAATATTATAAATTCTCCATATTAATTGTATTCGTCAACATTTCAGTTGCACTCTCTAAATTGTGAACCTTTAAAATAATATCTAATTATATGAAATGTATTCTATAATCATGTCAAAATTCACATCTTTTATCATAGAACCTATCGATATATCCTTCTCCTAATTATTTATAGGCCCCTTAAAGGTAGTTAGATCCCTATTATTGATGGTTAGAGTATGAGAGATTGAGCCTTTCCAACCATATCTACTTGGTGATTTGACGGAACATGTTACTTTATCTAATATATGGCTATATCATATTGATGCTATTTTACTAACATTGTTCTGTATCGTGAACCACAATTTTTATCCTTTTTAGCATGTACTTTTGGCTTTTTTAGTTCGCCTTGTGTTATCTTTAAATGAGTACTACTCTATGCTAACCTTGGCACATCCTTTCCATATGTTTACCGTAGCATATGCTACACCTCAAACACTACATCCTTGAATGTTACACTATACTTTTTACTAAGAGTATGAAGCTTATAGAAGTGTAACTTGTAGTTTTTGAATTGCTTTAATAAGCTCCAATTATGAAGTTTTATCATCCCTCACTCACTAAGATAACCTAGTTTAATGTTCTATAACTTCATATTATCTTCCTTTGACTCTACTACTATAAATTCTTCATCTAAAATTATGTTCCTTATCAATTTGTAGATTTTTTTACCAATCATAGTGCTTTCATCACAATCTTTGCACCATTTACCACTTTAATATTCTCTGTCATTTTCATAGGTAGAATTATTCATATATAAGATGCTTAAAAACTAATTTTCTTCTTTAAATCTAGTATACATCAAACGTCACAGAATATTTTAATAATACCATCAACCATATAGATCCTAATTTGTCTTACTTTGATAATTTTGCAAAATTTATCATCTCCCAACTAGATAGTATTCAAGTTTTATATTAAGGATATAGTATTTTTATAAGAAGCCTCATAAGAACTTTTTAAAAAATAACTGAATTAAATAAGAGAAGTATGCAGGAATGATTTAAGTGAAGTTGCAAACCGCTACTTGATGTGTATGACACATAGTGTCATATGCTATAAGTATCTTGTACCTAGTATCTATAAGTCCTAAAGTTAGTTGGTTAAAACATAGAGTATGTCTATATCACTACAATTTGATTCTTAATTTTATATGATATTAGTTGACCTTGACGAAAAATCAAATTTTGTTTTAGTACTCTATTCCTTATTTAGACAATTTCTCCTAATAAATCTTATAGAATTAAACTATCATTTTAGCGTGAGTTTAGATTTAGAACTCATCTTAGATGGGACATTTATCTATTGCTTTCTCTTATGATCTTGATTTCCTCTTATATAGAACCTTTCACCTTAAGAGATATCACCAATGTTCTTTCTCTTTATGAACTAATAATGGATCAGTGATGTCTTTCAAATTAAATATCTCCTTACCAAATAAAAGTGTGATTACTAAATATTCATAAGAAAGAACTAAAGGAAAAAACAAGACCATTATTTTACCCTTATTTATAGTAGTCACCTTGATCCTTAATAGGTCATTGAGTATTTGGTTGAATGCATAGATATGATATTCTAAATATATTCCATCATGTATATTTAGCCTGTATAGTTTTTATTTTATATACAACATATTTTTTTATAGAATTTGATATGTATTGAATCTTTAACTTCTTTTATATGTCCACATTGGATGTAATATCCATGACTTGGTATATGACCTAATTGTAGTTTTATGGTTTAGCTACTCACGCATGTAACTATTCCTAGTCAACCTCATCTATGTCTTCCAGCTTATTCTCTAGTAACCCTTTAGCGTGTCTTGTTGCTAAGAATGAGAAAATGATCAATTTTGGTTCAAGTTGCCTATCACTTGAGTTTGGCCTGAGCCCTTTAATTTTGGTTAAGGCCTAATTGAGGCTTAATCAGGTTTGAAGATAATAGACGAAATTTAAGCCTGATGGAGGGATCAGCCCTAGCTTGATTATGCCAAAAAAAGCTAAACCAGGTTAAGCCAAGCTCAATAAGTTTAGTCCAAGCCTAATCAATGTAGATAAGCCTAATTGGTCTGGCAAATTAAAAACATGTGTAAAGCAATCTAAACATGTAAAAACATCTTCCTTTAATTAATCAATCAACTTCAAAACAGTCCAGAGTAAGACAATATATCATTTTCACATTAAAAATGTTACAAAGGCAACGCAAACAAATTACAAATATTTTAATGAAGTGATTCAAATCATCTAAAACAAGCGATCACTTGGACTTGGAGAAGCTAGAGTGGAGACAATGGCATGGAGTTCTCTTTGTTCATTTGCAACATTTATTAGTAACCTAAAACAATTCTATGATAAAAAAGTAAGGTTAAAGAAAAAAACTAATAGTAAAAGCAAGCTAGTTAATTGTTATAGTTGGGTTCGGTAACAGTTTGCACCATTTCGTCCACATATAAAAAAATTGTTATGTAAATTATACCTAATTATGTAACAATTTTATTAAATGTACGCATGATAATTAACAAACAAATATGACTTTATTATTAGATATGTCATTGAAAAGAAATTATCAATTAGATGAAAGGTTTATGTATCTATCACAATATAAAAAAGAAAAATAAGATAATATAATGAAAAATTATTAATTTTTTTAAAAAACTTACATGTCATAAAGAGTTCACCTTAAACATTTTCAGCACCTAACCAATTTTGGGTGCACATCAAGGCTTCGATATTTTTAAGATAAAATTGATTATGATGAAGACTCACTATCTGACCATTAGTACTAAAAGAAAACTCAAAAGTAACTATATATAGTTATTGGTATTGCTTACTATTCTTATGCAATAACTTATATAATCGAAAGTCAAATAAATATATAGAAACATATATTAAGCTTCATTCAACTTTCATCACAATATAATTTCAAAATGTTTATCAACCATAGTCATAATATTAACTTCTAAGTATTTAATTAACTCCATCCTCCTATAAGAAATCCTAGTGCTTTTTTTTTAATTCCTTAAAACAAAAACTTAGACTTCTACCTATACTTGATGATGATGTAATAGTAAAAGATGAAGCTAATATTAAACTAATACAACCCATCTCTTTATCCATTATCAATTAATAATTGTTAAACAAATCATACTAGAAACATTTAATGATATAATTATGTCCTTTAACCGATCACCATACAATTATTGATAAAACATTAAAGTCCCCCTATCTTATACCTTGGTCTAACATAGAAATGATTGTCATGGAATTATGAATTATATACTAACAAGATGAAATTTCTTCACCAGTTTCTTTGCCATTTCTCAATCACGTCATTGGAATCAAAGATCTACTCAAATAATGCTAGCTTAATGGCATATATATTAGAAAAGCAAACACATGAAAATGGATATTTTTTTCTAAAGGACAAATCAATAACAATTATGAAAAATCATCATCTTTACATAAATTACTTTAGCTAACTCCCATTACTCTTCTATCTATAAATATTTATATAAAAATTTTTATTGTCTCAACTTGATAAACACATCAATATATTTAGTTATCGAATTTGGAATCTTTAAGATGGTGTTCCATCTTATTGGAAAATCCAAACATAACTTCATTGTTTATGGAATACGTAGTTATCGTGTAGTTTCTTTAAAATTTTCAATTCATTTAGGTGTAGTGATTCAATATATAAAGTTATTTTAGATTGCCTCTACCCTTATTTTATTATCTTCAATTCATCCTTCATTATCAAATTCATAATAAGTGTGAAACAACGCATATGAAATAATCTCCTAGCTATTAACAGGCTCTCAAATCTGTAACTTGGTCTTCACTTTTTCGATCACATTATTGTTTTTATTATATTTATCCAAAGTTATGATTGAGAGCTTCATGCCAATGTTCCAATCCATTAAGCAATTAACCAATACAACTATCAACTTTTACGTATATGCAACATCGAGGCATAAATAAACCTACCATTTAAAATAGGAACAAATATCAATTATAACATAATTAATAAGCAAATGATAAAAATTTAAGAATATTATTGACCTTAAGATTTATCTGCATAAATCCCAGTCATTGCTAACGTAATATATCATCAGTGCCATAAAACGCTTCGTTTTTATCAATCATCTGTTAAGTCAAGAGGACTTCACGATTATTAATTTTGGTGAATCTCAAATAATAAAAATATTAAAAATAAATGAACTATTTTGATAAGTGTGTTAAGTATGCAGAAGTAGAAAACACAGAAGAAGTGGAGTACACAGAAGAAGTGGAAAACACAGAAGAAGGGCAAAACACAGAAGAAGAGAAAACACGGAAGAAGTAGAAAACACATAAGAAGAGGAGAACACAAAAGGAGCAGAAAACAAAGAAGTGAAAAGACAGAAGAAGCGTAGAATACAGAAGAAGCGAAAATACAAAAGAAGTGGAAAACACAGAAGAAGTGGAGAACACAGAAAAAGAGAAAACATAGAAGAAGTGGAGAACACAGAAGAAGCAGAAAACACAGAAGAAGTGGAGAACACAGAAGAATAGAAAACATAGAAGAAGTCAAAACACAGAAAAAGCGCAAACCACAGAAGAAGTAGAAAACACAGACGATACAAAGATGGAGATACGCTAGTACGTCAGACAGTTAGTTAATTGGAGTTAGTTACAGAACTTAATTAAATAATGGGTTTTACAAAAATCAAGAAGCAGATATCAAGAATCAAGAAGCAGTTGGAGACTTAAGCTATATATACTAGTTGTAGTCGAAGATTGAACAACTTTTTAATCTTACAACTTTTGAGCTTTCAAGTGTATACCTAGAAAAGAAAAATATGTATTCAGAAGTCCGATAATAGAGAGCAAACCCTACTATAACAAAAAGCTCACAATATCTTTCTAGTGAGAGAAAGAAAAGGCTAAGAGCCTAGAGAGGCTAAGATAGCAGAAAGAATACTTTGTGTAAGAGACCTGAAGAGGCTATAGAAGGGAAGAAAGAATACTTGTTTATTTGTCAAAGTATAGTGAAAACTCAGACGAACTCTGAGGACTAGACGTAGACCATGGTTTTGGGTGAACCAATATAAAAATCGCAGCGTCTATCTTCTATCCTTTACTTTATTCTATTTTGTTTTTAAACAAATATATAGAAGTTATTTACAATTTAACTACGTAACAAATTTTGTATAACTTTTGTGTTATTCTTTTAACAATTGGAAAAGATCTTAATAAGATATATTAAAGATTTTGCATTCACGAAAAGAATACACAATTCAACCCTTCTTCTTGTGTATATCGTATATTGTATGTGAATTCTATATTAATGTGTGATTTACTTCAATTGGTATCAGAGCTCGGTTTCTAAAAACACCTTTACAAAGTGAGGACAAAGATCTATGACTGAATCACATGTTTTTATGGCTGAAGGTGCCTCCGTCACAAGGCCTCCTGCATTCAATGGTGAAGATTATCATTATTAGAGGGATAGGATGCGGCTCTTTATAAAATCCACACACATTGATCTTTGGGATATCATCGAGAATAGACCATACATACTAATAGATAATGAAGGAAATACTATTCGTCGTAACAGATGGTCAGCTGATCACAAAGCTAGATTTCAACTAAATTCAAAGGCTAAGTTCTTTTTGAGTTGTGCTTGAAGCAGAAGTAAATATGGTAAAGTTCATTGATGAGAAACTGCGAAGGAGATGTGGGACACTCTATCCATCGCACATGAAGGCACAAACGAGGTGAAAGAGTCCAAGATCAGTGTTGGACCCCGAACTTTTCTTAGAAGACTAGAACTAATAAATGAGAAATGTGGAGAAGTTCATATTTGTGTTTTGGCGATTGTGGTAGTGAGAGACTATGAAATGGGCAAAATTAGGGTTAAAGTGATGAAGAACATGTATATATATATATGTATATTCTGTTATTGGTGATCATGATTAATCATAGACTATAATATCTTTATAGATGATATGAAGTTGAAAATGAAGTAGAGAAGATGATCTTGTTATCAGTTGTGATGAAAGATTTAGAAATAAAAGTGGTAGTAGTCTGGAAAATGTTCACTGAGTGTGCTTCAGTCTAGTAGCCATAAATTTTTTCTAGTTATCGAAATGAGATGATTATTTGCTTGGATTACACTAGAAACATATGGCTACATTTCTTATAAAGAAATCAAATTTCAATTCGGTCTCCAAGATTCTAAAAAATTTGTCATAAAGTGAAAACCGGGTTTAGTACATTAGGAGCTGAAGATGAAATTCGTGTTCTGACTTCTGGAGGAAATGTTGATTTATATAGATAGATTTTGGCAAAATTATCTTCTTGAAAGTTGTAGATGCTTTTACGTTGTAGATGCTTTTACCATATTTATAACGATATAAAGTTTGTAAATTTTGGATATCGGAGTCGAAAGATATGAGCATTACAAGTTATGAGGGTTCATCGTCTTAGTTTGACTTTTTGTGTCTCAGTTTGATCGTCTCATTTTGCTTCGTCTCAGAATGACGTCAGCATCGTCTTAGAATAATGTCATTATTGTCTCAGTTACTTTTTATCATCTTAATTTGACTTTTTGCATCTCAGTTTGACTGTCTCATTTTGCTTCGTCTCAGAATGACATCAGCAATCGTCTCATGACGTCAGCATCATCTCATTTTGGCCATAACATATTCTATTCCAAATTTTATCCTCTAGATGATATAATTGGTCTTTGAGGTATTCATGAAAGTTGTAGATATTGAATTAATATGTCTATCCATCTATAGAACACCTAAATCCGAGTTCTATACAGAAAGTTATACTTATTTTTCCATTTCATCTCAGAATGACATCAGCAATCGTCTCATGACGTCAGCATCATATCATTTTGGCCATAACTCCTTCTATAGACACTCGAATGGCTTGGTTATTGAATCATTGGATTTTTAAGACGTTGATCTATATCTTAGAAAAAAATCATATCCATATGAAATGAATCGAAAAAGATTTAGTGAAAAGATTAGGACGGGTACAGTGAGTATGTTGTTCAATAATATGAATTGATGTTATTCTACTGAACATATTTCAGTATTTTTATAATTTTTGGAGCTCTAAAGATCCAAAATGAGTTGGTTTCTGATTTTTGGTAAACTAGAGACATGGAGCTACAAATCGTATGAAGAAATTGGAATCTAATTTAGTGTTCAAGATGTTCAAATTTCAGATGGAAGTTGTTCATAGTATACTGTTATCGACAAGAGCAGTCCAAAAATGTTGAAGTATAACTGAATTGAATGATTTGGCATCAAGAAAAGAATGTAAAGTTGACTCAAAGTGATGTGCTATAGGAGAAATCTGAAAGTAAGTAAGAGGTTAGGTAAGTAAGAAAACGCAGAAGATTTTTCTATAATAAAGTGTTATGTTAGAATGTTCAAGGGTGTTTTTAGCAAGACACTTAATTCCAAAAGATACAAGGTATAAATGGAAGGACAGATAGGACTTTTCTGAAACATGAAGGACAATAATTGGAAGAAAAA
>JANZXR010000006.1:24766373-24778086 GCA_027575705.1 Erythroxylum echinodendron | reverse complement strand
GATTCTACTCATTTGATGCTGAAGGAACCTTGTCTGACGTCTGGGCTGTAGAGTTGGTCGGGAGTTTCTTCAACTCTGTCATAACTAAGTTGAGACTTCTTTAGTCCTGGGAGACATATATGAAACTAGAACCAAAGAGTGATTAAAGAGCACCGACTAGACAAAAAGTTCTAAAAAGCATTCAACTGCCACAAGAAACCATCTGACAGATAGAAATCCATGCGACTTGTTCCTGTGAAATCTAGTGAGATGTTTGGTTCAAACATCTTCTAACGAACCAGTGTTTCCTATACCATAACAAACCTTAGTAACACAAAACAAATGCTTCTTCTTTCCACAAATGTATACGGGCAATGCAAAGTAAAAGCTTTGAAGACTAGTTTGAGAAGCTTATGCACACAAGATCTTGATGCATTCAGTAATGGGAGAAGATGGGAGCTTTCTAATATAATTGGTGGCGAAGGCCTGTATGTAGACTCTGTACTTCATCTCTTATCTTCCTCAATCTCTCTTACTTTCTATAGCCTCAAGAACATCGTATCTTCTCCTTCGTATCAACCCTACAATCTACGTATGACTCATACTAACCTCCCTTTTCGTGGATTTAGCCCTCGTTGTCTATTTCTTACACTACGCGATCCAACATGGATAGCAGCAAAAATGACCTAGTTCAGGACAGGAAAAAACCAGGTTCCATGTCCATATCCAAGAAGAATCCTATGAAGGTGGTGTACATATCCAACCACTAAGCACTCTCTGGGTGTCATCCCGAGTCAGCTTCAACCTCACCACCTGAGAAGACCTCGGAGAACTTGGATCTATAAACTTCAGATTCGATTGCCTGAACGAGTTTACAGAGTAACCAAGCATGTCCATTCCCCGTGCCCACAATGGTTTCTTAGCTATACCGTTAGGAATAAGATCCTCAATGCCCAAACTAACCTCACCTTTGAACCCAACAACCTCCATTTGTTCACTTCTGTCCTTCCGTTCAGCCACCAGCACCAACAGTTCCTTCAACAACACCGCTGCCGTGGTGCGATCGCATGCTGAGACATGAAGCCTCAGAGCCACCACCCACTTCTCATCTGGGAACGCATAGATAGTGGCAAAGAGCATGTCCTGAACATTGACGTCACTGCACCAGACGTTCTGGTTAAGTTCATGCTCTAGGATTAGGTGGAAATGGGGGATTATTATTAATATTGTTGAAAAGTACTTAACCGTATGCAATTACTATTGGCTAGTATGCTTCTAAAAGGTCACGCGATGAGAGATATAAAGTCTTTGAAGTAAAGGATCCTAACATTTATACCATTTATGTCCTATATCATTTCTTAGGATGCAACATAATTGCGTTTGTGATTTTAGTTTGGTGTATGCAAATTGTCAAAGAAGAACAAAGCAAGGATTTTCAAAGACTTTAAGAGTTTGGCAACGATTATTTAAATGTTTGTGAAAAAATATATTATCTATGCATGAGTAAGCATACGATTTATAGCATAAACAATAATAAGAATAACTTTTTCCTAAAAGGTTTATGGAAAAGTGAAGATATGAGAAGAGCAAGTATGGTCTCTTAAATGTTCTTTATGCTTTTGTTTTATTCGACCATTTTATTAAGAGGTAATTGGATAAGATTTTAAAATAACAATTTCTTGATCAAGAAAACAGGTGAAGGATTTATTATTATTATATTCTGCGACCTTATTGGAGAGTAATATTTTAATTTGTGAAAAAACTGAATTTTGAATCATATTTGCAAAGCAAGAATAAAGAAAAAACATCTCTAATTATATTTAATCAATCTCTTACATTTAATCATATCAATCTCCTACATTTAAAGTGTTGCTACATTATAAAGATGTTAACACATTGCATGAGAAAACAACAAACAATTTTTATTTATGCAAAATTGATTAATAATAAAGAGTCTATGTTGTCATGTTTAAAGGGTTAGGTTATCGTGGTTAATACACATAACAAAAAACAAGAGTTATTTTAAGAAATTAGACGTTTTTCAGTCTTTGTATGGTTATTTAACTTTTGTTCAAATCCTAAGAATGATTTAAAGCAAAGTCAATGGATGTAAATGGCCTACCTTAATATAATGCCTACAGAATTTAAACTTGTTCTGTTCTTTGTAATTAAGAATGTAATAGGCATATATGCTACAAATTTTTTTTAGATTGGAACATAATATTCAGAATCAATAATATGATTTAAGTTGCTATCCTTGTTTAGTATAACTGAATTGAATTCTAGTAATAAAAACATTTATCAATTTTGATATAGTTTTTATACGTACACATTGAACTATATTATTTTTCAAATATACTTTAAAATAATAAATCTCAATTTTCATAATTGTTTTTTAATTAAGAAGATAATGTTTTAATAAGAACTAAAAACCTTAATTAATTGCACAAAAATTATATAAATTATAAATTAAAAGAACGGGAGAGGAGGGGACATAATAATTAAGAAAAGTGCGAAGGTAATAAGAAAAATGCGTTATTAATAAAATATCGATAAAGATGAGTTGTTAATGCAAAATTTATGAATTATTTAATTCAAAAGAATTAAATTTCTATTAAATGTAAAAGAAAGCATATTTTTAGATATATTGATGTCATACTACTGATATAATTAAATTAAATTCTTAAAAAAGATCAATAGGAGTTGGGCAATAAGTTGAATCAAAATGCATTGTTTTGGGTTATACCAAACAAGATGTGAATGAACACAATTTTGACTAGGTTATTTCGTAGGCATGTTAATCACGGAATACATGAATTTAAGGACGAAGCTTAAGCTGAATACGGTATAATACCATGAATGAGTATAGTTGTTGACGTCCAGCTGCATTATGCGGGTGAGATTTAAGCGAGCCTTGGTGGTTAACATCATATGTTGAAAGTTGGGATGGGCCTGAGATAACATTTGATTGGATAACCGAACAATCTGGTCCAAGAATTTTGGTAAAACATAGCATAGAGTTAGGAACTACGGTGGCGGTGGGGACTTGAGACATTTCCGGTAAGTTTCCATGATTACATTTCAAAATTCAAAGTTCAAACCCAAGAATAAGATTTGCACTTAAAACTTATTACAATGTTCTAAATCGCAAAAGAAAGATGAACTGATGATGGACTTACCTTTCACCTTTTTTCCCAAAGTGTAATTAGCGTGTTTGTGTCCGTTAGCGTTGATTAAAGTCTTTCTCTAACTGTGTTTAATTAGCGTGTTTGTGTCCGTTAGCGTTGATTAAAGTCTCTCCCTGTCTCTCTATAACTGTGTTTAAGTATATTATTTAACCACAGTGCCTCTCTCCCAGATCTGCACTGTACATTAGACGACAACTATTCCATTAGATTCTCTTAGATCTTTCACTCATTTTGAATGGCTTTTTTATATTTATTACTTTCTTATTCACGTGGATACTCCGCAGCAGAGAGCAGCGCCAAATTGTAGACTCAGTCGGTAATCAATTCTTGACGATTTCTGATCTTCAACTACGGTGGTTACCTACTGCTCTGCTTACAATTAAGCAATGTTCGTGAACGACACGTCCTCAGGTAAAAGCGTGGAAGACTGAGTGATAGACTGTACTGGGAAGCTTTTCAGTGAGACACATTAATTACCTGGAAATGACAGCCATGAGGCCCTCATGAACGAGCGTGCAGCTTACTCTCTTCACCATTCCTTCTTCAAATGGCGTACTTGTTTGTATACATACTGCTGTTAGTTGAGCCATGAGACAAATTGGACGAATCAACGTATAAAAAGTTGGAAGCAACAACTTTTTTCTTATTAATCAAAAATGGCATTTTCAACTCATTTTAAAAATACTATAATACTTTGCACTCTAATTTACTATATTTTTTATAAAATTTATAATTCTATTTTTATATTAAAAAAATATTTTCAGTATTCTTTACTTTTTATTAATGATTATTAAAATTATTTTATAAAATTAACTAATTTTATATTTTCACGTATATTTTTATTCACAATATTATTATTGTTATATTTTTATGTTAATAAATAATATAATTTAGTTAAACTATAATTTATTATTTAATAATACTAAATGAAACAATATATAAAATATATTGTACTATTTTATATTATTTAATTATAATAAATAATAATATAACTATATAATATCAAACATCAAGTTTTATAAATAAAAATATTTTAACATTAATATATGAAACTAAACCTTAAAATTATTATAAAATTATAATTACTTAAATAAATATATAATGAAAATATTAAAATATTGTTTAAATAATAAAATAAAGAATAAATTCATTAAAAAACAATAAACGAATTAAAAAAAAGTGACAAAAAATTAAGAAAGAAAATTTCTGAAAATAGAAAAGGAACAATGTTGTTCTAAATTTGATGTGACATTATAATATATAAAAATATGGATAAATTAACATTAATTTTTATTTATTTTAATATTTCTCCTTCATTTAAAAAATGGGTTGAAGTTGGCCTTACGAGCTGAGCTGAATTTAATTTGTATGAATAATGAATTTGTTACAATCTATTTAACAAAAAAATCCATGCTGGATAGTTTTGTAACTTGTTATTGGAAATGAAAAAGAGCATCGGCAGAGGAAAGGAAAGAAAGGAAATGAAGGAACGAAAGTCCACTGGGAGGCATGCGCATGTGAGGTTTCTCTTTGTTTTGTCAGACAACACCTTCCCCCACTCTGACATGTTCTTGAGACCTGTGCAATTGTCCTTTCATCGCTTTCCCAAAATGAATTCTACCACTTAAAAATATTCAATTGCATTGCATTCCTTGAAAAAAAGAAGCTTGTTTTGTTCGGCGTTTCTCTTTTTCTGATAATATATTCTTGCAAACTCACAATTGCCCTGGACTCAATTCATCTGCTCTGTCCCACCCCCACCCATTTTCTTAAAATTACAAGTAAATTTTTAAAATTTACCCACCTCAACTTTGCTCTATAAGAATCCATGCCCTTGTGATTGATAGTGACCACTGACCAGAAAGGGTGGCTGCCTCTTTAGTCTGTACTAGTATCTGGGTTTAAGCAAGCTTCTCCTCTTCTGCACCCATGGCAACAATGCAGAGATCTTGCGTCGCTCTTCTGCTCTTTGCTCTCCTATTCTCCCATATTTCAGGTACCATATCTTCTTCTCTCTACCATACATGTCCCAGCCTAGTCTTTAAGTGACTTCTCTAGGTAGCTCGTTGTGACCTTCTGGGATCAGTTCCTCTTTATTTTTTATGTTGAGCTGTATGTAAGGTAGCTTAGATACACTTTTTCAAACTATCCTACTACACCAGTAGTTCATATAGTTCTGATACTAAAGTTGTCATAAAAGGATTTTATTTGTATTAGCTAATAATGTTAAGTGCTATGACCAGACCTAATTAATCTTTTCTTCTTCTGACAATGTCATTAGTGGAGGTCTCGTCGAGAACAATAACTCTGTACAACAAATGCACACACCCAGTGTGGCCAGGAATCCAGCCAAGTGCAGGAAAGCCGATCTTAGCTCGTGGAGGCTTCAAGCTCCTACCCAACAAAGCTTACTCTCTCAAGCTTCCACCTTTATGGTCTGGCCGCCTCTGGGGTCGCCACGGTTGCTCCTTTGACGCCTCCGGCCGCGGCCGTTGTGCCACCGGCGACTGCGGCGGTTCCCTTTTCTGCAATGGCCTCGGCGGTGCTCCACCAGCCACCTTGGCAGAGATCACACTAGGCAATGACCAAGACTTTTACGATGTCAGCCTCGTAGATGGCTACAACCTGGCAATTTCAATCACACCCTTCAAAGGATCAGGCAAATGTAGCTACGCAGGTTGTGTCAGTGACCTGAACACGATGTGTCCAGTGGGATTACAAGTGAGATCGAGAGAGAACAGGAGGGTTGTGGCCTGCAAGAGTGCTTGTTTTGCATTTAACTCGCCGAGATACTGTTGTACAGGGAGCTTTGGAAGTCCCGAGTCGTGCAAGCCCACAGCTTATTCAAGGATATTCAAGACGGCTTGTCCTAGGGCATATTCTTATGCTTATGATGACCCTACTAGCATTGCCACTTGCACTGGTGGTAGCTATTTGGTCACTTTCTGCCCACATCATCGTTGATTGTTGTCTGTAGTACTCTAGTAAACTTGTTATTTCGGGTGATTATTAAGTACTTTATCTGGATCTTATGCTTATATATATATAATATAGTGTTTCGTTACTAGATTCTTGTTCTGTTGTGGACTGCTTTAATACAAAGTTACATCTTGCTTGTTTTTAACTTAATTTGCGCAAATTCCTGCATTTGAATTTGATGGATGTAAATTGAATATTAAGCAAGTCGATTGGTAATGGACGATAAATGGGTTATCACTTAGTGGCAGTGAAGTTTTGTCCTGCAGGCTGCAGGGACTATTACTTATTTCGAAGAAAAGGAGCGACTAATTCATTTAATGATACAACAAACAAGAAAAAGCTGAATCCAACTGCATAGGTTGAGAGAGAGAGTTGTTTGTAAAGATATGGGAAATTCAAATTGATTCCCTTGAACTGGGCTGCCTGCATCAAACTGAACTTAAGCCGTGTATGCATGTATGAATGTATGTTCTATAACAGACTCCTAAGTGAAAGGAGCAAGTAAACACGTTCTATAACAGACTCAAGTGAATTAGAAAGTAAACATGCGGCGATGTTCCTCCAGAAGGAACCCAATCCCTACCAAAACCTTACCAATCCATCTCCTTCTCGCATGTCACTCCACAGCATCCGCTCCCGAATCTCCAATACAATTGGACCATTCCATCCCCATTACTGACACCTCTTTCTGGACCAAAAACATCCACAACCTCTGCTCCAAAGCCCGCAACGTCGACGCTGCCCTTCGCCTTCTCCACAACCTCCGCCTTCGCGGCTACTACCCAAACTCCCTTAACCTCAGCAGCATCATCCACGGCCTTTGCGACGCCCACCGCTTCTTTGAAGCCCACCACCGGTTTCTTCTCTTCATTGCTTCCGGGTCCGTCCCCGATGAGCGAACCTGCAATGTTTTGATTGCTCGTTTGCTTCATTCTAAAACCCCACTTGTCACTTTGCGTGTCATTTACCACTTGTTTGATGTTAAGCCTACATTTGTGCCTTCCTTGATCAATTACAATTGTTTGATCGATCAGTTTTGCCGTATTTCGCGCCCCAATGTAGCTCACAGGTTGTTGTATGATATGAGAAAGAGAGGGCATCGTCCAAATGTTGTTAGTTATACTACCCTAATTGGTGGGTATTGTGGGCTTGATAAATTTGTTGATGCGTATAAACTGCTCGACGAAATGCGCGAACATGGTTTGGCCCCCAATTCGCTTACTTATAGCGTTTTAATTCGTGGGGTGTTTAGAAACCGGTCTGTTAAGCATGGGAAGGAGTTAATGTGCAAGCTTTGGCAAGCTATGAAGGTTGAAGAGGACCAGATAGTTAATAATGCCGCTTTTGGAAGTCTCATCGATACTTTATGCAGAGAAGGATTTTTCAATGAGGTTTTCGAGATTGCAGAAGTTATGCCACAAGGAAATAGCGTAAATGAGGAGTTCGTTTATGGGAATATGATCAATTCGCTTTGCCAAGCTGGTAGACACCATGGCGCTTCCAGGATTGTCTATATAATGAAGAAGAGAGACTTTGTTCCAAGCTTGGTTTCATATAATTCTATCTTACATGGGCTTTGCAAGGAAGGAGGTTGCATGAGAGCTTATCAGTTGTTACAGGAAGGAAGAGAATATGGTTACTTCCCGTCTGAGTATACGTATAAGGTTTTAGTTGAAGCCCTTTGTCAAGAAATGGACCTCTGCAAGGCTAGGGAGGTTCTGCAGCTAATGTTGAGCAAGGAACAGGTAGACAAGACAAGAATATTCAATATTTACTTGAGAGCTCTTCGTCTAATGGACAATCCGACCGAGCTTTTAAATGTGCTTGTTTCTATGCTTCAAGCCAAGTGCCAGCCTGATGTGATCTCTCTCAACACAGTAATTCATGGGTATTGCAAGATGGGAAGAGTTGATGAAGCCTTGAAGGTGTTAAATGAGATGATGATGGGAAAATTTTGTGCACCTGATGCCGTGACATTTACTACCATTATAAGTGGTTTGTTAAATGTTGGGAGGAGCAAGGAAGCGCTTAATATGCTGTATCAAGTAATGTATGAAAAACGTATTATCCCTGGAGTTGTAACATACAATGCCGTTCTTTTCGGTCAATTTAAACTTGGATTAGCAGAGGAGACACAAGGTGTTTTTAACAGAATGGTAAGTAATGGTGTGGCTGCTAATAGTACCACTTATACAATAATAATTGATGGACTATTTGAATCTGACAAAGTGGACGAGGCTAAGAAATTCTGGGATGATGTTATTTGGCCTTCAAAAGTTCATGATAATTTTGTTTATGCAGCAATTCTCAAAGGGCTTTGCAACTCAGGCAATCTAACTGACGCCTGTCATTTCCTCTATGAATTGGTGGACTGTGGGATTGCTCCGAATATTATAAGCTATAATGTTGTGATTAATAGAGCTTGCAAGTTGGGGATGAAAAGAGAAGCTTACCAAGTTCTAACAGAAATGCGTAGGAATGGGTTGGTTCCTGATGCAGTCACTTGGCGGATTCTTGATAAATTGCATGGAAATGCAAATAAATGAGAAGCAGAAAATTTAGCTTTTCAGTTCTAAAAAAATTCATCCCATGTGAATGAGGGAAAAATTTTGTGCATGAAACACTTTTTGTCAAGGAGCATTTGTCAGAGGAAACAGCAGAATAATCTATGGCAGCTAAAACGAGTGGGCTTCTGCTTCCATTTTTCTTGCGAAGTTATAATAAGAATCTGTACATGGGGCGATGGCAAACCTGACTTAAGCTTCATGTGGCATGTGAAGAAGGATGTCGCAGAGAAAATTTTTTTTGAAGAAGGGACACTCTTAACTCAAGAGAAAAAGAATTAGAGATTGGGTTTATGCCCTCTGCAATATTCTTTGGGTAGGGGGGAAAAAAAAAAGAATGTTCAGTAACTACTTGTCATTTTAGCATGGCAAATGATAATTTTGCTAGTTGGAGGCTGCAGGACATTAGTTTTATTCTTCGGACTTTGGGACAGATTGGCATACTGGTTATTAAATACTTTCTCAACTTGGAGTTGATTTGAACATTGTACATAAGAGCAGGATATTCATGAAGCGTCTCTTTTAACTTACTTCAACTTGTACTTTCTGCTTACTGAGTTTATGTGTTTTCAACTTACCGAGTTTTAGTTACTGTACATAAAAGCGGGATCGGTACTTTTGAACTTATTGAGCTTCAGTTATTGATAATTATTCTTTTAATTTCAAACAGATCATTGGTCTTTTCCTCTGGTTTATTTGTTCAATTCAACATATTGAGAGAACTGCGCAACAGCTTCTATGATAATTACGAAGATTACATTGCTTGCAGGTTGTATCGATTCATCATCTTGCATTGTGCAATACCTGTGACCATGGCCCCGCAGTATTAAAGACCATTGATATCAAAAGATTTCAAGTAGCCGTTGTCTCATAATTCGGAGAATGACGAATATACTGCAGAACTTGACTTTACAATTCCTTACAACTCGGCACCAACCCATCCGCATTTAGAGCAAAAAAATTGTGTTTTACAATTAAGAATTTAAGATGGCAGCGAAGAGTATGACAGCTTCGTGCATCGTGCAAGAATCTGGCTGTAATGAACATTTGTGTGACAGTGTGGTCCACATCAAAGCCTAACTAGCACCAAGACGAATCTCATCAGGCCCACTTTTTGACTCTAATTGTAATGACGTTAAATAACAGTTCTCATTGGTGGACCCAGTTAGGGGGCTGCAAATGGCGGTATCACTGGCCGTCATTTACCATATAAATATTTTATAATGAAATTAAAATCATAATTTGAATATATAAAAAGACAAATATAATTTTATAAATAAGTAAAAATTTCATAAAATATTACTAATACTCATTGTAATTTTAAGTCTTCTCCCATTTAAAAAAATCTTAAAATAATTTCTTAATATCTTTTTTATAGCAATTATTTAAATTAAAAAATCAGTTTGTTGTCAATTTTCTAATTCAACTTCATAATACTTTTCTTCATTTAATGCTCAGGTATCCTATCCTCTATCCCACGACATCAATAGATTAAACCTATGAAATCGATAAAACCTCAAGCAGCTCTCATAAACATTGTTTTATTCAATAAGAGCAATTATTTTCAGATAAATACAATGTTATTATTAAAATGATACGTTTGCTTTTTATTTTAAAATTTTAATAATTTTAGCATATATATTTTAGTGATATGAACAAGGCCGAAGCCACTAGTATGGTATTTCCAGAGATCGACGAAATTGGTTAGTGAGCGCAGTGTCGACAATGATGAAGGCGACAAAGAGGCGGTGGTTGTGGAAGTGAAGTTTGACTGTGAGTAAAAAATTTTTGACGTGGGCTCTCATGAAAATGGCTAATTCCCAGTGACCATATCATTGCTCTTCACTTCTCATTTCTACCTTGGGCATTAAAGAATTATGATTTTATGTGTGTTTTTGCTTTTTGCAATAATATTTTTGATTTTGAGATGATGTTTATGTTGTTGGTTGGCTGGTTTACGTGAGTGTTGTGTGTTTCTGGTGGATACTGAAGGATTGATTTCTTCGCCTGTCTTTGAAGGTCTCTACAGCTTAAAGCAGGGTTTTTCTTTTATTAATTTAATCTTCATTGTGAAATTTCTAGGGAATATGTTGTCTTCCTCTTTGGTGTTTAACCACAACTCATAACTAAGTGATGCAATTTTATTTTTCAGTGGTTATGGTTCTGTTTGTTTCTAGGAAAGATAGTTACTTCTTCTATTAGCTAGCTATTCAATGCTTCGAGTGGTCGCACAGTGAAATAAATATGAAACTTTTTGTTTGATTTTTCAAAAGTCAAGATCATTTAAATTATATATCATGATTGTTGTAGAAGAAATAGTAAAGCATAAATTATATTTTATATTTTATTGTAAATTTTAACTATTTTCTTGTCGTTTCCTTCGATCTATTTTTGAAATTGGTGTCTTTCAACTACCATAACTGTATTCATGTTTGACCTATAATGATATCTATATAACGTATAGGTAGAACTCTACAACTGTTGTAAAAAAGATTAAGTAATAAATATTACCTCTTTTAAGGCCTGAACCTATAATAGGTTTTAGATATTTTAATAATTTAATTAAAATAAAATTCTAATTTCAATTAAACCTTGATTAGATTTACAATTAATTCTAATTAAATACTAATTAGATTTAAACAAGATCTAATATCTCATGTTGGTGTTTATTTATAATTATCCTATATTTAATCATAAAGCTTCTCAAACTTGACAATTAAGTCCAACTTGATTAAAATATCTTTTCTTTCTTAATATGTTGTCAATGAATATAATTATAACTCCAAATTATATTTAGATTAGATAAATTAAACTCTTTTAGTTAACTTTTTGTTGGACCCCGCTTTTAGGATTTTTATATTTTTATTTTATTTTATTTATTTTATTAAATTATCAAGCATGAAAATAGATTAGAATTTATGAATTAGAAATTTTTGGAGTATAATATGGTATATTTTGAATTTTGTATGGTGTTTGAATTAAAAGAAAGAATTAAAATAGAGT
>JANZXR010000006.1:24734320-24760446 GCA_027575705.1 Erythroxylum echinodendron | reverse complement strand
TATGTTTTTTATAGTTATAAATTTAATTTTTGTATAATTAAATATTTAAAATCTAAATTCTTATAAAAATATTTAACGAAATACTAAAATATATAATATTCATACCCTTATAATTTTTTAAAGTCATGTCCTTATAAGTCATTTAACACATAAACAGTTAATACTAAACAGCTCATTCTACCAAACATCTCTAACAAACAGCTAATGCAATCCGCTGGTCAAATCAGCTAATATAATCAGCTATCAGCTACCAGCTAATGTAATCAGCTGATTGCCAAACAGGGCCATTATGTTATTTAACTTTAAACAATTCACATTATGGAGCTGGTTGTCTAACTTTAGACAATTCACCTTAATAGATTATGTCATTATGGATTAGAGAATGAGAATTCATAATTCACATTTTATTTGTTAGTCAATAATTTAATTAAAGAATTGAGTTTCGGACTCAAACGGATGCAATGTGAAACAAAGCCCAGGGCCCGATGACTTATACAATTGTGTTGTACTTGTATCACAAACCTCAAGCTTACTTTTTGAATCTTCACTGCACTGCTTGCCCTAACTCCCACAAACGGGAACCCTCTTCCTTCAATTACCTCAAATAAATTATTCATATACTGTAGTTGTTTCAACTTTCAATTGTTGAAACTTGAAATCACGTTACCCAACTGTTGAGACACGAGACGAGTGACAGACGGCGAACTGGCCAAGAGGTGAGATGCGGTGACGGAGAGACTCTTCAGCCGCACACGGACTGGCAAAAAGGCGAGACGCTTCTCAGATGTGAAACTGGAGAGGTGAGTTGAGATTGAGAAATTGAGCTGGATTTTTGAGATTCAACAGAAGAGGCAGAGGCATGCTTTGGGTAGGAGAAGGTATTAAGGTAAGTGGACCTGTTAGGTGTTTGCTAAAAGGTCTGACTTATTCATGTTGCTGTCTACAAATAGACCACAGCTAGTGATTTTCTCTTACTTTAATTAGATGATTGCTGCGCTTGGTCTACCCTTTTGGGAACTTCTTCCCGTACTCTTTCTGGGTTAATTTCGTTCTTTAGTAATTTATCTCTGCGGTGTAGAAATTTGATTGTTTAAAGCCTTTTTTGCTCTTATTGTTGATTCATTTGTGTGGTGCACTATTAACTCTTCTAGCTTTCTGAATTTAGTTATTTTACAGCTATATATAAAATGTGAGGTGAATTCCAAAATGTGGGAGAGTAATTTATATGTGAAAGTTGGGCTAGTATTGTAGTGCAATTAATTGACTAATCGCTATCCATAGTCACTGCTTCACTTTAATTGCTTCGGGAAGGACTTTTCACTAATCTACAAGCATAACATGGTGCTGTTTTGGCCATGGTTCTTAGAGTTCTTTTGTTTCTTGCAACTTGCTATCCAAAGTTAATGATTGTAACTTGTAATGGGTGAAATTTTGAACCAATTAATTATTTTGTAGGCTTTAAAATTGGTAGCTGCTCGCTGCTTTCTTGTAATTGACTGCCAATAAATTGTGTAGTTATTTTATATTTGGCTATTTGAGTTTTGGGTGAAATTGCACCAAGTAATCATTGCCATCAGTTGAGTTTTGCTTTTTTTTTAACTGAATTATTGTTCATCTATGATAGAATCTTATCCTTTGCCAGGCCAATGTTATGATCTAGGTATTTGGCTATTTGAGTTTTGGGTGAAATTGCTCCATGTAATTACTGCCATCAGTTAGAGTTTTTCTTGTCTTTTACTGAATTATTGTTCATCTCTGATGGGATCTTAATCTTTGCCACACTTGTTTAGGCCAATGTTGTGATCTAGGTCCTAAAACGTCAGGAAATGCATTATAATTCTCTGTATATTCTTTCAGGTGTTAGAATGACATGAGTTAACCACCAATGTAAAGTTTGATCATACAAATTAAGGCCTGAATGCTGCTCCCTTCCTCTCTGTTAAGTGCATGTGGAAGTTCCTTATAATTTCTCATTTTCTAATAACTAAACATCCTAAAGTCCCAAAACTTCTCACCCACGATGCCGTGCTACTCATGCGGGCATAGATCCCTTTTACGTGATGATGTTACTGGGAGCCTTCTCTGTGAGTTGTGTGGCATTGTCCAACCATTTGACAACTTTGAGGTTCGTACCGGTGGTATTCACGGCCCTGAAGGTGTCTTCATCCACCTTGGCTCTTCAGGTAGAGGTAGTGTCTTAAACTATCGAGACAAGAAAATCTATGAGGCGAATAAATTAATTGATGAAATAACCTTCAAGTTGGACATAACCAGCAGGAAAGTGGCAGATGTCAAACACATGATTGGTAAGATCACTGATGGGGAGTTTGGAGCAGGTGATTGGTTCTTGGTTTTGATTGGTGCTTGTGCTTATGTTACCATGAGGAGCGACAATAGATCCTTGTCTATTGCTGAGACCAGTAGTGTGGTTGGCTGTGATTTGCATGAATTGGGCAGGATGATAATGCGGGTTGTTAATCATTTGAATATAAAGTTACCTGAATTTGATATAGTGAGTTCTTTTGAGAGGGTAGTGAGGAACTTATGGAGTTTGGGGAGGGTTGACACTGATAAAATTGAGAAGATGAGGAAACAAGGAATATTTTTAATACAATGTATGGTGAAATGGTTCTTGACAACTGGGAGAAGGCCACTGCCAGTGGTTGTTGCTGTGGTGGTATTGGTTTCAGAACTGAATGGAGTTGAAGGCATTAAAATTGAGAATGTTGCAAGGGAGGTGCATTCAGTAGTATCCACTTGCAGGTCGAGGTATAAGGAATTGTTGGAAGCACTCGTGAAGGCTGCACAAGTTTTACCATGGGGAAGTAACGTGACAGTGAAAAATGTTGTGAAGAATGTGCCTCTTCTGATGCGATATATGGAAATAAAATCCATGGAAAAGAGTGATGGGAAAGAGGAAAGTCTGGACAGTGTTTGGTTTGATTTAGGAGATGTGGTTACTGAATGCTTGGCGAAGGATTTTAGGTATGGGGATGAGGTAGATTGTGTGGAATGTGATGATTCACGTTATTTTGAGTTAAAAAGTAGAAATATGGTTGAGAAAGCTGACAGTGATGATTTGGATAAGCTACAACTTTCTCAAGAATGCCTGTCCATGCTTTATGACAAGTTTGTTGAGGGTGGTGGTGGAAAGTATTCAAGGGAGAGTGCGGTAAGTAGTAGGAGAAAGAGAAATGGAGGGTTGGAGCTTCATGCAACAGAATGGTGGGATGGGAAGTCAGAATTAAGCAAGAAGCTTATACTCAAGCAAATATTGGAGATGGATGTGGGGTTTGATGCGATGCCTCCATCTTTCATTAGAGGTTGCATGGCAAATGACAGAAGAAGGGCAAAGATTTATGCAGCCAAGCTGCGTATTCAGAGGATTATGAACCCATGGAGTGCTAACTCCATTGATGCTTCTAAGCTTCAGTCGATGGAAGTTACATGTCTGCAGAAGAGGAAAAGAAAAACACGAGAGAATGAGCTTGATTGGGAAGATTTTGTTATTGAGACCCTCCTGCTCCATCAGGTAAAAGAGGAAGAACTTGAGAAAGGGAATTATAATACTTTGTTGGATTTACATGTATTCAATTCTGGGGTTTCATGACGTGCTTGTGCCATTTAGCAGAGTGGTTGTGGATTACCTTTTCCTTTTCTTATTCTTACTCGAAAGTTCTTTCTTATGAATGATTGGTGTCCTTCAGTTTAGAGGTGCCAAGTTACGAGTGAAATGTTTTAAGGTACATATTATAAACCATAAGCTCCATTAATTCTTTCTTTCGACCTTTTACCATGAAGATAGAGTTTCTTGGGACTTCTGTACTTGGCTAATATTTTGATTTTCAGCTATTAATGGCAGGCCAATTTATTTTAACTGTTACATGTTATAATATTCAAAGCAATTAAGCAAATGTGAAATAGCACACCTTGATGGACAACAGAGACACTGCAGGTTGTAATATTTAAGAGAGTAAATATCAAATATCAAATATTAAAGCAAATAAGAAAGCTTGATGGGCAGTTAAGCGCGACCATTACAAGCTATGCATAAGGAAGAACGAATATCAAATAATAAAGCTTTGAAGCAGATATCTCATGTTAAAATTCAAAGAATGTGAAGCATTAAAAGGGCTTTAGGGCTTTGAGAAAGAAAAATGGACTTCGATATAAAAACTTATGCAAGTAGCTTTGTTGACACAAAGGTTTTGACATAGAAGCTTTGTCTAGTATTTGGCTTTAAGCCTTTGTAAGCCTTTATGATAAGCTTGGAGTGAAAACATCTTTGTAGTCTTTGGGTTGGTGTTTTTCTTTAAATATATAATATCCTTAGTATACATTTGGTGAAAATATTTGAGGGATGCATCCATATCATTTCTAACAATTGGTAAACTAAAATGGACAATTGTTTTTGGTTCCAGTGTTGAAGACGAATAGTTAGGAATCGTGGCTTGTGACATTGCTCATTGCAAAGGCATTGAACAAGGCTTGTTGATAGTTATAGTAGCTATAGGTAGGGGAATTAGTAAGGTTCGTTGAAAAATGAGCTTGCTTCAAATTTCTTTACATTTAGGGCTCTTGGCCACAGTTTATTGCCGGAATCACTTTGTTGATTTTGCAGGTGGAATAAACTGGTACAATTTTGGTCAGTTCAATAAAGTGGTCTTTGATTTTAACCCATTCGATTTCTTCAAGAGAATGCCAATAATGGGCTTATCACTTTGAAAGGTTCCAAGACTTATAATGCCAGCCTTTGGAGAAAATATTGTTGATCACTACAAAAGGTTTTGATCCATAAATAAAACCCATTTTCAATTTTGAAATTATTCTTTGTCAAAATAATTGCATTGAAATAATTTTTGTTAAATTTGCAAATCTTTTGAAAATTTTGTTTGTAAAACTTCTTTTTGCTATGGCTCATGTAAGACCATTTTTTCAATTGTATTTTAAGCAAATGTTTTTATAAAATTTGTTTTCTAAGGCTTTATTTAAGAGAATCCCTCAAATATATTTCTAATGTTGCAACCAATTAGAAATATTGATCATTGAGGACAAGGACGTTAAGGCCTCATTTTGGGCTTTTAGTAGAAAAGGAACTATTTCTTTCCCAATATTTCTTTCCATGTCTTCATTGGATGTTCTGTCGTGAGTTTTAAAAGAGATGGGCTTCGGCTTTAAGAGAAATATTTGCTCTCAAGATCATTATCGAAATTGTATAAATTTTGGGCTTAGGAAATCATGGATAGAATTTGCTTTGCCTTTAATAAATTCAATATCAAAATAAAAAACACTCAAAATTGTTTGCTTGCTAGCAAAAATTTACTTTGATGTAATATTTTAAACATGTTTTAACAAAAATGCTTTAGCATATTTGTAATTAATACGAGGACGAAATATTTGATTCAATAAATCACATTGAAAATTTGAAATGCTTAAAAAGTGGATAAGTTTTCTTTTTTAATAGTGGAATAATTGCTTTTTATGGATTTTAATGTCCCAAAATTATTGATTAATTTGCTCTCTGTCATTAATCTTTTATTTTAGGACATCTCTATATTTTTTATCAAAAACATTAATTTCTAGAATTTTGAACACATTAGGGTTAGCTATACATAATGTACGAATATCTTTCACCATGTCTTAGATTTGTTTTACAAAGCTAGTATGTAATTTTGTAAAAGGTTTTGGATTTTTTCTTAACCTATCATGGAGGAGTTTGCAGAGCTTTTTTAGGTTAGGATAAAAATTTATAACATAATTAAGGAAATTTATTGCTGAAGTCTAAAGTTCTCTCAGTCAATGTTATTGTGCCATTGTAGAAATAGTGCCCTAAAAATTTAACGTTAGTTTGAAAGATGCTGACTTCCAGTTTTGACGCCACTAATCCATTCCTTTTAGTTGATGAAGGTTTTAATATGTTTGGAATGTTGTTCTAATGTCAAATATAATATTAACTCATCATCTATCTAAATGATGCAAAATTTAGAATATGGTAAAACTATCTCGTTCACTATTTGTTGAAATTCAGATGGAGCATTATTTAAATCAAAGGGCATTACATTCTACTCATACTACCGGAATAGAATAATAAAAGTAATTTTATACCTATGTTTAGGGTCTATTTGTACTTGTTAAAATCTTGATTCCATATCAAAGTTTGAAAAAAATTAATAATTGTGAAGTCCATGAAGTAGATCTTTTTTATTAGGAATAAGATACGTACTATATTTTAATGCTTTGTTGAAAGGGATTTATCCCAAAGTTAAATCCCTTTAACTTTGGGATAAAAATTGACTAAACTGATTTGTTCCCAAAGTTAAACCATCTATCTAAATGACGCAAAATTTAGAATATAGTGAAAATATCTCGTTCACTATTTGTTGAAATTCAGATGGAGCATTCTTTAAACCAAAGGGCATTACATTCTACTCATACTACCCGAATAGAAAAATAAAAGGAAATTTGTACCTATCTTTAGGGTCTATTTGTACTTGTTAAAATCTTGATTCCATATCAAAGTTTGAAAAAAATTAATAATTGTGAAGTCCATGAAGTAGATCTTTTTTATTAGGGATAAGATATTTTAATGCTTTGTTGAGAGGGATTTATCCTAAAGTTAAATCCCTTTAACTTTGGGATAAAGATTGACTAAACTGATTTGTTCACTTCCGTAACCCCCACCCCTTTTTAGTGACATGATGAAGGTTTTAATATGTTTGGAATGTTGTTCTAATGTCAAATATAATATTAACTCATCATCTATCTAAATGATGCAAAATTTAGAATATGGTGAAAATATCTCGTTCACTATTTGTTGAAATTCAAATGGAGCATTCTTTAAATCAAAGGGCATTACATTCTACTCATACTACCCGAATAGAATAATAAAGTAATTTTATACCTATCTTTAGGGTCTATTTGTACTTGTTAAAATCTTGATTCCATATCAAAGTTTGAAAAAAATTAATAATTGTAAAGTCCATGAAGTAGATCTTTTTTATTAGGAATAAGATACGTATTATATTTTAATGCTTTATTGAGAGGGATTTATCCCAAAGTTAAATCCCTTTAACTTTGGGATAAAGATTGACTAAACTGATTTGTTCCCAAAGTTAAATCATCTATCTAAATGATGCAAAATTTAGAATATAGTGAAAATATCTCGTTCACTATTTGTTGAAACTCAGATGGAGTTAAACCAAAGGGCATTACATTCTACTCATACTACCGGAATAGAATAATAAAAGTAATTTTGTACCTATCTTTATGGTCTATTTTTACTTGTTAAAATCTTGATTCCATATCAAAGTTTGAAAAAAATTAATAATTGTGAAGTCCATGAAGTAGATCTTTTTTATTAGGGATAAGATACTTACTCTATTTTAATGCTTCGTTGAGAGGGATTTATCCCAAAGTTAAATCCCTTTAACTTTGGGATAAAGATTGACTTACCATCAGTTTGGACTTCAAGTAAAGAAATTATTGTTTAGATAATGGTTTTGTGAGGATATCAGCTACCTGATCAGCAATGGGAATGTATGATAAACATAAATTTTTCTTGCGAACTTAATCTCTGACGAAGTGAAAGTCAAGTTCAAGGTGCTTCGCGCCAGAGTGGAACACTGGATTAGCTGCCAGATATGTGGCTGAGACATTATCACCCCAAATGCGTGGAACAGTAGGAAGTTGTTGAAGTTCTCGTATAAGACATTGTAACCAGTACACTTCGAAAGCTGCGGACACTAGAGCTCGATATTATGAGTCTGCGCTAGATCGAGCAACTGTTGCAACATCCCACTACCACAAGGTAAATACCTGGATACCTGTAGGACATTTAAGTACATACCATATGAAAATGGTATGTTGGAGCAATAACAAATCCAACTTACACATGGCATCATCTAACATACTCGAAAGTTATTAAATTTTTAAACTATTCACTTCATTCATTCATAACGCTTACACTGTTTTCATCAAACAAATATTTACAAAACCTTATACAGGTTATAGAAAAACTACAAAAAAATAACAAAAACTATATCACTTCTAGTGTCAGCTGACAGGCTTCTGAGCCATAACTATATCCAAAAGATTCCTTCAGTCCTGACTAAGGAACTAGGTCTCCTGTCTCGTACCTAAAAAATCATATTGTAATTTTTGATGAGTTTTGCAAACTTAATGAGTGAATCATCATTGATGAATTCATCGGATTACATATACACATCACATATGTCACAGATATTCATTCAGATCATATAATTATTTTTCAGATACTCACACATCATGGCATAACTTATGGTCACTCATTACAGCTTTGCAAATCATTCATGAATTTCAATCTTATATGAACACTATATGCATGAAACTCATATTCATTCTTATTATTGTGATTGAGTGCCTATCACATACTTATACAAAGAGTGGCCCATAGGGCTCAGTCAGAACAGAATCACGGAGCATAGCTCTATGTGCAGAATATATATCAAGGAGCAAAACTCTACATGAAAGCGCTTCAAACTGGCTACACAAGTCACAATGCCTTTATCTGAGCATGCATTTTATGAAATGCATCAAATACTGAATATGTCATATATCACAATCTTATACAAATTCTCAAACAAAGGTTTTCACAATCATTGGACCTAAGTCCTGCATTCAACTTTTGTTGAGAATCAAATGTCATTCAAAAATTCATACCAAATCAGAACACTTCCAATACATGCCCAACTATTAAATTCCTCAGACTTCAGGTCCGGAATCCAGAAACAACACACAAACAGTTCAATAATATTGAAAGTTTAACAAATCAAATCAATCCTAAGAAATCATCTAGGTTGACTTACAGTACGCTCCAAGAAGTTATTGCCTAGATGGTCTGGTAATTTCCGACTGACGTCTGATGTGCTCCTTTAAAACATACACAACACATTCACAAATATCACATTTTTGCACAAATATACAAGTGTTCTTTTATGCACATCAATGTATAGAAAGAATGCACAGTGCATATTCAATGACAAATCTGGATATCTTATTGTAATTAACATCACCAAATCGATCAGATATCAAAGCCCTCATTAATATCATTTGATACTTATAATTTGGACCAAAATAAAACAATGTGAAATCAATATCATAACCTAATTGACTACTTCAGATTTTCTACCCATATGATTTTGGGTCAACTTTGTATAATTAATCTGATAAGATAAATGACAAAATTAGGCAAAACTTCCTTCTAAAAATTGCTCCACAGTGGCTTAAGTTTTCAATGACTCCAAGATCATCCAATTTGATTCAGTATTCAATGAGTTATACACAAAATACCATAGAATGTGCACATTTGAACTTTTGGCTAATACATGATCATACCCTCTAATAGTACAACTCTTTCAGATCCGATATCCAAAAATTACAAACTTTATACCAATTTAAAGATAAGAGAATAAGCTACAACTCTGGTGAAGACAACTCAGCCTAATTAGGCCCACATCAATATAGTTTATTCAATAACTGCAGGATAAGATTTCTTTCCCTGGTGTGCTGGAGCCTAAGCTGAGACTCAATTCCAAGCCAATTTTGAAAATCATAAAGACAGAACTAAAATTATATTTCTTCACAAAAGTTGTAGAAATATGTCTCTAGTTTAATATGAATTAAAAATTACAGATATCTACATCTCAAGTTATAATTAGAAAACCAAAACATGATCATGAAAATTTTCTAATTCATAACATTCCAACAGACTTCCTTTTATCCTATCAATCACTTTCAAATCCATTCAGATAACTTTAAGTTTTTGTAAAGAGAAAGAAAAATGTCTTAGGAGTCTATTGGTTCAAGTTTCAAGTCATTTGAAGATCGGATGACAAAGTTATAGCAAAAAGAGTCAGAATTGCTCAGCATCAGAAAGCTTGATTATGCATTACCACGTTCTACAATAGAATCAGAATCACGATTTTTTACACGTTAATCTTCCATATTTTCTTTGCAGAAATGCTTCTCCATCTTCTTCCTCTCTTCTACTAAATCCCTCATTAAAAACTTATCCCTTTACATTTACTACTTCTTTTTTACACCCATGCAACTTATCTTATGCTAAAACAACTAAAAAATGCAAGATTAGTTACAAATACTCAAACCAGAAATTTTTCACTACTATTCATCATCTTCAACCTTTGTTTACAACATTTTCTGTACTTTCTCTCTTTCCACTTACCCCATCGTCTCTAATGTATACTCTTTGCATTTCTACTCCTATTCCACTTCAACTAACTCTAAAACAACTCATGATTCAAAGATTAATCACAAAACATCAAAAACAAAACTCATATACAACAACGCCATTTTTATGCTCTCTCTCTCTCTCTCTCTCTCTACTACACCCATTTTTTTATTTTATTCCTTCATTACTTAATATCCCCGTAACTACTCACTCAACACAACTCAAATATACATCCATTAAAACATCAGCACAATCCATTATCAAAACCAGAAAATTAAAACTCACTTACTTACTTTCCAGTGAAAACTCCAATAGTGAGATTGAAGAAAAATTTTCGGTGAATGGAGGGAAAAGCAAGGATAAATGATACATAATAATATATGGACTGCTAAATATGCATCAAGTATCAAATATTTCGGTGATGGATGAGAGAAGTGAGAGCATTTTTGGTGTTGGAACATTTTAGTGCAGAACAAAACAAAAGCTTCACAAATATGTGACAACCGGGGTTACTAATCCAACGACACATGTCACCCATGCATAAAGCCATTTGTCACTCTCCCATTTGTCTCTTTTTCTTTTTTTGTCCAAGATACCCCAATTTTTTTGGAATTTCCTCAAATTTACCAAAAATTTCGATATAATAATAATAAGCTCCAAATAAATTTTAACGCAAATAATTCACAATTCACCTTTTAATAACACAATTGTACCCAAAAAATGTTAATGAATGCATGTACAATTATATGAATGTGCAAAAATGTGCATGACACATTTAACTTATGCATGACGTGTCTTTTCCTAATTTCTCAATAATTTATCATAATTTGCTATTCTAACCTTAACATAGGTAACGGGATGTTACAACTGTGTTTTGCTTCTTTGAGGACCAAGAGATGAGATTGACGTCATGTTAATCTTGGTATTAAATCCCATGTCCCATTAGCCATTAAGGCATGAATTTCTTCTGACATTGCTTTCCTCTGAACTGATTGTTTTGTTGCTTCTTACTATGTTTTGTCTCTGGTTATCATGTGGTGAGTGCTTTGAGGATTCGGGTTTAGATTTGGCTGTGCTTCGTGGTTAAGTTGGAGTGTAGAAGGTAGTTGAGGTGCAACAGGAAGAGTTTGAGGGGCAGTTGTATTATCAATTGGAAGATCGAGGGTTCTGTTTGATTCTGGTAGTATTGAGGGATGAATTTATGGCAAGGCTGGAGTATGACTTGGTTCGATTGGAGTAGCCTATGGTGGATGTGGTCGTACCAGTGAGAGAATGGGAATTGGTGATGGTGGTGGACCAAGAACTAAAGTTTTTCCATCACTTTCCTTAAACGAAAAAACCTGTTCATCAAACAAAACATATCGTGAGTAGAATATTTGGTTAGTGGATAACGACAAACATTGATAACCTTTGTGAAGAAGACTATAACCAAGAAATACACATTTATAAGAACAAGGTTTAAGTTTGTTTTTCGTATAAGGTCGAAGTCATGGATAACAGCAACAACCAAAAACACGAAAGGAGTTGTATTCCAGGTTACGTTGAAAAAGTAATTGGCAAGGGGATTTGTGTTTTAACTTCGGGGTAGGTAAGCGATTTATTGTGTAAACAACAGTTGCAAAAGCATGATCCCAATATTTTGGTGGTACTACCGAATGATATAAATAAGCTTGACCAATTTCTGTGATATGTCGGTGTTTTCATTTAGCACAGTCATTTTTGTTCCGGTATGTGTGGACATGAGCTTCTTTGAATAATAGCATTGTCAACTAGATAATATTTTAGACCTTAAAATTCACCTCCTAATATGATTGAAAGTCTTTAATTGATTTAACAAAATAGTAGCCCAAAATTTGACAAAGCAATTGAACACATCATATTTTTTACGAAGAAAGTGTATCCAAGTGTACTTAGTATAGTGATCAAAGAAAAACACATAATATAGGTAGCCATCAGTTGAAGGAATCAGAGCAGGGCCTCATAAATCAGAACAAATTAATTCTAATCGTTCAGCAGTAGAATAACTCGAATCTTGAAAAGACAGTTTATGTGATTTGCTAACCCAGCATGTCTCACACAACGATGTATTTCTCTTATAAAAGACCAACAATTTATTCAATGATAAAACTTAGTTGATTTTTTTTGAACAAGCATGGCCTAATCGAGCATGCCAAGTTGAAAAGGAAACTAAATTGCAAGCTGGAGAGATATGATCTGGAGCATGATAATAGAGTCCATTCTTAGCATATCCCTGGCAAAGTGGTTGTCTCGTGGTGAGATCCTTTATCACAAAAAAATCAAGGTAGAATTCAAGTGAGACATTATTAGAAATGGTAAACTGCCGAACAGATAGCAAGTTTGTGTTAGATTCTAGAACATGAAGAATATTATTTGAAGCAAACTTGCGAGAATTGAGAGAGATATTATTAGAGCCGATATGAGTAATAGGTAAGCTTTTACCATTTGTGAGAGCCACTTCATCAATTCCCGAGTATTCAGAGTGGATTCCTAGATTTTCCAGTTCGGAAGTCGAGTGATGGGTTCCTCCAGTATCTGCAATCTATGGTTTGGTTGGTGCTGATGAGGAGGAGGAGTAGTTGGCTGCTGGTTTGGGGTTATGGTCAATGTTAATAGTGTATTTGGGACTTAGACATTGTTTGGAGGTATGCCTTTGGCCACGACAATTGTAACAAGTTAGTGTGGAATTCTCAGTTTGATTATGAAATCCACGTCCACGATCTGAATGTAAATGGTAACTACCACCACCATGTTCACAGCCTCGGCCTTGGCCTTGGCCTCGACCTCGAGTGCCACTATCATTGTTTTGGCGGGCATTATAATGAGCTACAACAGGAGGATTGAGAGTTTTATTGGAGGTTTTAAGTTGGATTTCTTCAGAGAGAATTAGACCAAACAGATCATCAAAAGAGATAGAGGCTAACCTTGCTTCAATATTACATGTAAATGGTCTATAATCTGGACCCAATCCACGTAAGATGTGATCAATAAGATCATCTTCAGATATAGCGGCATCAAGTGCAACAAGTTAGCTATCCATGTAGACATTAATGGTGTCACTACCTCTGTTTAAATCATGGAGAGTATTTTTTATTTTCCAAATTTGAGCTCTAGAACCAGATGCGTATGTGGTCTGGAGATGGGACCAAGCAGTATGGGCAGTGATTGCACCAACAACCTGGGATATGATAGATTGAGAGAGAGAGCTTAAGATCTAACCCAGTACAAGTTAAATCTTTTATGTACCATTCAATAAATGCTAGGTTTGGTTTGTTGTCAAGTTCTTTGGGGGAAGGGACTGCAGAACCATCTATGTGATGATTTAGTTGATGTCCACAGAGAAGTGGCATCATTTGTGTTTTCCAGAGGAGATAATTAGAGGAGGTGAGCTTGATTATGGATTGACGGGAGAGAAGTGGGCATGGAGGAGGATGAAGATTGGCTAACCATGGTTAAGAAGACAAAAAAAAAAGGTATTAAACCTTTAATAGCTCTAATACCATAAAGGAGTGTAAAATGGTTTGAATTGCAGACACCATGCTGCTAGCTTTCCATTGATATTTATATACAACATAAGATCAAAGTATTTATATACAAGATACAAATCAAAGTAAATCGCCATAGTTACGGGATTGTTACACCAATATGATAAGATTAAATCCTTTTAACTTTGGGATAGAGATTGACTAAACTGATTTGTCCACTTTCGTAACAGATAGTAGGTTTTAAATAGGGGTTTCAAAAGATTGTTGTAGTTTCATTAAGTATTCTATTTGTAATTGGGGATCCTAAATATGATTTATGATTTCTAGAAAGAATTTTTAATCTTTTATAAACACATTGATTTGTTTTTCTTCTTCTAATTGTTCATTATTTATTGTCTCTTCACTACTTATAAAGCTATCAGTTTCTTCTAATCCTAATGCTTCATTACAAATTTCTTCATCAGAGTAGTCCTTAGAGTTTTCACTATCCACAATCATTAAAACTTGAATTTTATCTAATATCTCTTGGTTTAATTCTAAGTTTTGTCGTGTGTCCTTTTTCCATTGTACCTATAACATGTTATATTTCTAAATTTGGACTTTTTTTAAGCAAACAAACTTCATTAAAGAATTCCAAAATTTACAAGCAATACCTTGCATTTTACTACACCACCTCATTCTAAGAACCCCAGATAACTAAACCATTTAAGTTATTACCAATAAGCCCTTGGTTAAGTATATGGAATCACGTACCAACATCGTCGCTATATATTAGACAGGACAACTCCACCTAATATCATACTAGTTCCTTACTCCAACAAGTTATTGTTGCTTGTTCTAACATATTTACTCCATTTTCTTCCTGACATTCTCCCTCACTACGTGCATTGAGCTATTATAGGAGCTCCAAGTTATCTAGTGGCTTGTTTTGTTTTAATCCTTGCTCTTTCTCCCATTTCCTCCTTCTTAAGTGTACTGAAATCAATCTATTGTAGGGGATTTGATCGTTGTGGCTTTTTCTATTCTTATTTATCACTTTTTCACCTTATAGAGAAGTCTTGCTAAGAACTTCTCCAAACATTCTCTCAACATAACTCTAACTAAAAAGGTGTCTTTGTACCATTTGAAATCTGAATGTTTTTTTAACACCTTAACTTAGTGCTTTTATTTTTCAAGTGTAAGGGGTCGTTTATGAAATGTAAAGAGATTGCTAATATCAAAGTAGGTATAACATCCTGAATGAGCTCATTATTCTCATCTAAGATTGTCTCCCATTCTTTGTTAATCCTAATAGCTTTAAGAGTATCAAGTGTTAGAGATTCGGTTAAGTAATAATCCCACCAACCTTCAATTATTTAGAAAATCCTACTATCAATAAATCAGTTATGATATGATTAGAGGTTCTCGATTGGGTTTACTTTATCTTGATCTATTGATGTAATTTGTTTGATTAAAAAATAAAAATAAATTAAAAGAATTTAATTTATCTAATCTTCAATATAATATATAATTGAATTTATATATAAAGAAAATTTGAAGAGAAAAATAACTTAATTAATTAAGATAGGCTTTTGTAAAGTTTGAGAAACGTTAGGATTAAGTATGATATATTCAATGAATAGAGATCAATATTAGATATTAATTTTTTACTTTATTGATATTTACATATAATTAATTATATTATAACTAAAATTTATGGAAGATTATCATGGAAAAATAACTGGATTCAAATAACCGTTCTCACTATTCTTACAAGATGTATAATTAACCAAGGAAGAAGGGAAGTTAATAGTTGAAGCTGATGATCAACAGCGAGCTCATTTACTCCAATCCTTCCATAAATCTTCTGTAAGGAAGTTTTTAATATGTGGAAACATGATGAACAAATCATTAAGGAAGTCTGTCTTTCAAATGATCACGTCAAGAAGACTCGGTCTCGTTTGAAGTCTACAGTTGAAATATAATCACAACTCACAAGTCTTAACAGGAGTTCCAGGCTGAAGATTGGATTTACAGCCTTAAAAAGTAAAAACAAACTTCTGCTCCATATGCTGAACAACATACATTGGAAAAGCAGCTTACAAGCTTAGGGTAATTTAATTCCACTTTCATTTTTCTTTTATTTTTATAATGTCACTGCAATTTTATTATTAATAATAACTAAATATTAAGCAAAACTTATAGATAGTATAATAAAATTAATTAAGAATAAATAAATAAAATTTTACTTTAATATCTTATTTATCATTTATTAATAATTAAAAAATTTATTCCTAAACTAATATTTATTTTTAATATATATTTTAATTATTAACACTAATGTTATCATCTACAATTAAATATTTGATGTTTAAAAGATATTTTGTTAATGAAAAATAAAAAATTATTTCGTTGTTTTCATAAGTTAAGCAAACTATAAAAGAAAATGAAAACTTAAATAATTATATTTTAAATAAGAAAACAAACTCTAATACAAGCTTTTGTTTTTTCGTACTATACCGGCCGGATTTCGATACGAAATCAAAGTCGTATATATCAGTTACAAATACCAGCTGGTACTGGCCAGTATTCACCAATAGCAGTTAGTATAAAAAATTTTAAAAAATATAGGGACTAAATTATAAAATTTTCAAATTTTTTTAAAAATTTAAACTCCTTCCAGCCATATTAACCCCTTCTTTTTTCAAAATTTTTAATTTGCTATTTAATTAAACTTTTATTGTGATTTTTTATTTTTTAAAATAAAATAAATATTTTATTGCTAATAATAATTATACATTAAATAAAAATTAAAAATAAATTATTTTATTTAAATTTATTTTAATCTTTTATATAATATTTATTAATAAAGTATTAATAAAAATATTTTATTTTTAAAAATACATAATTTAAAAATTATTATTTATAAACTAATATTTATTTTATATATTTTTAATTATTAATTCAAAATTTATTTAAAATATATATTTTAAAAATATTTTAAATTCAACTATATTTATTAATAATTATTAAATTAATTTTATAAATTAAATTACATTGAGATATTTATAATTTTAGTACTATTTAATTTTAATTAATTAAATATATAATATATTTAATTGGTAATAAATTAAGTAATATATTTTTTTTCCATATTTTAATTTTACTTGATTGCTTTCTTATTACGAACTCTTGTTAATATCATAATGGACTATTTTATAATTTTTAAAAAATTTAAAAATTATTTTATAAATTTAAAAAATTATCTTAAATAATAGTCCGTATTAACCCATGTCAATACAATGTCATGTTAGAAGCGAATTCGATAACAATTTGGATACGATATTTGTAACGTTGCTCTAATACGAATTAAGTTACGTAATGGCGCCAAACAAGAAAGACGACGGTAGATATTCCCATGGAATGACTTATAAGAGACCGTTGTTCTCCTTTTGCTCTCTAATCTTCCAAATCAAAGGATACCCCACGAAGGTACGGAAAGCTCTTTATGAGCTTTTAGGGTTAAGTTGTCGTTTAGTCTTTTGACTTTTCTGACCGCGTAGCAGCGTTAAAAGCGTGTTCCATCTTTTTACAAGCGCAGCACAGGGCCACGCGTTGAACTGGGAGAGAGGAGAGTTCACATGCCTAATGACGTGTTATTAAAATAGTGTTATTGAATCAATGTCTTCAACATATTTGCTTTTGTAGCTTAGCTTGCGGCACATGGATCCTTTGCATGGATGCCATCTTACCTTCAATGATTATAACATTAAACTCTATAGTTTATTGGTAACAAACAATCCCTTTATGCAAAGGATAAATACACCGTTGGTTATTGGACCCGCAAACGAACTTTTGTAGTCCCACTTTGCGGGTCCCCCGATTTGCGACATCACCGCACGCGGTATCGTCCTTTATAAGGAGGCCGTCAGAAAATACTCGCAAACCGAAACCAATGGCCTCAACAACACCCCCTACGTCCCAGAATACCTCTACCAAATCCTCCAACTCCCCTTCTCTCAACCTCCAGAACTTTGACGAGCTCAAGCGCGTCTTCAACCAGTTCGACACCAACGGCGACGGCAAGATCTCCCTGGACGAGCTCGGCGACGTCCTCAAATCCATGGGCTCCACCTACACCCAGGCCGAGCTCGACCGCGTTATGAAGGACGTCGACGCTGACAAGGACGGCTTCATCAATCTCGAGGAGTTCTCTCACCTCTGCCGGTCCTCGTCCGGCGTCTCCGACCTCCGTGACGCGTTCGATCTGTACGACCAGAACAAGGACGGGCTTATCTCGTCTGCGGAGTTGCACAAGGTCCTGAACAGCCTGGGGATACGGTGCTCCGTTGAAGAGTGCGTGAAAATGATCTCGAGTGTGGATTCTGATGGCGACGGGTCGGTCAATTTCGAGGAGTTCCAGAAGATGATGGCTGCTAATAATAGTAACGTAGCCGTTAGCTCGTAGACTTCACCAGATCCAGCTGCAGCTTCAGGTTTGAAAAGGGCCTTGTACGTGGACTTTTACTGGTTAAGTAATTAGATAAACGAGGTCATAATTATGATCAACTGCTTGAGCATGATAATGATAAAAATGATGATGGGATTTGTGCTAATTAGGAACTACCATGTAGGACTGCCGTCGATTGATTCCAATTAGATATGCTATTATTAGTAGTGGCTTACTACGACTACTCCACGGATAGCTTTCTTCGTTCTAGGGCAAATGAGACATTGAGCATGAATGAGACATCAATTTTTTTCAATATACTTTTGAAATTAGTTACTCTTTTTACGATTCTTCTTAACCAATAATTAACGATTTCTTTAGTTACATTTCTATTTTTATTTTAAATGTAATATTAATTTAATTTCAGTTTTTAGTTTTCATCACTTTATATTTCCATGACTTATAAATTTTATTTTTATTTTATCATAATTTGATTTTATTATTAAATAAGTAAATGTTAAATAATATTAATTATTAATCAGAATTATGAATATTATATTCGAATTATTAATAATAAAATGTAATTTATTTCCTATAATTAATTTAATTTTTGAAAGAAAACTTTATTTTCAGAAGTGACAAGTATTTTTATAATAAATATAATTTAAGTTTAACTTATTTTTAAAATTCAAAAGTTAAAAATAATTATGTATGAACCAGGTGAATTCTATTCTAAAACAAAGTTTATTGTTTAAAAACATAAATAAATATTAATTAAGAAATTTAAAATAAAATTAATATATATAGATAAGCAAAAAATATTTAACAAAATTTCAAAGCTACAATAAAAAAATAGAAAACAAAATAGCCCTAAAACTTATTAGTAGTTTTAGATTTATTAATGCGGAAGTTGGAAAAAAGAAGGGCCTTCCAAGTTTCAACCGCTCATTTATCTGTTCTCTTACTGAAATTGAATTTTTTATTTTGTCATTCCACGTCCACATATTAAGATTCAAAGTGGGGTAGGCTTTGGTGCATAACAGTAAACGGTAAAAGCATGTTTCAACTTCTTATTTCATACACGGCATTTCTGTCAGTTGGATGATAGGAAGTTATCGTTACTTATTTATACAAATTTGCGTTATAATCGTTGAATTTTTCTTTTTTTTTTGCATTTTCAAAGATGCGTATTTATGAGATTATTCCCTTTTGTATTTTAATGAAAACGAGGTTATCCTAAATATCAACTTTTTTTGGTCAATTTCTGAATCAAATTACAGAAGATGGCTGCGGTTTGTTATTTGACTTGAGTTATTTTGTTAATCTTATTTTTACTCAAACTTAATCATATCTATTTATTAGAAATGCCAACATATCATTAAGAATTAATAGAAACCAAAATTTGATTCTACAAGTTTAGAGTGATGTAGAAGTCCTCACCAAGAAATATTTGTATGTTATAATTCTTTTCACTTAGGAAATTTTTTATTTATGGTTAATTAGTTGAATCTTCTCATAATCTTCACTTAAGTCTTAAAACTTTATTTTTTTCATTAGTTGCTTTTTTGTCAAAAATTAACATAAAATTTCAAGGCATGATCTTTAGATGATTAAAATAATGTTTTGAATAGTTATAATAATGTTTAAGAAATTAACACTAAATAGAAACATAGAAGTCAATTGAAAAGACGAAGGAAGTCAGTCAACTTTCTTGTAAACTTCACGTGCCTACAACCGTCACTTCAGACTAACCAAATTCTTCATTCATAAATGTTGGTCATGAAATAAAGTACTAGCTATAGATAAAAATATTGATTATCATTATGAACCAAACTCCAACCTCAGTTACTCAAAATGGTGCACTGAAGATGCAGGAAATGGTTGTCAAAATACATTAAGCCACATCTGTTTAGCTTGTTTATTAATCTTCCATTAGCCAAGGAAGTATGGGATCAAGTCACTCAAACCTTCTATGATGGAGCTGACGAATCCCAATATTATGAACTACGCTGCAAGGCTACAAGGACCAAGTAAACTCTATGTTTGGTCAATATTTATCATACTGAACTCAATAGTGTGTGACAAGAAATTGATAACTGATGCCCAATTAAGATGATATATGCCAAAAATCTCCAAACTAGTAAAGACAACATTTAGAAGGATCAAACGTATGACTTTTTTGTAGAACTAGACGAGATATTTGATTCTATTTGAAGAAGCATAAAAAAGATAAGTTACATTGCAGATGCTACAATGGGACTCGCCATACCAAAGGTATTTGTTTTGAGATCCACGATGATCTTGAATGGTTTTTAGAAGATAGAAGCAAAATAAAACACTAATAATTACAAACATCTAACCTAAGTAAGGTAGCTAATACAATTGATGTTACTTTAAAACTGCTATGGCGATATGACAAAATGATTATACTAAAATGGGTGAATTACTTATTTTATATCAGTCGAATAATTACAGAATAGTTATATTTGTGTTATACTAATGTTTCCCACCTTTTACTTGTTTTAGGATATTTGGACTCGGTTGATCCTTTGGGTGTCGTACTAAAAGGAGGTGGCTATATTATATGGTTGATATTGCGTTAGGTCATGTTAAACAAGTTTAGAGTCACGATGATAATAATTTAGATATAGATGTGGCATCATCGACTTGGCATGCCTCCTTTACTTATTAAAAAAGATGTTATCCATCTTTATTTAATCGTATTTTATAATCTTCTCTTAAATGTGATGTTTGCATTATGGCTAAGAGTCACTGTACCTTATATCCTTTTAAGTTTTAATAAAAGAGTAGCTCCTTTCAAATTAATCTACTTTTATGTCTAAGGAATTGTCGTAGTTATTGCTAATTTTGAAATTCATTCTTTTATTATCTGTACAGACGACTGTTACCAAAATGACTTTGGCAATATACTTTCCAACCCAAGAGTGATGTGTGGAATAAATCTGTAATTTTCTATCACATGGTTTGCACCATACACGCTTTTCCAATTAAAATCATTTGATCATATAATGGTGGAGAATATCTTAACTTTGAACTCTCCAATTATTTTTCAAGACAATGGTATTCTTCATGAATTACTTGTTTATGCACTCCCCTACAAAATAGTGTTAAAGGGTACACAAATAGGCATATATTTGAAACCACTAAAGCTCTTCTAATTGGTGAGAGTGTTTCTCAAAATTATTAGATTGATGTTGTAACATATGCAATTCATCTCATGAATTAGATGTCACCATGAGTCAATTTAGGGCCAAAAGTTGTTGGGTTTGATTAATTTGAGGCCAAACATTATAATATACCCAATTAAGGTCTAAACGTTATCGAGTCTGCTCAATATTAGGCTATTTTGGATGGAAGTTTAACAATGTCACACATGCACTGTTAAGTCTGAGTTAGGTGTTTTACATGACCTATTTTCTGATACCTTCCTTAATTTTAATGTTCTTATTGTTTTCAATATTCTGCTTATCATGTCATAACTTTGCTTGATTTAAAACTATTTTTTCTTGAATTCCTGACAAACCCTTTCTACTTGAGCAAGTTCTTCAGGAGTTCCTGCATCAAGATCAAACTCCCACTGTTGTCTTCCTATGTGATTATTAGTTGTTGTCAGTCATGGATCTCCCTCTGCTATCTTCAGCTTCCACATTCTATTATCGATCGATTTTCCTCCACAATCTTAGCTTAGTATTATGTATATATAGGCTGTAAAATTTAAACCCTGATATTCATTGAAGTGTACCATCATGCATGTAAGTATGGAGGAAAGAGAAGAAGAGTAAAGAGACATGAAAGAAGAAGAAGAGAAGAACCAAGAATGGGAAAAAGATCCTTTTACTGGTCTACACTAATATTAATACGTCAACTACTTATATAACATTATTAGGTAATAAGCATATACATCGTATATTTCTGGAAAGAATCAACAAAAGTAAAGGAAAACATTGCTGGTTATTAGAGTGGTTTCTAAACTAAAAAAATAGGAAATGCTTCAAGGTTATATATTTAGCTTTGCTGGTAGATATATAGTGATCTTCTTTTCCTTTGAGGGGCGGGAAAAGAAAAAGGAAAAACGTCACCAAAGGCTACGTATGTTGTATTAGAAGAAGATGCAGAGCTGTATAATACTACATCATCTTTATAGTTGAAGTTAAGCTATATACTAGTAACGAGAACCTTGCTAGACTTTAGTTATTTTATAATGGACTAATGACCTATCGAAATGTGAGTAATTACTAACTCTCCTCCTACTTTGACTTCATTTTGTTCAATATAATATAAGAGCTCTAATATTTTTTAAAAAAAAGTTGTTTATCTCATTAGCATCGTAAAGGGTAGTAGATAGATTCAATTAATTTGTAAAGGAAGTTGGATGTTGAAGAGAAGGTATATCATTGAGGGAAACAATTAACGTTAGGATTTGTTTGCTTGGAGTTGGTGTCATTTTTGTTTCAGCCATGTGAATGTTAGGATTTTCCGGCCACGTATATGTATTTTGTTTTCGTATGAATACTTATAAGTCTTTATGATTCATATCATCAACTCAAACTTCTTTTCATATTTAAGATTACATGCAAGTGGAATAGATTCATCAACAGCTTCACTAATTTTGCAATTACACAATTAGCCCCTCCTGCCACGCCAATCTCAATGTAGCCATGTCAATCTTCCTCTAAGCAAACCTGGTCTTTCCCACTTAGGAGAGAGCCTTGAGTTCTTGTCCACTGGATGGAAAGGTCATCTTGAGAAGTTCGTGTTTGATAGAATTTCTAAATATTCATCAAAAGTTTTTAAAACCAACATTCTCGACTAGCCAACTGTGGTTGTCTGCGATGCAACAACCAATAATTTCTTGTTCTCCAATGAGAATAGGCTTGTCGTTTCATTATGGCCTAACTCCGTCAATAAGTTCTTCCCATCTTCTCTTCAGACCTCATCCAAAGAAGAAGCCATAAAGATGCAGAAAATGCTTCTTGAGTTCTTAAAACCTGAGGATCTTCAACAATATATCAGTATTATGGATTCTATAGCACGTAGACAACTTGCATCTAAATGGGAAAACAAAGACAAAGTTGTCGTCTTTTATGTTGTAAAGAACTATACATTTCATTTGGCATGTCGATTGTTTATCAGCCTTGGAGACTCAAATCGCATTGCTAAACTATACAACCATTTCTATCCTCTAGCTTCAGGAATTATTTCTGTCCTTATTGATTTGCTTGGAATTCATTTCGTCGGGCCATTAACACTTCCAAATTTTATAAGGAATGAGCTTCTTGCCATTATTAAACATAGAAAGATCAATATGGTGGAGGGAAAGGCATCTGCTACACAGGACGTATTGTCCCACATATCGATGACAAGTTTTGAGTGCGCAAAGTACATGAACAAGAGCGACATCGTAGATAAGATCCTAGGACTATTGATTGTTGGACACGACACTACTAGTGCTGCCTATACCTTCATTGTCAAGTCTCTTGTGGAACTCCCCCACATTTACAAGCATGTTTATAAGGGTATTACTCATTATTATTAATTCTGGTCATTTTGATTTGAATAGTTACAGTGCAATTGTTTTTGACTTTTTGTTACATGTGCAAAACAAATGGAGATAGCAGAAACAAAAGCACTAGGGGAGTTGTTGAACTAAAATGGCATACAAAAGGTGAAGAACTCGTGGAACGTAGCATCTGAAGTCATGAGACTTGCTTCTCCTCTTCAGGGTGCGGTTAGAGAAGCCATCAACCACTTCATTTTCAATGGTTTCTCAATTCCAAAGGTTGGAAGGTACTCGTAATTTAGTAAATCAAAAGTCTAAATGATTAATAGTTTCGATAAGAATAGATAAATTTACACGTGATGTCTCGTATGTATGTAGTTGTATTTGAGTGCAAGTTCAATACACAGAAGTCCAAAGTACTTCCCTGAACCAAAAAAGTTCGATCCAACTTGATTTGAAGGAAATGTACCTTCACCATACATATATGTCCCATTTGGTTGAGGACCTCAGATGTGTCCTAGAAAAGAATATGCTAGACTAGAAATGTTAGTGTTTATGCACAACTTGGTGAAAAGATTCAAGTTTTAGAAGCTAATTCCTGATGAGAAGATCATTTTCAATACCATGCCAATACCCCAAAAAGGAATTCCCGTTCTTCTTCATCCTCATACGTCTTGATATTTAAGTTCAAAATCATACTATCTTATGTTCCAAAACTATTAATTTGTAAGAAATCCAGTATCCACCATAACTACTATACTATAGCTATACATACATATATAAAGATGTGTAGCATAAAGTGAGAAATATTTACTACTAGCTTTGGGTGTTACGATATTTCTGTTGATGTGGTTGTAGATGCATTACAGTATATAGCATGAGTACGTAACTAAAGAGCCATTTCTGTCCATAAAATGAAAGAAAAACACGAAGAGCTAATATGGATATAGAGGAAAATAGTTTTGGTAACTTTAGCATATATATACTAACCTATCCTGTTACATACAATTCATAGTTGTTAATGTATGAATGTAGTGTCGATATAGATACACCCCAAGAAGATCATAACATTCAACTATACACTTACTATCTTTGTTCATCACCATCTAATTGTAAAGGAATAGATCTCCAGGCTTTTAAAATGGTAATATTTTGTAATATATCAAGTAATATTTCTCATTCGATTTCCTAATAGACTAAGGAATTGATTTCTAGTAACATATTAAATGATAATTTCCCATTTTATTCTTAACTAGGATTGGAAGGCAAGTTTACTAATGACAGCGTGTGTCGAGTGCACTGTAAAATTTACTTGACTCTGCACACTAAAATTTGTAGTTATTGTGAGTCAGGATCGAATATACAGGAAACGTTCGGTTCATATTCATAACCAAATTAATTGATGCAAGGAAAATATAAGGGTGGGGGATTTTTGGATTTTTAAGCAATTTAGAAATTAAAGTAAAAGTAAACTATTAAAACAAATTAAAACAAGCAACTGAAAATGAGAAAAGTGTTGAACAAAAGTAAAGTCTGATTCTAGGGTCAATCTCAGTCTAAACATGATCAAGTATATTCCATCATTCTAACGTCTTTACAACTCTCTTCGGACTATTGTTCTGAGACTAATAGAATTCTCTACTAATCTCGGTTTTCCTTTAGGTCATGTTTAATCAAGATACGATCTTTAATTAAACCTAACTACTGAATGACGTCGGGTATGATCTCTAGATTTAATTTGGCAGCTGCATTATAAATTGGAAAAAGATCAATATAAGCAATAACCTCATATGTTCGGGTTATCTAACCTAAGTTATGTTGTTCCTAACGATTAACAATCATTAGATGCTACTCACAAACAAAAAAAGTAACGATTACAGATTAGATTCAATGTTTTAGCAATAGGTTCGAAATAAAATAATCAAACTTACGTATTAAGATCATTCATCCCAAAACCTAATCAAATCAACACCAATAACACAACAATTTAAAAAGAAATTACAACCTTAAAGTGATAAAAATAGCTTAACCGTAACTTGACATCGAAATTCCTGTTGAATTGGTGTCGGGAAACTAACCTTCCATCTCTATTTTTATGCTCCAAGTGTGTGCCATCTTCTCCATCCTTCGGTGGTGAAAAACATGGGAACACCTATCCATCCACTCTATCCCACGTTACTGCCCTCTTCTCCCTTTACTACTATTCATTGATGGGACAATAAAGATGGTGGTCCGCTTATACTATTCACACGCAACTGTTCTCTTCTCACATAGCTCTCTCTTCTGTTAATTACTCATTCCACTCTCTCCATTACTCATGCCACTCTCTCCACTATTCATTGATGGGACAAATTAAGTTTAATGTCCATGCTGTTGGACCCCGATTTTCTCTTTACTATATGTTGGGGATTAATTTTATTATTTTGTTGCGATTAGGTATAAATTATA
>JANZXR010000006.1:24699901-24725006 GCA_027575705.1 Erythroxylum echinodendron | reverse complement strand
CTATAAATAGAGAAACTTAGGTCTCATAAGAATGAGACACCATTGTAATACAAAACCCTAGCCACCATCCGAGAGAAGTGCGTGCGGCATTCGGAAAGAGTTTCAGGACGTGCTAGCACACGATAGCCGCAGCCCAGATTGTGCATACTCGTATGGATACCGGTAGAGGACATTCACATGTAGCAGTGTATACGAATCCGAAAAACAACCACCAATCTGTGTCAAAAAAAAGTATTTTTGCGCATCTTATATGTTTTCGGTTATACATCGTGTTGTGTTATAGTCTCTTCCACAGCGTATTGTGAATACTCAAGCCATACGCAATCCAACATTTTATGATAGGAAATCAAGCTTTCCAATGATGAGAATGTGCATAATTACTGTGTTGGGTATATGCGTCTGTGTGTTATAAGGAAGAAATTTTACATTTGAGCATCTAATTTTAAAGTTGCACACGTTTATAGAGAGTTACATGCCCTCTAGAAACGTTCGTGTAGTTTTACATGTTTTGATACATAGCCGTTTATCAACCTGTGTTAATTTACAAAAAGTTATAATTTAGTGACATACACGGTTTGATACATAGTCATGTATCAAACTGTGTAAGTCCACAACCCTTCTTAAAAAGCCATAACACTCTCATTTTCTCTCATTTTATCTTTTCTCACTCGCTCTTATTGTCACCTTCTTGTTCTCCCATCCCAATCTTTGCATTTTTTTGCCTCATTAGCGACACCTAAGTAAGTTTTCTAGTTGTTTTCTCTTGTTTATGTACGATTCATTAGGTATTTTGTGTGATTTGTGGATTTTTTCAATAAAAATGTCAATTTTGGAATTTTTGGAGAATGTGTGTGCCTTTATGATTAATTATGGTTTAATATTTGAATTTAAGTCTTACCTATTTCATTGTTTCCTATCTTAATAGTGGTTTCTATGGCAGTATCTATCTAATGTATTTCACCATTGAAATTTAGTTATTAATAAGGTTCATTTAGGTGGAAACTTATCAAATTATGTATTAGATAATGATTAATGCAACTTCCACTAGCTTTGGTATCAATTAAGATATTATATAGAACGTGATTATACCATTAAAATATTATCCTTTAATTTTATAATTAGAACTTACCCTTCTATCTGCTCTTAAGGTATTAGCATATCGTTGACTACTCGAAACATCTATTTTTGAATAAAATAATCTACGAAATAATTTATTGTGAGAAGCTAGTAAGCTTTTCTACTGTAAATCTAATGAAAAATCATTTTCTAAGTTTTTATACAAGCTTTTGATTCATAAATTGAAAAGTTAAATGAATAGATAGAAAATTTAAAATCAGAAAGTTTAGCATATATAAACCAGATTTAGTTAAACAAGAAGTTCACAGGAATCCTAATATTAGTAATATACCTAGTATTTTTAGAAATCCACCTCCTAGATGTCCTTCATAAAGTATTAATAGACCTAATTTAGGATATGGTGGAACTCATATAATAACAAAAGATAAAGATGATCTTACGCTCATAGATAAAATGAGAATATAAGCTATAAATCCTTTTGGAATATATTTAAATATATATTGCATCCAAAATATAGAAGCAATAAATAAAAGGGAAACTGCTTTACGAGCAGTTGTTGTTATTAATAAAATAGATTATGAAACAACTAAACAATTTTTAAAAAAAACTTTGGCCAACAACTCCCTTAGATTTTGGAAATTTTTAGAAGAAAACTCTAAACATTCTATATTTAATCCAGATAATAATATAGAAAATATAATAACTCAAGCAGCTGAAACTTTTTGGTTAGAATTTGTTGGAGATAGAAATATTTTAAAAGATACAACTACTATAGGATAACATGCTATAGCATTATAAGGACTACAATTATGTGATATGTGTAAAATCAACAAATATACTTGTATGTTCTTAGACTATTATTATCACATTTATAATCAAGTCGATAATACACAACTTTATTTAAAGATGTTTTACTCAAAGATCTTTGATCTTTGGGGAAGTAAATTAGAGGCAACTTATAATCGTGGTTTTGTAGATATGTTAGAAAAAAGAATCTCCTTTTTAAAAGATAAATGAAGTGAATGGTGTGGTGATGATATATTACTAAAGAAAAGTAAAAAGAATAAAGAACAAATCATATTGTTATGATTTAAAAATGCATGCCATGATAAATTAAAGGTAATTTACAATTGTGATCTTATAGATATTTTAGGAAAAAGTATCTCCTTTTTAAAAGATAAATCAAGTGAATGGTGTGATGATGCTATATTACTAAAAAAAAGTAGAAAAATAAAGAAAAATCATTTTGTTATGATTTAAAAATGCCATTATGATAGGATGTGATAGTCCTTGTTATTATAATAAGATAAACAAGAATGAAAAAGAAGAAATATTTTAAGAAAGATATTTTAAAAAACGTAAAGCAAAATATTATAAGAAAAAAGAAGGATACAAACCTAGAAAACTTATGTTTAGATGAAATAAGAAAAGGAATAAAAAGATAACTGAATATCAATATTATTATTATAAAGAAAAAGGTCATTGTGCTAATGAATGTCTTTAAAAATTTAATAAAAAGAAAATTGAAATAGACGATGAAATAAATGAAATGATAAGAAATGAAGATTTAATTAGAATTAATATTGAAGAATGCTCTTCCAAAGAAGGCGTTTCATAATAACATATACAGAATATGAAGAAAACTTAAATTCTGAAATAAATGAGTAAAATAGGAGAATTTTTTAACACTCAAGTTGATAATCAAATAATAGATAATATAATAGAAATATTTGAAAAAACATAGAGATTACAATCAAGAAGCTCCTATTGATAGAAAAATACTTAGTTTTTTTTATAAGTTCTTATAGTGAATTTAATATGAAATTACTAGAAAAATAGGGTTAAGACTCGAAAATTTTCATATGTTCTATGCTATAAACCATAAAGGAAAAACTTTAGATATTAGTTTAACTTTCAATAAAGTAACAAAATTTTCACTATCTAAGAAAGATATCTATCGAAAACTTGATCACATAACCAAAAACAATAGGGACAAAATAGGATGGGTGTATATGGAATCTATACAAATGATAATTAGATAGTCCTATAAATATAGCAATATTAGATTATAAATATAGCAATAGAAAATAAGCCTGTATGGAAATTCTGAAAGGCAAAAACTTTTGATTAATGTATATCCCACGAATTCTTATAATATACAAGATAAAAATTTTGGTAGCGCTTGGACACCCTTGAAACTCCTCTCTTTTTCTTCTCCTATATTAAACATCATTTATTTATATATTTATTTATTTTTAAAAGGAACGTCATTCATTTATTGTTTTCTTCTTTTACAAGTTTTTTAGATCTAAATGCCTCAAAAATCAAAATCCTTTTACCTTTCCCTATCAATTTTACTAATCGACCCTATTTCATTATTTGTCTTTTAAAATTATATATAACAATTAAAATTTAGATGCTAGAAAATTTGTAATTTTTTTTAAAATAGTGCGCCATAGTCAAAATTTGCTTTAAATTTTAAAATATGATAATCTTGCCATTTTATCAATATGCAATTTTAGTATATTAACAATTTAAAAATAATAAACATATATGAATACAATATATATTTGATAAGGAATGATTTTTATTAAATAAATATCATAAAAGTGAACAATCCATTAAGAATAGACAAACATACCTTTACTCAAAATCAAATAAGTACTTCATGAAAGAACTGAAAAAGTTCATTAATATACCATACCAAAAAGTCAAGAACGTACTAAGTTAACGCATAGAAGCTTGGTATTGCTGTAATGCTGTTGACATGGAGCATGAAAATGGAGTGTGTATGAGTAGAAGAGTTAGTATTGGTCCTATATTATATTATAGTGCTCAACTTACCTCTCTTACACTTAAATTGGTGCAAAAAACAAGGAAATATAACTAAATTCCATTTACACAGACTAACAACTGTCACATAAACATGCAGATTATTGAATTGAAAAAGGAGATTTGAATTTAATGTGCAGAAAAAAAAAAACTACTGATACCTTCTCCTCCTCGCCAGCACTTCAACAAATTAGTCGCTCCCTAATTGTTTACTTTATAAACATTCTTCTTCTGAAGCTCTTGCTACCTTATCTTGGTTAGATGAGTATGTTTCCTTCTTACAAATAAATAATATCACAACAACAAAAGTTCTCTAGACCAAGATCACCTTACCTTCACTTTTTGTTTTTTGCTTTTCACTCAACTTTGGACCACCGGCGGTAGCGGATCCTCCCGCAAAGGGGCGTTGAAGTCCATCGCCGCAAGCCCTTCTAATTCTTGGATTGCAGTCATCACACTGATTCCCGTCTCACTACTTAACTGTGGCTTTAGTAGTCCCACGGCCTGCCTCACTCTTGATTGCTGCCAATAAATACAACCCTCTTCTTCAACACTGTTTTTACTTTATCAAGACTCGTACTTTCAGACGAATAAACACTTACAAAAAAATCAAGTTTCCTCTTCAGATCTGCAATGGCTTCTTCTGCTTGAGTTTGTGACAGTTCAGTGATTGTCCACGACACGTTAGAATTCTAGTTCCCCAACACACATACACAAAAACACTTTTTATGAGGGCTAAATCCACAAGACCACATTAGTCCAACATAAAGCAGAAGGCAACAACCCATAAGACTTGGGGGGTTTATCAAACATGCTGACTGTGATTTTAAATTGACAAAGCAAAGGCATTTAGTAAATTACCTTCTTAGGGCGACCTACGGGCCTTCCAGTGCTCTTCCTAGGCTTGGCGATGCCACCGAACTTCGGGGGCCGTCCTGCTCTCTTCGCCGGTATGAGCAACGTCGCGACGCCCGAAGCTGGGAGCACACCCTTCCTGGGACGGCCTCTAGGTCTGGACACACCGATCAAAGTGCCGTCGGGGGCGTTGGTGACAGCCACTGGATGGGTTTGAGCTTTAGGAGGACGACCGCGACCTCGAGGAGCCGAAGCACCCATGACGGATTTGGGCTTCCTGGGTCTCCCGGGAGTTTTCTTGGGCGGCCTACCTCTACCCCTCTTGACCATCACCACTTGACCACTTTCGGTCACAAAAGAGGATTTCTTGGGACGACCAGGACCTCGTTTAGCCACCTTGGGCTCATCAGCCAGCCCAAGTGCAACTAACACAGGCTGTGTGTTAGCATTCACACTCGTAGTGGGCGCAACAATCTGAGTAGTGGCAGCATTTTGGACCATTTGAGGGAACAAACTGGACTGTTGTTGTTGCTGAGGAAAAGCAACCGAAAATGGTTGTGGTTGTGGGGGGGCGGGTTGCTGCGCATCAGACTCCGGTTTCGGCTTGGATGGTCTGCCCCGGCCGCGTTTCTGCCCCTGGGACGGCTGATGAAGTGGCGTTTGAGCGGCAAAGGGAGTAGTGGAATCAGATCCAGGAAGCTTGTAGGATTTCTTGACCATGACTAGTTGACCACTATTTTTCAAGAGCTTCAAGTGGTGGGCTAGCAAGCTGGAGTGAGTGGGAGGGAGGGAGGTGTAAGCTTTCTCGATGTACTTTTCTATGGCTCTTTTGCTTGACCCGTCGCGTTCCTTCAACGCTGTTATGGCTGCATATATCATCTTCAGATCCACACAAACAGAACCCTTATCAGCAAACATAATAACTTCTTGCTTCTATAAAAACACGAGAGAGTAGGTTACCTCAGCATAAGGAGGATGGGTAGCAAAGGAGTGGGAAACCGTGGAAGCGGCTGCGTTAGGGGCGTGGTTGGGAGGAACATCGGCGGGAGAAGGAACAACCGGATCGACGGCGGTGAAGGTGGCGGCGACGGTGGGTTGTAAGCCGGTAGGAGGAGGAGGAGGAGCGAGTGGTGGGTCCATGATGATGGTGAGTGATAAAGAGAAGATGATTTATTATGTGTGTGGTGTGTTTTTCTTAGAGAGAGAAATTAAGAGGGCTTTAAATTAATTGGGTTCTACTTCTAGAAAGAGAAGGAGTGGGGAAGGTATAAAGAAGAGATGTTAGTAGGAGAGCGGTAGGAGGTGAAGGTTGTGACTGTGAGTGAGAGGATAAGGCTGTCTTTTTCAATTTCTAAAATATAAATACATTATATTATATATATATGATATATCCCACCTTCTTCCTTAGTGTTTATACATATAATTATTTTAGCATGTAATCAGGAATCGGCCTTTTCTTCCAACGGTAACAAACTCTGTTACTTGTTCCCTTCATGCTTTGAAGCAACTTTAATTCATTATGAAATTTATTACATCTGAACAATAATGTGCTCTGAGTTTTTGCTTTGTTTAGATGGAGATGAATAATAATATTCTCCTCTTTATAGAAAACAGTAATCCTTATTCTGTTATGTGATAATGTTGCCTTTATTTTTTCATTTTTACATGAGTCTTTTTCACCCTAATAATAAATTAAAATCCATAATTATGTGGTTCGGAGCATAATGAAGGTGTTTATTTACAAATTTAGAATGTCGAGTATGTTAAAATAACGCAGCTCCTAAATTTAGTTATTTGCCAGTTGTCACGCATCATATGTTCAAGTATAGGAAGTACTTGATAACGAAGAGTGGCCTAATGGCTTTAGCTCCTCACTTAAGGCTCTCCTTTAAAAGGAGGTCTTGAGTTCGAGTCACGCCAAAGGAGGAGAAATAGGAATTTGTCCTATTGATGATCCTCTATCCCCTGCCCCTGGGCATAACTCCTTGATCGGATCAATTACGGACGTCTCGCTTCCAGCAACAGTGTAGGAGTTGAAGCTATTAGAAAATCTGAGGCTGCTGGGAACCTGATGCTGAGTAGGAGGCCAGCGATCAATCAACAGTTGACCAATCAAGTATGTGACGACTCCTTGTGCGCAGAAGTGTACAGGCTACGTAGGAACCTGAGGGGTCTTCGGGTTCCAGATTTACATCCTCTATGGCTCTTGAGGTGGGGTCTTAGAGGCTTAGATTAGTCCGACTAAGTTGGGATACCTAATATAATCAAAAAAAAAAAAAGTATGGGAACTACTTAACTGGACATGTAGGTCCCTCTGCACGTCAAGCTTTAATTGATTTGATGCATTTTTCATGAAGCAAAATTAGAAGAATTAGGGAGATTTACCTCACGTCAAGAGTTGTAATCCTGGATCTCTCTTTTTTTTGTTTGTTTTCATTCAGCAACTTTTGATGCTTTCAAGAAACACACAATAGTACACCACTAAATTTCCCAATAAAGGTGGTCCTTTACGATGTACGAGTGCGGTGCATTTAAAAGTAATCATTAATCAATAGACTAGATTAGACTCTGATGTCGCCAAATGAATCTTCCTCAGAATAGCATGTTCTTAACAGAACGGCACAGAAGAAGAACAATTACACAGAAAAAAGATCTCTATGCTTATGTTCTTTATTTTTAATAAGGTCATATAGTATGACTAATAATTTGGATATCTGATTCTATATATTGCAAAATGAAATTATTGTTGATTTCTTGTGGACAATGATGGGAGGGGACAAATTAGGTAGAAATTGGTCAAATACTAAATTTACAACATCCAAGAAAAGTGAACCAAAAGAATGTGTAATCTCTTAATTATTATTCGGTAACTAATAATAAAGAAATCAGAATAAAAAATAAGAATAAAAATAAAAAATGAGAATTAGAATTGGAATAAAATTATGAACTGCACAAGTTCCGTATGCTAATATTAGAAATTAGAAATGGAATGGGCCGGGATGTGGGAGCGCGTGGAGTGAACTATTCCACCTTTCGAGTGCAAGAAATGAAATTATAGAAATTATTTGACATCAAATATTACGAATGATAGTGACAATTTTTTACTTAGTTTGACTATTATGTGATTGCTTTTGTAAATAAATAATTAAAATATTTTGTATTATTATTCATTATTAACATTTTTATTTAATAAATAATTGAAATTATTTTTAATGATTCAATAAATTATTATTTTTAAATAATTATGTATGATTTTATTTAAAAGAATAAAATTTTAAAAAATCATAATGAACTTATTTATGATATAAAATCATCGAAATAAAATAAAATAATTAGTAAATAAATTAAATAAAGCAATGTGCTTAATAATATCCTGATAAGAATTAATCAAAATAAATTATTTTCTATATAAATTAATTAATCTTAAATTCTCAAATTGAGAGATGAAAAGGCAACCAAAAACAATTAAGAGATAAAAGTTTCACACCGGATTCACCTGTCTTCATTCCTAATTACCAAAATGATTATAGCACATGTATTCAACCTAATCTTATATTTCAGTAATTGAAATTACAACAATGGTGAAAGTGTTCTGTTTTCTGGTAGTAATTTTACTTGGAAGTTAAATTCACTTATCATACTTTTGTTGTAAAAGTTGACAAAGTCGTACTCTTTAAAGAGTAAGGACTAGAAGTTTAATGACCCAATGGCCAAAAAATTTGTTAATTAGGTTCATATCATTATTAAAAAAGCAATTTTACTATTCTTATGTGAAAATTTTAATTAAAAAAATCAAAGAATGTTTTTGTATTAAAAGCCCTCCAAGTCCAAAACGCGTCGAACTTTCTCCCTTTTTAAGAAATAGGAAATACATAGGTTTAAGGATCGGTGATTTTGTTTAGAAAGGAAAACTGGGGGAAGGGAAACTTGTTGCAAGAATAGAAAAATGTTTTTGCAAATGTAGTGGTTAAAAAGAAGGCATTTTAACACGAGCCGTGCCCGTGCATAATAACACAAGTCCACTGCAGTGTCTCGGCGCCCTCATCATGACATACACATTCACTTCCAGTTCCAGCTAAGCGTAAGAAGTCTATACGCCTCTGCCACTTCTTGCCTTTACGGATAAGCATTACCAAACATTATTATTTGTTTAATTGATAAAGAGTTTTAGGCCATTTGGTAGTGTAGTATAAATTAATAATCATAGATATTTTGGACTTCATCACCCTTCTAAGTTCTAGTATAGTATAAATTAATAATCATAGATATTTTGGACTTCATCACCCTTCTAATTTCTCCCTTTTCTTAAAATTATAAATAACTTGTGTCCGTATGGTGATATAAATGTTAAATATCAAATACAACTTTACAAACACAACACCTTTCTCAAAGGATAGGTGTCAAGGGACTTGTTCCCGCATGGCGGAATTGAATTAGGAGTGTAACAAAAAGACAAATTTACTTTTAATGATGTAAAATTATTTTAAAATTAAAAAAGCAAATTAGGTATTTATTTTTTATTCAAACTGCATTAAATATTTAATTTTTATTTGTTAACTAACAAGTTGGTAATTTATTTTTAATATAATATGAAAGTTTTGTTTGGATTAATTTACCTTTTCATTATAATAGAATAAAGTCATAAACCAAGCCTCATAAAGGATAGAACCCACTTGTAAAACTCATGAACTAATATTGTAAATAGTTAAGGAAATTTATGAAATTTAATCTCAAACCAATTTCTAGATTTATTTTGTGATTTGTGTATAAAATAATCTTAATTTTTTATCTTAGTAAAATTAAGTAATAGTCTATTTAAGTAGTTTCTCTATTCGTAATTGGAATATCAAATTTAGGCTTATTAAAAGTTCTAGTTTGATCCAAATTAAGGCGATAAAAAAGTGTAAGGTAGTAAATTCATATTTCATTTGAAAGAGGGATTTGTTTTTTTAATAAATTGAATACAAATGTTGGAAAATTCGACTAGACTCAACTTTTTTATTATTAATTTGATGTTATACGACTTGATTATATAATATTTACGTATTTTAATCCAAGAAAAATGATCACAAAAACTAAAACTATTGCATGTACCATATGTTGGGAAACTGGGTCGAAATTCGATTTCAAAGGAATAATTACAAAAATTTTTTCACAATATTTGATTTCTCAAAAACCAAGATCTCTTTAATTCTATAAAATGATTAACACAAATCATAATAAAGTAGAAACTTAATTCATACCAAATTTCGAAGTTTGAATTTTATCTTGTCGTATCCCTTAAACCATTTCCAAAATCGATCCGTTTCAATCACCGTAGCTTCACAAATGCCCGGCCTCTAACGATATCCACACAATGAGTTGAGAGAACTCTGTAACTCTTACAGAGAGGATTAAGCAAGACGTGTTAACTTTATAGAGCCTAAGCCTATTTATAATAAGCTTTGGACGTTTTAGTAATATAATTGAAATTAAATTCTAATTTCAATTAAACTTTAATTAGAATTACAAATAATTCTAATTAAATACCAATTATGCCCATATAAGATTCAATATCTCATATTGATCTTTATTTATTAGATATCTCATATTTAATTATAAAGTTTCTCAAACTTTACAATCAAGTCTAACTTGATTAAATTAACTTTACTCTCTTCAACCCATTCTATATGTAAGAACCATTAAGTTCTTAAATATGTTGGCAATGATTATAAAATCTAATTCTAATTCATAATTAGAATTAGATAAATTAAAACTTCTTTTAATTTATCTTTAATTCTCCAATTAAATAATTTATAATCATAAGTTAAGATTGACGTCTATCAACACATCATGACCACCCAAATATTTAGGAGTGTCAGAGTGGTTTTGACTAACCTTTTCATGTGTGATTTTTCCATATAATTCAATCCTTTCATCAACTAATATTCCAATTAGACATAGAGCATGGAATTAATGTCTACTCTATTTTGAGCCCAATCATATTAGTTCTCTGCCATCAACTATTGATTCAATTAATGATATTTGTAAACTATTTACAAAACATTATTCTACCTTGACCAAGGATTTTACGAATCAATACTAATCGAGAACAACGGAACATTCTCCCTAGTTACTTTAGGGTGATGAATCCTATCTTGATCATACAACTATCTCCATATAATTCATGCTACATCTAATAGCTACCGATTAAACGACCCATGATTAAATAGATCATAAGTAGTATCAAAAATATAGCAATCCCTATATAAGATAACTTTGATGATCTCGAGTCAAATGATCACTTCTACAATCATCACAATGAGAATTCTATAGCCATACAAGTAATATTCTAAATGGATTTCTCATATCAGGTCTATTCAGTAAACTTGTTCTCTAACAAGTGCCTACTCATTTATTTAAGTATTTATACATTTTAGCCTATGAGATCAACTACTTCCTTCATAAGGAAAAACAAAATGTGTGCTAGTTTTTTTATGTTATATTAATGTCTAATCTTAATATAACAATGACTAGGAACATTTCGAAATAATACATAAATGCAATATAAATCTTATAATTATAATCTCATTATAATTTTTGCAATGTACAATTATTCCATGGACTTTATCATTTACATATAAACATGTATAAGATAAAGAATGCCTTTAAATAATTAGTCACTAAACTACAACCAAAGTGATTGGCTGTAGGGTATAAACCAACACCATATACCAAATATTAAAAGTGATCCTTTATAAGTTGAGATGCTTTTAATAGATTTTGATTTCATTATAAATCAGAGTGGGTGATAAATGAACTATAGTTTAAGTAAAGTCAATAATGAAAGAATTTGAATATGTTGTAGAAAACACTTCCTAAAGAAATAAATTTCTCAAATAAGGAGTTTAGTGGAGATGTAAAAGGATACAAAAATAATGCTAGCATCTTATCCATAGAATATGACACCCGCTTTATATGTTTTCAACTTATTAAACTTCAATTTTCGAATTTCATAATCTAGTAATGTCCATATTAATATTTGTGTAAAATTTATGAAAGTGAAGGATTTTGTACGCAAAAAATATTTTTTAATTAGATTTAACAAATAAAATGATATTCCAAATTTTAACATTCTAAGAATGTTGTTAAAACATTCTTGTGCTCAACATTTGTAAAAGAGTTATGGGAGGAAGTTGAGGAAAGACAAGGAGAATGTAATAAACCATTATTATACCAGATTCAAAGAGAGATAAGTTTGATATCTCAAGGAAATTTATCAGTAGCTAAATATTTTACAAAACCGAATAAATTGTAGGATGAATTGACTTGTTTAATGCTAATTTCTTAGTGTAAATGTGGAGTAGGGAAGTAGATTGTATAACTTGAATCTAAAAATAAGCTAATTTAATTTCTGATGGGGCTAAATGAAACTTACAATAATGTGAGGAATCAAATCTTGATTATGGATCCATTGCCTTATGTAAACAAGGCATATTCAATGGTATTAGAGTTGAAAAATAGAAGGAATTAAGCATAAGTTTTACAAATGTAGCTGAAAACATAATGATGGTTAGAACATAAAGAGGTGGGAAAGAGGGAATAGGGGTAGGAAAAAGTAAGACAAAGAGGAAAGAGTCTGTTGATAAGTCGAAACTATATTGTGAGCATCGCAACATCCAAACACACAAATGATACTTGTTTCAAACTTCATGGGTATCCAAAGTGGTTTAACAAATTGAAAGAAAAGAAAAACAAAGAAGGAAAGAAATCATTTGTGAATTTGATTAATGCAACAGATGAATTAAGTAGAGAAACTTCATAAGCGGATTGGAAATCAAATATTGCAGTCATGATACAATAGGATATTGACAAATTTTCAAAGGAAAAGGGAAAATATAAGCTGACAAACATGTAGTAAATTTCTCACACTTTAGATTTTGTAGGTATGTCTCTTAATCATATTCTTAGGTCACTTAAACTAATTGAAATTGGTTATTAGATAGTTGACATAGAAACTTCAAATCATATGTGCGTAGATTTGAAATTGTTAAAAAACCCTTCTCTTGTGAGTGATTTACACTTGTACATTTACTTGATGGATCTATCAAGCTTGTTCATCATATAGATGATGTTCAACTAAATGATAGATTAACCTTAACTAATTGCTTACACATACCTTCTTTCAAATTCAATCTTCTGTCTATTAAGAAGCTTACCATTAGTGAATTTTAATTTCCATCCTTTTTTGTCTAATACATGACCTAATTACTGATAAAGTACTTGCAGTAGGGAAAGTGATAGGACGATTGTATATTCTAAATTCCAACTTTTATCATGCTAAAACCATTAAGCAGTATGAGTCAAATTGTGTCCAAGCCTTCGTGTTAACTTTGTAAATACCATTGGTCCTCAGCATCAACGATTTGTACATCCCTATATGAATGTATTGAAGCATTTGAATGAAATAAATGATCCTTTTACCTGAAAACATACATGTGTGAAGTTTGTCAATTGTCCAAGCAGAGTAGACAACCTTTTTAATCCAATACTTTTCATTTTATTACACGTTTTGAGTTTATTCATGTTGATTTATGAGGTCCTTACAAACATGCTTCAACCAATATAAATCATTATTGCTTGGCCATTATAATTGATTTTAGTGGAAAAACATAAGACTTTTTTTTTACTTAAACATAAACATCATACTATTCAAACACTTTATACCTTCTCTAAGTTAGTCAAAAATTAGTTCCATACATCTTTTAAAATTATAAGGACAAAGAATAATGCAGAGTTTACCAATACATCCTATACATTTTTTTTATCTACTCTAGTTATTGTTCATCAAATAACTTGTTTTCATACTGAAGTTGTATAATGAAAACATAAACATTTATTACAAGTTATAAGATCTTTGATGTTCCAATCACATGTGCCTATTCATTTCTAGTTGAAACCATTCTCACAACTACCTATATCATAAATCAACTCCCCTCTTCTTCTATATCCTGGCGAACACCTTATCATGTACTCTTTCAAAAGATACCGTATTATTCTTTTCTTAGAACCTTTGTTTATCTAAGTTTTGCCTCAAACACTTTTTCTCACAAAGATAAGTTTGAACTTAGAGCTTTCAAAGATATTCTTGTTGGTTATTTTGATGGATAAAAGGTTTATAATTGTATGATATAGAATAAAAAAAGATTTTTATTTCTAAGGATGTCATCTTTTATGAACATATCCTTCCATATCAAACCATTATTACAAGGGATTTTGGAGTGCCTTTACCTGCAATTAGTCCAGATTTAGACAGTCTAATTAGCAATTTTCATTATTTCAATTATAATGTCATTTGTTCAACAGATCCAAGTTTTGTTGATATTTTTGCACTTGATTCTTCCTCGAATCATATAACACCCTCTTATCCTAAAACTTTAATTTCAATAGTAAGTAATGACAGACCACCTACTAGTAAAAGTACCAGACAAAAACAAAAATCCCTAGCTATGGATGAAAGAATCACTCTTATCTTCTAATTCTATCGTGAGCACTCATTAGTCATCACTGCACACATCACCAAAATATCCCTGCATTATTTCTTCATATATATCTTCTGGATAAATGTCATTTTTGGTGATTATGTCTAATATTAAAGAACCAAGTTCTTATAGTCAAGCTAGAACATATTAGAATTAGAAAAGGTTATGCAAGCTGAATTGGAAGCTTTAGAAACTAATCAGACATGGAAGTTACCAAATTTACCTCATAACAAAAAAGCAATAGGCTATAAAGTAGGTGTACAAGGTTAATACAAAAATGATGGGACTATGGTCAGATACAAGGCTAAATTAGTAGCAAAAAGTATTTAATCAAATTGAAGGGGAAGATTTTCATGATAGCTTTCCACTCGCTGCTAAAAGTGGTGATAGTCAAAATGTTCCTTGCCATTGTAGTAGCCAAGGCATGGCATTTGTACCAATTGGATATCAACAACACATTTTTACATAGATATTTAGGTAAAGAAGTTTATATGGAGCCACCGTCAGGCTATACATAAGCATTTAATGGTCATGTTTGTAAGTTGAAAAGATCATTATATAGTTTCAAACAAATGTCGAGACAATGGAATCAAGAATTTTCTCATCGCCTTCATTAGTTTGGTTTTTTACTAATCAATCCTTGACAACTGTTTATATGTCAAAGGAACAAGTTAAGAATTCTTAGCTTTAATTGTCTGCATAGATGATGCTCTTATTACAGGTGCTTTGGAAGCTAAAATTCTCGCCGTCAAGTAGTTTCTTCATCAATAATTTTCTATAAAAGATTGAGGTTTTGAGAAATAATTCCTTAGTTTGGAGATTGCTTGATCATCTTAAGAAATGTACATTCATAAGAGAAAGTATGTTCTTGATATCTTGGAAGTAGTTGGCCTTACAGGTGTAAAAGCTAAACAAACTCCTCTCACAAAGGGTTATAAATTTCATTCTAAAGCTACCCTATTACTTCCACACCCAGTATTTTATCGTTGATTGGTTGGATGTTTGTTATATTTGAGATTTACTCAGTTTGATATTACACATTCTGTAACAACTAAGGCACTTCGTTCAGTCTCTTATTGCTTTTCACTAGAAGGTTGCTTTACATGTTCTTAATTATCTCAAAGGATGTCCTTTAAAGGGTTTATTATATCCCTATATCATCTTCTTTTCATGATACAACATATTACAATGTAGATTGCACTACTTGTTCAATTATAAGACGTTCTCTTACATTTTATTGCGTTTTCCTTGGTTTATATTTGATTTCTTGATAAACAAAGAAACAAATTACAGTGCCTAAGTCTTCTGCCGAAGCATAATATCACAGCATGAGAGCAACTATTTATGAACTACAATGGATTACTTATATCTTACATGATTTTCATGTTTCTATTGTACTTTATATCTCTTTATATTGTGATAATTAGACAACCTTACATATTATCACTAATCTTGTTTTTCATGAAAGACAAAATATTTGAAAGCCGATTTTCATATTGTAGGGGACAAATACAAAGCTAGTTTTATACATCCATAGCATGCTTCCTCTAACCACCAATTAGTACATGTTTTACAAAATATTTGGATGCTACCACCTTTTACAATCTATTATTCAAGTTGGGCTTGTGCGATTAGCACTAATTTCCAACTTGAGGGAGAATGTTGAAGTTCTTGAGAATGCAGAGTTGGTAGAAGTTGAAAGTAGTGTTAATTAAAGTAGTTTAGTAACAATTATATAATTTAATTCATTATGAGAACTGGGTGCGTAATAGTCATAAAAATATCTAGCTAAGGTATATATTGAGTAGTTTTGTACATTATTGTTCCCTTTTATGTCATCGTTTAATTTACACGGTTGGTTCTTATAGCTTTACATAATCTTTTATTGTTTTGCCTACACATGTCAGTTATATCCATATGCAAAAAACTTGCTAATATCATCTGACCAAGTCTTACAATTATCTTAAGAATATGATTTCAGCTTTGAAATGAATTCTTAAAGACTTGGTCAGGACTCAGGATACATTTTTTTTTGCCCGCATGGGTAGCTCAACTGGTTTTCAGGGAGGTTGTTAAGTGCAAGGTTTCAGGTTTGAGTTTCGGTAGCGACAGTATAGGAGTTTCATCCAATGTGGTGGCTCCTTGTGCATACCGAACACGGGACCCCCTCTTTGAAAAATTGAGTGAGATTAAACCGTGATTTATCCCTCCACCACTCTGTCGGGCTGGAGTGTGGGGGCGTCTAGGGTGGGCGATTCCATCTTTTAAGTGCAAGGATATATTTCTTCAAATTGCAAAGTGACAGATCTGAATTTTCATATTTTGGTGAGCACGTGGCTCTTTTAATAGTTTTTTGCATCTAATAATAACAATTTAAAATAAGAGATTGAAACATACAATAGAATCTTAGTGGAACTAGTTGCTTACTTTAATTAATAGAAACAATACATTGTAATTAATCTGTTACGTCTTTATATATATATTATAAATGGAAGATTTTAGTGGAACTAGGTTGGGCTAACGTTAACCAGTTCTGATAGAATATTTTCCTCCCAGGTTAAATAATAAAAAAAGTATATTTAAGTATGATACTTCATTTTGTTGGAATTGGCGAGCCAATGAACCATTTTCTCTTGAGGATCCAAAATTTGTCAGTTTTTAAAAATACCCCTTTGTGTATCTCTTAATTACAAAAAAAAGGGGTAATTAATTTGCAAGTGGATAGGCGTTATAATTATGGATTGGAAGTAAAGAAAACAATGACGGAGCCTGGCAGGTACTGGTATTAGGCTTGCTTTTTGTACTTTGAAATTGATTTAATTACAGAACGTCAAAATCAAAGCAATAATTAAAAAACAAAGAGTGGAATAGGCTGGCAGCTGGCTACTAATATCATAATTAACAAAAGAAACAATAAAGATAATAAGGATGAAAAGCAGTACAGACAGAGAGAACCCATGTCGTGTTTGCGTCAAATTTCCTCCTCCTGCTCTCTCTGTCCCCATCGGACATGCTTGTGTCTAAACAACATTCCAAGGACACAACCCCTCTTGTTTCTCGGACTAACAATACATTCATAATTACTTACTTTTCCTTACTCAATTGATTCATACATTTCTATGTTGGTATCGTTCAACTGGAAGTGGGGTAAAAGAAAAGATCAGAGGTGGTCGGCGGAGTTGTAGGCGGGAAATGCTGGAATCGAGTGGTTGAGAGGAGAGATAGTTTATATGGCGGGTGGCACTCTCGTGGGTGGTGTTCGTCGCTGGTTTCAACGCCGCAATAATCCTGCTACTACTACTACTTCTTCATCATCTTCTAATAGTAGTAGATTTATTATTAAAAATGGTGTTGATGTTGTGAGTGGCGTCGATTTTAATTATAGCAACGACAATAATTTTAGTGCAAGTTACAAGAATATTACTAGTGGTCTCCCACAATCTTCGGGAATTGCTACTCAAGAGGAAGAAGAGCAGGTTCCGTTTATTGAGGATTTTGATATCTCCGGCTTAAAGCCAATTCGAGTCCCTAAACGCCTCAACTTCTTTGTTGGGTCTAACATGGATAATCACAAGAAGGTAAAGAAACGATCTTCCTTTCGATTTACAGATCTGTCCGTTTCTGGCTTTCTTCTTTTTTCATTCGTATCTGTTTCTTTTATATTTGCTTGTTTTCTTTGTTCTTTTGGTGCTTCCTTGCTCATTATATTGATCATTGAGCCATTACGTGGGCAATTTCGTTCATTCACCAATCCAGATATTGTGATTAGTAATGAACTCATCTTTATATCATTGGTTTCTTTTGACTACTTAATTGTTCTGACTGGTGGGATCATAGCTGAAAGTGGCGCAGAACAAAGACAATAAAATAACAGTATTAAGAATGGTATGTCACGTATAATTTTCTGTTTCTTTTAAGAACTTTAACGCGTGTAAGTGCCAACATCACGTCGAAAATGGTTTTCATCGTATCTAAAATATACATTGTCATGGTTTGCATAATTGGAGAATGGCAATGTAATTGATTGCTATTTTCCTATTTTCTGCCATTTTTGATTGTTTAAAGCTACTTGTTTTTGTATGCGCCTACGTTTTTCTCCATTTAACAGGTTCCTAATATGCGTGTTTAAGAATTTTTTGAGTTCTCGGGAGCTATGTTTTCTTTGTGCTTCTCTATGATAACGTGTCTTCTGTATGATGATTATATTATTTGCTGATGGTTTCTGAAGAGAACATTGTTTGGGATTCCAATTGGTTTTCTGAAAAATCTGAGCCGTGTACCAGAAATATGAGTGACAGCAACCTCCATTCCTTTCAACCGAAAAGGTTGCAATTTCTATTCAACTTTAAAATGTTAGGTACATTACTGGATCGGGTTATCTATATTGCTAACAGACCCTATGAGGATATTATTTTCCCCTAGTTGATCTGGTATGAAAAGTTGATGCCGTATGCCTAAAGTTAATCTTCCAATTTCTTCTCTGGTTCTCTTATCATCGAAATTACAGTCTAAACAGATGATTAGCCATTTCAATTCATTATACAGGGCTCTGCAGAAGCAGAATTCTTTACTGAATATGGAGAGGCAAGTCGATACCAAATACAAGAAGTAATTGGTAAAGGGAGTTATGGTGTTGTTGCATCGGCCATAGACACACACAATGGAGAAAAAGTTGCAATAAAAAAGATTAACGAAGTATTTGAGCATGTTTCTGATGCCACTCGTATTCTTAGGGAAATTAAGCTTCTTCGATTGCTTCGTCACCCTGACATTGTAGAAATAAAACATATCATGCTTCCTCCTTCACGAAGAGAATTCAGAGACATTTATGTAGTTTTTGAGCTGATGGAATCTGACCTGCATCAAGTAATTAAGGCAAATGATGACCTCACTCCTGAACATCACCAATTTTTCCTCTACCAGCTCCTTCGTGGCCTTAAATATACTCATTCAGGTTTGACATTTTGTCTTTTGTTTTCGTATTTATGGTTTGAGTGATTGTTTGAATAAATATCTGGACCTTTTGCAGCAAACGTGTTCCATAGAGATCTAAAGCCAAAAAACATCCTTGCAAATGCTGACTGCAAACTGAAGATTTGTGATTTTGGTCTTGCTCGAGTATCTTTTAATGATGCACCATCAGCTATATTTTGGACCGTATGTTTCTCTGTCATGCAAGTCATGAACTTACCTTGATTCCTAATTCCAGTTGCTCAGTTCTTTGTTCATTTATTTATTATTTTGAGTTAGTGGGCGATCTTTCAGTACGTTTCACTAAGCAATCCTCCAAAAAAGCCAGATCTTACTCAATTTTAATTATTTATTTGTTTATATGAAGGACTATGTGGCAACTAGATGGTACCGAGCTCCTGAACTCTGTGGTTCTTTCTTCTCCAAAGTAAGCTGCTTCTACTATTTTATATCTTAGCTTCTTAGTTAAATTATTCTTTTTCCTGTTCTAGGTCCAGTTGCTTAAATTGCTTGAGTGCGCATAACTTCTGTTGCTTCCCAAAATCTGATAACAATGTGCAGTTGGAGTATCTCATTGCGTTAATTATTTGGTGGTTCTTTCATTATTCTCTTGTTATTAAATTCCCTTGTCATGTTTGGCATTAATCACCGCTCTAATTACTGACATATATACACAGCTTCTCAACTACGGGATCCCTTGTTCATTATCTTCTTATTATAAATTCTCTTTTTACCATTTCTAGTGACGTTGATTCAAGGTGAATAATTACAACATTCTGTTATCTTTTCTCAGTACACTCCTGCCATTGATATTTGGAGCATAGGATGCATATTTGCTGAAATGCTTTCTGGAAGACCACTGTTTCCTGGAAAAAATGTGGTGCACCAATTGGATCTCATGACTGATTTGCTTGGCACTCCTCCTCCTGAATCAATATCAAGGGTCAGTACCTAATTGTGGTAACTGCTTTTGTGGAATCTAAAGGCAAACTGGTTTGAGTATCACCAGGTTGCCTAAATGGTCCTATTGCTGCTAATAACATATTTACATTTTATATATCACCAACTTATCAACAGTATACGCTTACTTTGATTACTTCTTTGTCCTTCTTCACCTTATTCCTCTTTTTCACAAAGCTACCAACTTGTTTATTCACATCTCATATTTAAAACAACATGACATGTTCAGATCCGGAATGAAAAGGCGAGGAGGTACCTAGGTAGCATGCGGAAGAAACAACCAGTTCCATTCTCTCAGAAGTTCCCAAATGCAGATCCATTGGCTCTTCACTTATTGGAACGCCTACTTGCATTCGATCCTAAGGATCGCCCTACAGCTGAAGAGGTAACAAAGATCCAATGTGCTAGATGATTACAATATCAATATTGGAATCAGAATTCAATCCTCGAAAATTTTCCATATTATTTGTCTGTTGATCACGTTTCAACACTTTAATGGTAGGCGCTAGCTGATCCTTACTTTCATGGTTTATCGAATGTTGACCGAGAACCATCCACTCAACCGATTTCAAAACTGGAGTTTGAATTTGAAAGGAGGAAGTTGGCAAAAGATGATGTTAGAGAATTGATCTACCGAGAGGTATAGCTATGTGATTTCTGTGTGCAAGTTTCATTTATTACATCCTTCTTTTATGAATCTTAGACATTTTGCTTTGTGTAATCAGATATTGGAGTATCACCCTCAAATGCTCCAAGAGTACCTTCAAGGTGGAGAGCAGACTAGCTTTTTGTACCCAAGGTAGAGCAGTCATTATTGATTTAACATATCAGAACCTCTATTAGTGATTGTCCATATGCCAAGTTTTAGAATCCAATTTGCACTTGTATATCAAATATTGCTAAATTGGTCACAGAAGAACTACTTGCTTTATGAGCTACTTAGTCCAAAGTTATGATGCTTTACCACAATTGTTTGCATTTGAGATCTTCCAAACTTAGATTATTTACATCGAATGGTTGCCTAGCTTGATTCAAGCATGAAAGTTTTTGTTAAAATTGAAAAATGGTAGTTAGATAATTGATATCCACTGGATAACTGTGCAACAATTTTAAGCAGTATGGATACTGGACGGGGGAAATACTGTTGCTTATAAGATGTTATTATTACTGGCAGGTATTTAGATCATTTTCCTCTTATAGGTCCAAAGCTTCATGTTTGTAGTAAAATAAAGTTTCTGTAAACTTCTTGCATTAGTTTTATAATGGGCATCTTGTTGTTCGGGAAAGCATGATCTAGTTGGCATATATATGCACAAGTAACCCGAATTAATTATTTTTACACATTTACACTATAGTGGAGTTGATCGTTTCAAAAGACAATTTGCACATCTTGAGGAGCATTATGGTAAAGGTGAAAGAAGCACTCCACTCCAAAGGCAACATGCTTCCTTGCCTAGGTATGTCAATTCCAATGCAATTCCAAGTTTCTTCCAAAGCCTAATCTTTCTCTATTTATATAGTAAATTTTCTGCTCCAACTGTGGGGAAAGACCTTATATTTTTCAGACTCAACAACATAAACAAACCTTAGTGCTTCTGCGCCCTTGTCCTTGCTTCTACAGTTGCGTATGTGCATTAGTTTGGCTACAAGTCTGATATTGCAATTGTTATTGTTCTGCTTTTATTTGATTAAGTTGATATTCCAGCTTGCAACCTGCAAGCTTTATTTTTTCTTCTTCTTCTTCTTCTTCTCTTTTTGTTTTTTTTCCTCCTTGTCAGAGAGCGTGTTCCTGTTCCTAAAGACGAGACAGCAGGGGAAAACAATGAAGTGGAGAGACGAAGTGCAGCTTCTGTGGCAACAACACTAGAGAGTCCTCCAGGATCCCACCAAGGTTCAGAACAAAATGGGCCTAACAAGCCAAACTACAGTAATAGAAGCCTACTGAAGAGTGCTAGCATTAGTGCTTCCAAGTGTGTGGGTGTGCAACCTAGAAGAGATACAGAGGTAACCCATATTTGTTGCAAATATCTGTTATTCGATTTAGATGATTGTGTAACTGTTGCTAATAAAGAAATAAAAAAGATAAAATGGTAAGGCTCTGAAATTTGTGAGCGTTGGTGGAAGTCTGTGGGAAATTTCTGATTTTCAGTTCCATTCTTGTAATTATAAAAGATATGACTCAACTATTCTCAACAACCTTAATTTTTTCCTGCTGTTGGCTTCAGATGATGGATAGATTCATATTCTTTCATTCGTTATATCATAGTTTTTATCTTGGTAGGAGGATACGATTCCAGAGGTTGGTGATGAGACTGTTAGTGAATTGTCCCAGAAGGTTGCAGTTCTTCATGCCTGATATGATATCTGAAGTAACAAGATTTAGACCCACAGATGACTTTTTCTCTCGGTACATCAATAGACATTACTGAGATCAGAGAATTTCTTGTCCTTTCTTTAAAGGTTACCCCCTCTTATTATATGCTAAATTATGGAGGAGAGGTGATAAGTAATCTTGTTAATGTAACTATGTATACTCTTGTAATGAAGTTAACATGTGTATTGTTTAATTGCTTAATGTTATACAACAGGGCAAAAGTTTGTCTAAACAAAAAGTAATTGTACTTCTATAGTGTGCCAGTCTTTTTCTTATCAATTTTCTATCTTCACTGGTTCCTCATAGCCATACATCTCTCAAAGACTTGAATTTTTGTGGGTGGTAGTGTTTTTGTTTGGCAAATGCTTTAAATGAGACTTGCAGAGTTTTGAGTTAATTATCAAACCATAAAAGAATCATATCGGGGTTATGTAGTTGCACAGGGTTAAAAAATGTCTAAACTCTTTAGCCTTTTTCATGCAATTATTTAGAGCCTACCTGAATTCTTTGTCCTTTTGCAGGTTTAACTTTTAAGTGATCAGGACTGGTCTTGCTAATAAAAAACTTTCCTAATATATGGTGAACTGGTTGAGAAAGCGGCATTTACAATTCAAGAAGATATCGGTTTTGCATAGGGATGTCAATCCCGGCCCGGCCTAGCCCAATTTTGGCCCGGGTTTGACGGGCTATGGGCGGGGCTGCAGGCCGACCATGGTCGGCTCGTGCGGGCCACCGGCCGGGCGTCGTTTTGTCCAAAATGAAGCCGTTTTGTATTTTTTATATTAAAAAAAATATAGACGGGCCGAGTTTGGCTCGGCCGGCCCGTCCTTGGCTCGCCGGGCCAGGGGGCGACCGGGGGCCGGGTAATCCCGACCCATGCGGGCCACAGGCCGGCCCGCGGCCCGCCATTTTTGAGGCCGGGTTGGGCCGGGCCGAGAGTGGCCCGGCCCCAGCCCGGCCCATTGCCATCCCTAGTTTTGCAGAGCTCTTCTGCTGTATCATGATGAGGGTTACGTTAGAGTTGGTCCAGTAGCATCGTCTTGTATGCCTTGGTTTTCTCAAACTTAAACTCTTAATGTACACTATAAGTAAAGTGGAAGATAAACCAAGTTTAACCATGCTCAAATTCGACTAGTTCATTAGAAGGGCTTTTAAATCCCTAAATCCTAAGATTAGTAGCAAGTGAATTGGCTGTTGCTATTCCAAGATGAAATACTTGGTTGCTTCACTACATACATGACTATGTCGTAACCAAATTTGACATCTAAATTAAATTCTCCCTCCATATATTATTATAACGAGTATTTCAATATGTGACCTTGATTTCTGAACCTGAACTATATTGGTTGGTTGGACTAAAAAATGTCGTTAGTAAATTATTAACCAACCAATTATTCCATAATAGTTTTTCAGTTAACTTGGGATAGGACAAACCCGATTTAATGCAATTGATCACTCAGTTATTGTTATAAATTTTCCTTTGAAGTTTTGAATTAAAGTTAGGGGCTATTGTGTACTGGCTAAATAAAGTTTTTTTTTGAGAATTTAAATTTACAAAAGAAGAGAGACTCTTTCACGTGAGATAGACCCACTTAAAACATTGATATATTATAGAGGACGTGATCAGCTATGTAATATCCCCATGAAAGTTATAGATCTTCTTGTTAGCTTTCTATCGCCATAAAGTATGAATTTTTTTGATTTAAGGATTGAAAGTTATGAGTTGTTAAATTTCGGATGTATTTTGAAGATTAGGTGCTTTGTTGTGTGAAAATGATCATAAGTGTAGGTTTTGTGAATACTAGATTCTGAGGCCAATTCTGGATTGTTATGGTCTGAATTGGAGAAATTATCCTTAATGAAAGTTCTAGAGGAATGTGAGTTAGGACAAAATCTGGAAATTTTGTGTTTGTATGTATTTTCAGTGTTTCTGCCATAACTTTTTACATGGTTGTGTAATTGAGATGCTTTTTAGCTTGAATTAAACTAGAAGAGTTTGGCTACAATTTTTGTGAAGGAAGTGAAGTCTAATTCTGGCCTTAAGGATTCCAAATTTGATCATGAATGTGAGCATATGTGTAGGCATGAACAGTGTAATTTTAATGACACTAAAGTAGGATATGTGAGCTGAAACGTTGGAGATTAATCTGGGATGATTTAGGCATGTGCAAAATTCACTATTCACTATTCATGTGCATATATGAATGCATGAACATAGCAAAATAATATTAAACACTCCTAACCCGTTCCCAATTACTATTTTACCCTTTCCATTAGTGAGGGGATGTTACAACTCTCCCCTCCTAATAAAAATTTTGTCCTCCTAATAAAAATTTCGTACTCGAAATTCTTACTTGTTGATTCGAACAGGTGAGGATACTGTCTCCTCATATGCTCCTCCATCTCCCAAGTCGCCTCCTCAGTTGAGTGGTTCCTCTATAGGACTTTCACCAATGGAATAACCCTATTCTTCAACTGCTTAATCCGCGATCCCACAATCTTGATCGGCTCCTCA
>JANZXR010000006.1:24687012-24699801 GCA_027575705.1 Erythroxylum echinodendron | reverse complement strand
GTCATCGATCCTAGGCAGTGGATACTTATTCTTCACTGTCACCCGATTTAGCTGCCTGTAATCGATGCATAGTCTCAGAGTCCCATCCTTCTTCTTCACAAATAATACTGGGGTGTTACAACTATAGCACCGGTGTTAGCTATTCCACCGGATCTCGAGGATGTGTTGTGTATAGTGATGTTTCACACTATTAAGATGTGTACTGATGCAGTATGGCAGGGTGATAGTATATACATCGAGATAGTTGAGGTCTCACCAGTTTAATTATCCAGTATATGATTTAGAGCTTGCTCCAGTAGATTTTACTTTAAAGATTTGGAGACACTATTTGTATGGAGAAACTTTTCAAGTATTCACTGATCATAAGAGTGAAATATTTGCTGAGCCAGAAATAATTGAATATGCGGCAGAGGAGATGGATAGAATTGTTAAAAGATTATGAATGTATAATTGAATACCATCCTGGTAAAGCTAAAATGGTAGCTGATGCATTGAGTGGAAAATCCAATAGCAATGTGGCTTAAGTACAATTATCGAGGTTGCTTAACCTAGTTCAGTTAAGAATATTGAATTTTGAGATAAATTTGGGGCAGAATGAAGCGTTAATAGCGACATTGAAACTAAGATATGTGTTATATGACATAATTAGAAAAGCTCAAGGTACAGATCCCAAGTTAGTAAATTTAACTGAGAAGTTGAAAGTAAATCCAGATTCTGAGTTTGAGATAAGAGATGATACTCTACACATGAAGCAGAGATTGTGTGTACCCAATGTAGATAATTTGAGAAAGGAAATTTTAGCAGAGGCACATATAGTAGGTTATGCTATGCATCCTGGTACTACCAAGGTGTATAACACGCTGAAACAATATTTCTGGTGGCTAAGGATGAAAAGGCAAGTGGCTGACTATATGGCTAAGTGTTTGACTTGCCAACAGATCAAAGCAGAACATCAAGTTCCACTTGGTAAGTTATAGTCATTGCCTAGTTTAGAGTGAAAATGAGAGAGAATCACAATGAATTTTATAATGGGTTTGTCGAGGACTCCAAGGCAATATGATGCCATTTGGGTCTTTGTTGATAGATTGACCAAGTCAGCTCATTTCTTGCCAGTGAGAGATAATAAATCAATACATCAGTTAGCTAGGAGATAAGTGAATGAAGTAGTGAGATTATATAGGGTTTCAATATCTATTTTATCAGACATAGATCCTAGATTTACCTCGATATTTGGGGTAGCTTACAGACAACTTCAATACCATTTCATCCTCAGACAGATGGATAGAGTGAGAGGATGGATAAGACTATTGAGGATATGCTTAGGGCTTGTGTTCTAAAGTTTTAAAAAGCATAGGATCAGTGTGTGGCTTTGATTGAATTTGCCTATAATAATTAGTATCACAATAGTATCAGTATGGCTCCATATAAGGTGTTGTACGGTAGAAAGTGTCGTTCGCCTTTATATTGGGATGAAGAGGGTCTAAGAATTGTTGAAGGCCCAGAATTGATTCAGAATACTATTGACAAGGTGAAATTGATCCGTAGTATAATTAAACCACCACAAGATAGATATAAGAGCTATGCGGATCAACATAAGAGAGATATGGGGTATCAGGTAGGAGATAAAGTATTTATGAGAGTATCACCTTGGCAAGGTGCTGAGATTTGGCAAAAAGGGGAAGCTCAGCCCTAGATATATCAGTTTGTATGAAATCATTGAGAGGATTGGACCATTAACTTATAAGTTAGCCTTACCTTCTGAAATGGCTTAGATACATAATGTGTTCCATGTGAGTATGCTTAGGAAATATTAGTCAGATCCTACTCATATGATACCGACGTAGGAGATTGAGGTTTCACATAATCTAAGTTATGTGGAAGAACCAGTTAAGATAATTAGCTATCATAATAAACAATTGAGAAATTGAGTGATCCCATTGGTGAAAGTACTTTGGAGAAATCATTCAAGTGAAGAAGCCACATGGGAAACGGAAGAGAACATGAAAAGACACTACCCCTATCTATTGGATCATTAAAGTAAGAATTTCAAGGACCAATTTCTTAAGGAGGAGAATTGCAATATTTTATTTTTCGGTTTATGCTTAGGGTTCAACCCTAGATTAAGCATTGGATATACATGTATGACATTAGCATTTATACACGAATTGATATTTGTACACATTATAAGTAAGAATATACACTTATTTGACATGTCCCGTCATATGAAAAATTTTAAGTGAACATAATATGAATTGTGATTTAGTATGTCTTGAATTTTGGTATGTTTAGATTTCAATTAGTAAATTGGAATTAAATGTTATGGATTGGGAAATTGATGAATTAAATGTACATTTAGTCTAGGAAAAATGCCAAGTGGTAAGAAAAATTGATACATGGAAATTAGGATGATTAAGCCTATAATTGAGTGACATTTGGCATTGATCATTATGTGACAAATGGACTAGTAAGTTGATGACAATTGGCAGCTGTGATTACATGACATATGACCTAGCTTTATTGGTGACATATGGCAGCATATTTATGTGATAAATGGAGGACATGCCCTTAGACATATGGCAAATTAATTACATGAAACCTAACACCTTAAGTGTAAGTTTCAGCAGGAGCAACTCCAGCTATGGTCATTTCTCTTCTTCCTTCCTCTCACACACCAGAGAAAAACTCTTTCTTTCACCTCCCTTTGTTTGTTTACAATCATGTCCAATTGCTACACAAATAATCCATATTTTAATTTCACAAAATTAAGTAAAAGATCATATTGTTGTTGTTCGTTGAACCTAACCGAAATCCATCTAAGTTCGACCTTAAATGTATGATGATTCTGCATGTTTGGAGTACTGATTTAGAGTGACTTTTGAGCTGGAATTATAACTAAACAAGTAAGTAAAAGATTAATGTTTTTGGCATGTTATAATGGAGAATTGATGATGATGAATGAGGATGAATTGTAAATGATGTTAACGATTGATGATGCGGGAAATTTTTGCATGAACTTAGGTATTGTTCTGTTCTATTTTTGCATATATGAAAAAATAGATTATAGAATGTTAAATGGATGATTTAGTTTGAGATTTGATGTACCAATGAAGGTAGATTCATGGTAAAGATAGGTGTTATTGAAGTGTTCTTGAATCTGGAAAATTAGGGCTATAAGTCAAAATTCTGGTTTTAATTTCATCTTCCTCTTTTGACCTATTTTTCATATCTTTAGGGCATGAATTTGAAGAAACTCAAAGAATGAAAGGTGTAGATATAGGTCTTAGCTTGACCTCTGTAGTGTGGCTTGATAAAATAGTAACTAGATCTTGGGTTATGATCGTTTTTCCTAATATTGCCTGTGATAGACTCCTATATAGGAACCTTATATTATTTCTTGATTTTTGGGGACTTTAGAGCTTGAATTAGCAAAGTATAAAACATGAAAAATGATTATTGATGTATTATTAATGCTTTTGTGAAATATTTTTTCAAGAAGATATCTTGATAAGTTTATGTAATTAATTGAAGTCATAACTTAAAGAAGAGACTGTTTTGATGTGGTTGAGTTCAAATATGGAAAAATTCTGATTTGTTAAAGGAAATAAATGAGTTAGTTTAATTCAAACATGATCTTTAGGGCATGAATAATGTGTATAACGTATGGATGAATGAGTATTGAAGAAAATAAGGTATTTATGAATGAGCATTGGGTGAATGTATGAGTATATTTTGCTAGAAAAATTTTGGTGAATGTATAGATTTAGCTTACTAAAATTTCAGATGGAAAGTACCAATTGTGTGTGTATTATAAGAAGCTTTTAGATCATGGAAATGTTTAAGGATAAGTGTAAAATATGATTGATGAATTTTGAGTAAATTAAGCTAATTTTAAGGTACAAACCTGATTGCAAAATGGTAGTATAGAAAGTATGATGTTGAATGGTTAAGAAATTTGAATAAGGTTATATACCTGGGAAAAGTTAATTAATCATGTATTGAACATGACATATGTGTATATGTGCACAAATAAGTATGTATTAGTTGGACGCCATTCAGACATTGCCAAACCATCCAGGCAATAACATAAATTGGAGCGTACTGTGAGTCAACCTTGATGATTTTACTATGATTGATTTTATTTCTATTTAATTCCCATTTATTAAACTAATAATGACTTGATTATGATGATTTAGGACATTAATAATTTGAGGAGTTTGATACTTAGGAATGTATTAGAAGTATTTTGTTTGCATCTGAGTTCTAGCTAATTTCTCAATAGTTAATGAAAGTTGAATGCCGGATTGAGATTCTATGAATATGAAATTTTGTTTTTGCGTCATAAGTAAATGTTTTTGATGGCATATTCTATTATTTCATGCATTTGATAAAATGCATGTTTAGATAAAGGCGTTGTGATTAGACTAGTTAGTATGAAAGAGCCTTAAGCTCAAAATTTTGCACTTAGAGCTTTGCTTCGTGATTTCTGTATCTAACTGAGCCCAAAGGGCTAGTATCTGTATCTGTATCTATATCTAAAAGGCTCTTGGTCACAATAAATAATAACAAACCTAGAGTCTCATATACATTTGCATCTGTATTTGTATAATTATGACTATGACTTATATGATTATGAATGCAATTATGATATTGTGATGATAAAGTGATATGCCATTGTTAATAATGTGATTGATTGGGTTATACATGTTCTTAAAAAATGTATATTAAATGTGTGTCATACATTATGCCTTATTGAGATGGAAAATGTTGTGAAATTGGTTAGATGTGTGATATTTGGATACTAATTGGAGTGGGATCATCAATGATGGTTCACTCACTGAGTTCACAAAATTCATAAAAAATTACAACATGACTTTTCAGTACGAGAAAAGAGACCTAGATTTTTAAGATTCTCTTGAAGAACATTTTGGATTAAGATATGGCTGAAAGGTCTGTCAACTGGTATCTAAGGAGTTATAGTTGTTTTTATGTAGTTTACTTATGTCATGTAGAACTTATGTATAAAGGGTAGTAAACTTTCACACATTTTGATAACGTAAATATTTGTTTAAAAGGAAGTACTTTTACAATGTATATTTTATTGATGAATGACATAAGGAGTCAAGTTTTTCAGCATTCTGTTATTTTATTTGATTCCATATAAGTGCATGAGATTTCTCTAACGTACTATTGTCATAGGATATGTACTTAAAAGTCCTTTTGATGTTAGAGTATATACTCTATGGTAGTAGGATGTTACATTTAGTCCCATATAACTCGCACTCTAAACCTTCATTATTACTTCTTAAAACCCCTCCGTATTTACCTGAAAATTGTTAAACCTGAAAGGATGATGGATAGGAGTATAGTTAGAAATTCCAGGGTCTAGAAATTTTGCTAAGCTTCCTGAGAAAGTATTGAGCCATTCCACAATAACCATTGCCCTATCTAACTTTTTCCTAATGTAAAAATAGATCTTTGTTTGTTTAACTAAGGGAACTTATGACCTTCAAATTTTAAATCTATAAGTTCCACCTCCTACATACAATTAAACATACAAGAAGAATAGTTGAGTAAGTTACAATTTCCTTCTACTTCTGACCTGAATAGAGTGATGTTAAAGACTCCACTAACTAACCATGAAGCAATAACCAAAGCATCAATTCTTCGTAGAGAATTATAGAGTTCGGTTCTTTAAAACACAGTGTTAAAACCATAGACAAATATAGCTAAAGTACAAGAATTTTCCATTTTGAAGTAGAGTTTAGAGTCAATAAACTGCTGATTAGATTCCAGAGCCTTAACCTCCAATAATTCACCATCATAAGCAATAATAATCCTTGCATAGGCATGACTTTGCTGGTTTGTGAGAAACTGTCATTTGATACCCAAACAACATAGTTTATTCAGATTAACTTCTCTAATTATAGTTTGCAAAAGAGAAAAAACCAGAGGCTTTTCCTTTTGAACAAAATCCCTTATCGCATTGAGCTTAGAAGGGTTATTTATTCCACGGACATTCCATACAATCAGAGTCATAAGAGATTACTTTTCCCTTTGGAGCCTTTCATACTGCTCTTGTCTCTTTTCTGAGAGATAACCTAATCAATTGCTCCTCTTGAGAAACTCCATTATGTAGATAAGCCTTCTGTAGGATTTGTTTATTTTGTATGGGATCTAGAGCTTCTCTACTTGGATTAATTCCACTAGTTTCTAGTACATTCCCCCTTTTATTCATTAGTGACTTATTTATGTCACTCGATGGATTCTGAAGAGTTCCTTCTTGTTGGTATGAATCTGGGTTGTTTTCCTCGTGAATGCTGTCCCCCATTTATAGGAGAATCTTTATCATCCTGAACCAATTCATGATTTTCAAATACTTGTTCTACCTCCTCACATTCTTTATTGTCCTCTGAAATATACTTTTCCATACCCATCACCTCCCAATAGTCACCTCTAGTGAAGACTTTTCCCATAGGTTTCCATTCTTTGCCTTCAGCTTTAAGAGACAGCTTCCATCAGTAAGTTACCATAACTTTGTCCTCTCTAAGAGAGTGTTCATTTGCAAACCTTAGGATAGGGATGTATCTTTCATCTCCTTAGAAATATCCATACTCACACATAACCGAGCAAATCTTACCCTTTTCCTTAACGCATTGTTTTCATTCATACATATTGGTTTTCTTAAGTAACTAGCTAGCATACTCAAACCCTTGGTAGTCTAATATTCTAGAGTAATGTTTTGAATATTCACCTATAGAGGAATGTTCTTCATTTTGATTTTTTCTAATTCCATGCCTTATTGCCAATTTTGAAGAAATAAAGGGAGTTGATAGATATGCTAAAGGCCTTCTTCAATTACCTTTTGAGCTTTCGATTTTGAAGAGAAGGAAAATATAAAGTTATCCTCTTCAGTTAGCATTACCTCTATTAGACCTCTCCCTTTCTAGTTTCTCCGAGTCCATGCTTATATAATTGGAAAAGCAAGCCTTTTCTCTATAAAAAGTCAACAAGTGTAGCTCCCATGTCCTAGCTCCTTCTTGAAAAATGTCTAAACTAGGAGCCACTATTAGCTTTCCTTTTATCTCCAAAAGGGGACTGAAAACCAAAGATGAATCAAAGTCATCTCCCACAACTTGTTTCCATGTCTTCCTAGGTCCTCTAACAATGTCACCGACGGTAGGGACAGAATGTTTGGGAGAAATGGCAGGGGTAGAGAAAAGGATAGTTGTAGAGAGGGATGGGGAAGAAGGATGTGTTGTAGAAGGTTGGGGAGGTGAGGAGGGTTTAGGAAGGGGATTTAGGGAAGTGGCTGTTTTAAAGGTAGTATATAGTGGTGGAAAAGCAATCTCTATTTTAAGCTTTGGAAACCAATTTAATATATTGATGTTTCTTTTGCAGGTCATCAAGGAAAGAAGAAATCTGGAAAGGAAATAGAGGGCTAAGGTATTCGGATGGAGGATGGAAAAGTGTAGATTCTAGGGTTAGGGTGTGTGGAAAGGAAGTTAGAGAGCAGCTAAAGTTTCTCTCTCATGATGTAGCGGCTAAATAAAGTTGAAGGACCTAAGCCTAAGTTAGTTCAGTTCCATCCAATGATTTAGTTTCAATCCTAGTTCCGAGTCATGCATTTCTAAGCGATCAAATACGATCAACCATTTTGAGTGCCTTTGTTAGATTTCTGTTAAAGTTTAAGCGTGTTTGTTCAACGTTTTATATATTTAAACCTTATATCATTATATACTTAAAATTTTAACTTCGCTCCAAGGAAGATAACAATTAATCATTTTCGTTGAATTTTTCAAGCCTTGGAATCTTTATGATGCATGCATGGGTGTCGTTGTAACTACATTTCTAATGCAATTGGAAGGAGGAATGGACGATGAAGAATCAGACCCCCAGTGCGGGTTGATTTTGTTCCAGCTGTTTAACATTTTCTTGTTGTCCTGATTTGGTCTATGACATCTTTAATTTATTCTCACTGCGAGATTAAGGTAACTATAATCTCTATGGTTTTAAATCTCACTTGACTTAACGTGTACAAGCTGGTTAGCATACGTAACTATATTTCCTACTCCAACATTATAAGTTATATTCAAAGGAGCCAATGCGTGCGCGTATGTGACTAATTAAAATTTACTATAAATAGCCAGCTACTATTAATTCATTGATAACTAAGGCTATGTTTAGTTGGGAGTTTATTAATGGAATGGAATAAAATGTATTCCATTATTTGGGAGGAAAGTTTATAATGAAATGGAATGGAATGAGATAGAAGAGGAGAGTTTCATATTACGTCCCATTCCATCCTAAACAATAAAAATAAAAAACCTTTGATTTGGATAATTTAGGATAGAATATAAAATGATAAACGACTTTTCACTATATTATATTATAAACTCTTCTTCTAAACAACATTTTACTATATTATATTATGAACCCTTTCATTCTTTTCAAACAACAATATTCTAATATTACATATATTTACATTCTATCCTGTTATAAACTATTATATTATATTACGTTACATTCGATTTCATTAAAGACTTTATGTCTAAGGAATCATAGGAGTGAGTAGATTTTAATAATCTTATAGTTCACTAAAGCTTTGTTTTAACGGAGGGCTTTTGCAGGCATTATTGCCTTTTTCTGACACAGCTGATTTTACTTGCTGGAATACTATTTTGCTCTTCGGAAACGACTGGAAACTTTCAGTTTCAAGGTAGGCTACATATATATGCCTAACCTTTGGACCTCACTTTCACCTGATGCAATCAAATCAAATAGGGCTAGGTTATGATTCAAATCTGGGAAGATTTTGCAGATTCAATGGAAGAAAGTAACTCGTTTTTGCCATACAAAGAACTTTTAACTATGAATGGAGAGTATCCTGACCCAAAAATTGCCATTCATGAAGACGATAATGTCGAAATCAAGGTCACCGATGGCGTTGCCAGCAACAGTACACTTCATTGGTGACTGCACAAAATTATCTTGTTAGGTATACGTAGAGTTCCATTAAATAAATAGTACTGATGGACTAACAGATTTTCAGTATCCAATTAAACTTTTGCTGCATTATTTAGAAAATGTTAAATACGAAATGCAAGTATGATAACTATTCTTGTCTTTAATTATATATATAAATATGGTTTTGTTTTAAGCATTCCCAACATCAATAAATATATTCTATTTAAGCGCTTGCAGCACATAATAATTATCAAAAAAATATATAACTAATTTTTTTCTCTTGGTATAACAAGAGTAATAGAGTATTTTCCTAGCTAATTTCCTTATTTCAATTATATAGTTGTTTGTGTGGGCATGTTGACGTCTGGACTTGAAGAAGAATAATGTTAAAGATGGTTCAAATTCATGCTACTATTTGTACTACATAACTTATCACAAATTCAATCGGTAAATTAAAAATAATAAAGAGAAGTAGTTATACATCAGAAATTTGGATTCTAACAGGCATGGAATAAGGCAACTAAGAACGTAACTCAATGCCCCATCAGAGGAGGCCATTCCTACGCATACAAGTTCAGTGTTAAGGGTCAACGAGGCACTCTCCTCTGGCACGCTCATTATGCTTCATCTACCCTCGCATGCCTTGTCCATTCTCAGCTCCGGTAGCAGTACCAAGTGGGGGTTGGGCAGCCATAAGGATCGAAGCGGACAATCCAGGAGTCTGGTTTATTCATCGTCACCTAGAACCATATATTTCGTGGGGTCCTGCCACAGCATTCATCGTTCAAAATGGTGTTGTCCCTTCTCAAACCTTGCTTCCTCCACCTCAAGATTTGCCAACCTTTAATCCATAGATGATGCACAATCATTTTAAGTCTTCTAATTAGATTCGAAACAAAATATTGCGTAATGATCATATGTATATTTGATTTGAAACTCCAGTTAAACCGGTGGCTTCATGAACGGAGTGGAGAACTCAGTCAGTCCCATAAATATGAGATGACGTTCTGGATCAGTCTGCTTCTTCTGAAACTCAAACCATGGTGCTTTCCGTTGAACAACAACCAAAAAAGGAAATGTAGGTTTGTAAAACTGGGAGAAGTTATGACGGGATGGATCAGAGTAGCTCAATCATGCAAGCTAAAACTGTGGCCTTTCTAAGCTAAGCTAAGCTAAGCATATGTATGGCATTCGGCATTAGAAAAAGTGATCCTGATCCTAAACCTATGTATTGATCTGTACAGTGTGTGCTTGTACAGACTAAGAAACTGTAATGAAGGCATGATTTACTAGCAAAACCGTGTTATGTGATGTCATCATGTGGCATCTATTCATTTTATATGAGAGGTTTCACTTTAATGCTACCTTTGAACTGCATAGACTATTATAATTAATCAAATTTCACATAAAAACTTATATTAAAAGGGCATATATAGAGTATATATAAAAACAAAAACCCAAACTTCTCTAGTAAATTTCAAAACTTTTAGATAATCAATAGCGAAAATACTTTAGTATAAAATTGTTCAATCACTAAATTAGTCGAAGAGTACTGAATTTGAAAAAACTATAACTAATGAGACAAAACTTGACTATCACCTATCTTATCAAATAGGAAAGGTGACCTACAAATTATAATTCAAAATAAAAATTCTTTTATTATCAAAAAAATTATTATTTGTAAAGATAGTTATTAGTGTTAAGTATGATAAACGCTTAATGGACTATGTTGTTATTTCCATATTTAGTTTGTTTTGCTCGATTGTTTGAGTTTTTATTGCTTTTGATACTTACTTTATTGCTACTGTGTTACTAGGTTTTAATTGTCTTTATGGACCAAAAGGAGAAAAATGCTGGTAAAATTAAGATAAAAAATGAAATAATTGGAGCTATTTTGGAGGGATAAGTTCGTGTGATGACGAGCATGCGATCTAAGTAACATACACAGCTGTGTAAAGATCGTGTAAGTCCTTGTAATTTTATATATGATTTTAAAAATGTTGATTTGCCCTTGTAAAGGTGGACATGCTCGTATAAGTCACATAAACTATATTGTCCATTACCCATGCAAAGATCTTAGGAATGTGTATATATGCAAAACCCTAATTTTGCATTATAAAGGGCAATTATTAAGGCTAACTAAAAAAGAAGCCATTAGAGGAGAAGTTAGAGTATATATATATATAATCCCCTTGAAACTCCTGTTGTCCTAGGTTCAGAAGTATATATATATATATATTCTTTTATTTTTAATTATTCTTCTAAACTTTTGGTGTTTGTTTTGTTTTCCATGTTTATAGATTAAATTTGTTTAGTGCCTAGGTAGAATGAAACTTAAGTTAAGATGGATTTTGTGATATAATTCTTTATTTAATGCAATTTGATTATTGATTCATAGAGAATCAATTATGCATTTTTATTATTAAATTAATATGTCTGAGATATTAGTTCAATATATGATTTCATATGATTGAGATTGAGAAATCCTTTAGTATGAATAATCTACCATAATTGAAAAGAGTTGTATGCAAATCTAGAGATAAGTCGACATAAATCATTTGGATTATGGTCAAAACCAATAATGAAATTCATAAATAAAATAATGCAATCTTGGGGGTTTTAACTAGAAAGAAGTTTTGGTTAATCTATTGAGGATTAGTTATTATTTGTGTTAAACTTTAGTTTAATTAAATCATCATCCTATTTATCAGTTAGATAATAGAAAATAGGTTATTACTAGTACCAGTAGTCTCTATGGGTTCGGCACTCAATATTCACTGATATTATACTATGTTTCGATAGGTGCACTTGCCTGAAAGATCTATAAGGTAGAGATCAACATCATATCAAGTTTTTGACACCATTGCTAGGGATTAGAATATTAGGAACACTCGATTTTTATTAATTTGTCCTTTATTTCTCACTCTATTTCTTTTTATCGTTTGTTTTTAATTTATTAAATTATTTTATTGTTTCTTTGCTTTTGTAACTTCTACAATTCTTTAGGTTAGTTTATGAAAGGATATCCATCATACTTAGTTTAGAAAGATCCAAAAATTGTCATATAAATCTTTGAAGGACCATACTTAAAAAGTTTGAGTTAGATCAAGAGATAGAGGACTTGGAATGTCACATTGAGACTGAAGGATCAAAAATCATCACTGACTAATCAAGGATCATATTTGACTATGCTAAATTGGACTTGATAGGGGCAAGATCTAGCTATGTGAGGCCAACTGTCACTACAAATAATTTTAAGATTAAACCAAATGGTTATTTAGATGGTGCAACAATATGTCCATCTTGATTGAATATAATGGCTAAATTCTCCGCCTAGGAGATCGATCACCATATAGAACTAGATGATAGAGAATTTTCTTTTGAAGTACTTCCCATTAGTTAATACTGTCTAATTGAGGAGCAGCATCTCTTCCTATGTATAGATCAATTCAGAGACACTATATGATATATGAGAGATTCAAGTAGATGTTAAGGATTTGCCAACATTATACTTTACCATCATGGATGCATATTAAACCTTTTATAGTTGGCTTAAACAAATAATTCGACAGAAGATCGATGCAGCAACTTAGGGAACACTGAATAATAAAACAATAGAAGCAGAGCATGATCTCATCGGAGATATAGTGATATTTATCTATAGCAAAACCTAGCAAGGAAATAGGAGTATATGTGTAACATCCCGTTACCTATGTTAAGGCTAAAATTGTGATTTATAAGAAAGTAAAAAGAAATTAGGAAATGCACATCATGCTTTAGTTAAATATGACATGCACATTTTTGCACATGAATATGATTGTACAT
>JANZXR010000006.1:24664145-24676096 GCA_027575705.1 Erythroxylum echinodendron | reverse complement strand
CCATCTTCGCGGGGCACGGATTCGGGTATCACTGTCGATATCGGGTTCGGGTCCGGCGGGAGTTGGGGTGTTACAATTTCTCCTCTATTTCCCATTAATATCAAGGAAACCAAACCTTAAGGACAATGGGAAGATATTAAGGATCCTGGTAATGCATTCAGAAAGAAACGATCAAGTAGAAAAAGGTGAAGGAAGGGGAATCACAAGGAAGATGGAATCCATAACATGGTATCTTATGTGCAGATTATGAGATCAGTGACTGTACTACCATTGCACCATTCATTTGAACCACCTTAGGCACAAATAGAGCATCAAGATACCGACATTAAAAGAAACACTGCAGGGGAGGCAACTCGTGGAATTTTATTTTCCTCTGATTATTTTTGTTTGCTTGTTTGTTTGATTTATTTTGTTGTGATTATGGTTAATTTAAGTTTTCTTGGTTTTATTTGGATTTTGTTTAAATTTTATCTTTGTTTTCTCTTCAAAATTCTTATTGGTTAGATGATTTTGATATATTTGCAGGTTGCTAGAATGTTGAAAATGCATGCTAAGCTTGGAAGAGGGATAAGAAGTTAGAGAAGACCGTGGGAAAGCTCTCCAGAAAGTTTCTGGAGCCTTAACCCATGATCGTAGGAATGATAGGGATTCCCACAATTATGGGAACCCTCATCCAAAGTAGTTACCTTAACCGCAAGGAAGGGGATGCCGAAGGCAGGGCTAGTGACTGGAGTGAAGTCGTAATAAGGTAAACCCCCCCCCCCCCTTTGTTCTTTCTTCATTCTTCAAAATTTAACAAATCCTTCATATTTCTCTCAAATCTTGGTATTTTCTTCACTTCTTCCATCAATTTTCATTCCTTTACACTTATTTCACATTAATTTCTCAAAAATCCAAGGATTTGGTAAGATTTTCTCTCTTTCTCTCTAAAAAAGTGCTCACCTATCTCTTACTTATTTTTGCATTTTTTTCTCTTGCAATGGCTCCAAAGAAACTAGCAGCCTGGGAACCAACTGACGAATTGTGCCTTCAAGTCCTCGGAGAAGGTAAACCAGATATGGCGTCCACTTTTCATGCCCCATTCCCTATTTATTCGGAAGATGAAGGTATGTGATTTCGTGAATTTAAGGATAGAGAATTAATGCCTCCTAGATACTTTGATTTGGAACTATTAGAAACTTTAGGATTAAGGTGAAATATTAAGAGATTGGCTGTGAATATTATTTAGGGTTGGTTAATTCATTTTGATGTGCTGATATATCCTATGATGACTGTCAAATTTTTCATCATTGTGTGCTACAATCCTAAAATGGATACATTCTAGTTTAGGATAGGTGGCCATATTTATAAACTTGATTATATTATCATTCGTACACTTTTTGATTTATCGAACACTAAAGTTTTTGGATGATCGCGATGACATTTATATGGATGATTATTGGAAAATTCTAATGGGTGAAACTAATTTTGACTTTAGGAATGCACCAAATACTTTAATACATAGCACCGAGTACTTACTTCTTCATAAGTTTATGTGCTTAATAGTTTTTAACAAAATTGAAAGTAATAAGTGCTCGGCTAAGGAACTTTTCTTCCTTTGGTATATAGATCGAAAAATCAAAATAAATACCCTTATTAGATTTTTCGATCTATTGTGAATTATGTCAATAAGAAGAGCTCTTATTTTAACATGTCATACATTGTTACTACTTTGGCTTTATTTTACAATCTTGATGTGAGTAGTGTGCGTATGGCTAGATATGATGTTTTTGATTTTAATTATTTGAGACGCTCTGAAATTTTAGAGCCCCATTCTATAGAGCTTTGAAATCCTCATATGTGCACGACTATTAAGAATAGGAAGGGCAAGGATGCAGCCACATCTCGATCATCCACATCTCAAGCTCTCCCAGAGCCATAAGAAGAAGCGGTGGAAGAGGAACCAACCACAGCAATAGAGGTAGACAAATTCCAATAAATACTTAATCAAATGGACTCTAATCATCAATAAATGACGCTAGAATTAATAAGCTTGGCACCCAGATGAGCCACGTGCATAAGGAGCAGTGGTATATGAAGAAGAAATTCCTCAAGTTCATTCAAAGGAATAATATTAAAGTCCCTTCTCCAACGGCTTCTTTACCACAATCTCCATGAGCTTCCTTACCCTAAACTTTTTACGTTGTTTTAATTACTTTGTTAATTGTTTTTTCTTTTTTGTTTGGTTTGATGTCTTTTGTTTGGTTTGATGCTTTTTGTTTGGTTTAATGTCATTTTACCTTACTTTGTGGTTGCCTTGTCACTTTGAGGACAATGTGTTCTTTGAGCATGGGAAGGTGACATTTACTTTGTCAATTGCATTGTTTTAGTTTGTTTTAGTTTTGTTAAATAGGATGCATGTTTTAGGCATATTAGGTTGTTTTATGTTGTTTTGTGTTAAGCAATGAAATCACACTTGAATCATTTTGGTTGGTTTTATCATAAGATTCTGTCAGGCTAATTGGAATGAGATTGAATGCATGCTTGAACTCGGATTAGGCCACTTGAGTAGAGAGTGAATCATGTTGAGTGATGAAAAGTAGTTAGTTACATCAGCTTACTCACAATTTGACACTTGAGCAAAAAGGTAGTGTAGAGATTTATAATGAATTTTCATTTGAGCCAATGTGAGGATTGAGCCTATATGACTCCATCTATAGTCATTTTATTTCTTTGTTTGTGTGATGCTTTCTTAGGTTATTACCTTCAGAAATTTCTTTGAATCTATTTGAGTATACTAGGTGTATGCTTAATAGAGATGATTAAGGCCCTTTTTATGTTAACCCTTGACTTAAATGACGTACCTTTTATTATCCCTTGCTACCACGTTAAGCCTTAACCATTTTGTTTCTTAAAAAGACCTAAAATTTTAAAACCTGAAACCCCATTAACCTACCCATTCACAAACTTAGCAAAGTATTAAGTAATGCATTAGTTGGGATTTTTGTTACAAATTTTTTTCCGAGATGAGTTAAGTGATACTCCTACTCTTGAATCATATTGTATTTAGTTGCTATTTTGTTCATTATTTCTTCCATGTTATTAAAAAAAAATGAGGAACATTTTAGGAACATCAATAAGGGCGGAGTAGTAGTATATTTACACTTGTGTATCTCAAAATTATGTTTTGTTATCCCTTTGTCAACTTATTATTTTATGAATGCTTGCGTTAAACCCTTTACCCTTTTCACCCACCTTAACCTTTACCACATTACAACCCGAAGCAAGTCCTTTTGATCTATTTATGCATATAATCACTGTAGAGGATAATTGGTGTATTAGCAAGCATATGGTAGTGTAGTTTCCTATAGGAAACTTGAGTGAAACACTAACTATAAAACACTTAAGAGAAATAAGTGAAACCATGAGGAAGATTCATTTTGCATCTATACTTATCTTTGAGTGATGGTGCCATATGTTGAGTTTGCTTATGTACACTAATGAAAAGTAGTCATGATATGTGTATAGCTTGACATCTAAGTTAGCCAAAATTTGAGGGATTACATGCTTTGATCTTTGGGAAAAATGAAGTGATGGAATTGATTGGTTGTGTTTGATTTTGTTTGAGGACAAGCAAAGATTTAAGTATGGGAAAGTTGATAGTTGTGAATTAGTGTGCGTTTTTCTAAAGTATTTGGCATGTATTTCTTGCATGATAGGTTATTATTATTGAGTTTTAGGATTTATTTTGTATATTTTTATTTAGTTTGATCTTCATTATGTTCTTTTATGTTTGATATTAATTTAGGGTAAAAATTTATTATTTTGATAGGAATGGAGGTGACAACCTTTGTTATTGAGCTAAAGACCAAGAGAGGAGAAGAAAAGAGGAGGAATTATAATGCAAGAACCCACGATCGTGGGATTTATGCTAATTCCCATGATCGTGGGATGTCTAACCCAAGGATACACGTGGGGTTCACTTATTTTTTAGGTTTTCATGACTATATAAGGTTATAAACCCCTATGGAAGAGAAAGCATCGATAAAGACTTGCCTCCTTGAGTAAAAATACAGGTTTAGAGTCTTAGTAGAGGTAGAGATTCAAGGTTTTTCATTCACAATTAGGAAAAGATCACACCAACGTCAGATTTTCCATATTCGGGCCAAGAAGAGGGGGAGTTTGATTTATTTTTTTCTCTTCTAGCATTTGTATGATGGATTATTTAATTCTTGAGTATGTTATAGACATCATGAGTGGCTGAGTTATGTATGGAGATTACTTTTGAACTTCTTGTTGAACTCTTATTTTGTTAATTCTAATAAATGAAGCTTTTGATGAATAATGAATTTATACCTTGCAATATATTGAGAGATTGAGTTAGGTAATTTGTGTAGGGTTGTGTAATGAGAATTAGCACTCAATAGACCTACATTCATCAAGTTAATTGATTAATTAGAAGAGAGATTATGGCTAATTAATTGATCACCCATAGAATAACTTAATAACTAGTTGAATTGGTGGATTGATTTTATAGATTAAGAGATTACTTAATCAACTATATTTAATTTAGCTTGAGACAATTAATTATATCTATATTTAATTTAGCTTGAGACAATTAATTATACCTTGAGAGAGGGTAGTTAATACATTAGGACATCTTTGTTGAGGCACAATTCAATTAACAAAATAAGAGGGAGATAAGATAAAAAAAAAGTGATCTCTAGTTGTTACACTCTTGAATTCCAAGTTTCTGCATTTTTGCGTTATCATTTGTAGTAATTTAGTGTAATTTAATTTTCTAGTTTATTTCCATAGAAAATTTTGGTTCTTAAGTAAAGATTAATCTTAATTAAGTGGTGCTTAAGTACAATCCTTGTGGGATCGATATCTACTTTTTACTACAAATTGCGACCCGTATACTTGCGGTTTTAAATGTAAAACTAAGAGTTTGTTTTTCATTCAATAAAATACATAAGATAAAATAATGGCTAAAATACATTTAACTCCTTTGTATTTTATCCTTTGGTATAATATGCCTCTCGCTATTTTAAAATTGAACTTAGGAATTTAAAATTCAAAAAGACATTTTTATCCTTATATTATGATAACATCACCACAACTGTACATGTTACATTTTTGGACAAAAATACCCTTTTAGTCTTTTGTTGACTAAAATACATTAAACCCCTATATTCTTTGCTTTATTTCATTATGCCTTTTATTTCAAAAATAAAAATTATTTCAAGCATGGATTAAATTTTGACCGTTTATAAATAAAAAGGGAAAATTTACTAAAAATATCATCGTCTTCACAATTGTACTTCATGACTGTTAATTTATGGAAAAATTAAAAAAGAAAATTTATTTATGAAACAAAATTAAAACAGAAATAATTAACAATAATAAAATAACATATCACCATTTTATGTTTCCCTTTTGCTCTATAAACTGAAGAAGAGTTAAAAGAAGATATACAAATACATACCATTTGTATTTATTAATTATTATTTATATTTTATTATATATTTCTTTATTTTATTTAAAGAAACCATTTTATTATATATTCTTATTTTATTTATATTGTCATTTTTAATTAGCATTTTCATTACTGTTATTTATTTATTATTACGATAATATATTCTTTTCTTTTCTTTTCTTTTCTTTTTTCTCTCTCCTTCATGTGGATCAATTTGGAAACAGGTCCTCTACTAATTAGGAGTAAGATTGCGAACTATTAGACCTCTCTTAACTCTGTCTCTCAACGAAATTTCTACTTTTGTCTTGTTGTTGTTGTTAAATGATTATCCATTCATGATTTAAATAATTATTTCTAGATCTAGTGGGGGAAATTAAACAACTATGTTATTCTTAAGTCTTATAACTTCATCAAAATCCATGTTGTCTCCCTGTCTCTCCTCCACTCTCCCCCTTACCAATATCCTTCACCTCCACACAAACACATTCTCAAACAAGAGAGGAAATGCTTGAAAACCAAGGGATACAGACGGGTGTTTATATATCGGAGAACGAAATTGCAAAAACAAATAGAGAAAAGCAAAATGGATAATGAAAGGTAACGACAGAATTTGTTATAAGCTCTATAAATGAGTAAAGATAATTCACATTCTTTTTCTTCTTGCTTATTTTTGCATTTTGTCTTGATTTGACGGTATAGTTTATTCAAATGAGTCCATGATCAGTGACTCCTGGTGCTTTGTCACCATTCCTTGACTTGTCTTATTTAATGGCGGCACATTTTGTATACTCATTAGAGTCATCAGCATCATCATCGAGAGCAGCAGCACCACAATAGTTATTAATGTTTGTGGGCTTCTTTTTAAAGTTTACGTTTTGGTTGGTTGAATAGGAAGTATGTTGAAGACCATTGTTTGTGGGTGGAGTCGAACTTAACTACCCTTAGCATTCTTTCCTCTCGTGTTGTGTTGCTGAAGCCATTTTTGGACCTATATCCACTGATAAAGAACTTTTCCTTTTCTTTTGTACTGGGATCACTAATTCAATTTGTGTATGGATTAATTATCTACAGGTGGCAGCGGAACATCATACAAACATTTATGTACTGGCAGGCAACTGTCTTGTAAAATCACATTTTATCAGTTGTTCCTAAGAATATCACTTAATGTTTCATCGAGAGAACTTCAAGGCTGCATGCTTAAAATGTTCAGAAACATGATCATAGATGTAACGTTATCTGTATTTTCCCTCTGAAATTCCTTCGGCCAGTTGTTGAAGCTCATGTATCACCTCCAGTCACTGGTGGTTATCATCAAAGTGTGTGGGCTAAGATTGGGAGGAACGTTAATCCTCTTGTTCAACAATATTGTCCATTCTTGAGAACTCCACTTTCTGCTGTTCAGAGATGGTGGCTAAGATAGATATATAACGAAGCCAACCAATGGAGAACGCGAATAGTTCCTGTCATCATGTGTAAGGAACAATACCAACTAAAGATATTGTAGAAACTGTAACTTTTGGTCTTAATTTACCTGGGGTTAATTATCTCTCAAGAGTTGTTTTGCTATATAAATCTATAAATTATTTGAAACATAAAAAAATGGTGATATTTTATTATATTATTATTAATTATTTCTTTTTTAAATTTGTTTCATAAATAATTTTTTTAATTTTTATAAACTAATGAAATACAATTGTAAAAATATGATATTTTTACAATTTTTCTATTTATTAACAGTTAAAATGTAATCTGTTCTTAAAATAATTTTTATATTTAAAATAGAAGGCATAATAAAATAAAGCAAAAAAATAAGATTTAATGTATTTTAATCATCAAAAGAAGATTAGAAGAGTATTTTTGTCCCAAAAAATATAATATATAATTGTAATGATGTCAGTGTAATACAGAAATAAAAGATGTTTTTAAATTCGAAACTTTTTTAACTGATAATTAAAGGAGTAATAAATTTATTTTTAAAATAAAACGAGGCATAAATTACTAAAAAAATAAAATACAAGGTTTTAATGTATTTTAACCGAAAATAATTTAGGTATGAGCTAGAAATGGTTAAATAGCAACCACGATTCAGGATTAAAAAAAAAAGTGAACAATTTAATGTTTTAAAAGAGACACCTCTTGCTACTAAATACGCTTATCTTTTATAAACGGGGGAACACTCACTTTCTGCTCTTTAATACGTTTATCTTTATTGAATCATGCATATAACACAAAGAGGAGCAGGCGATCAACGATAAAGAGAGGCGACGACATTGGCATAGAACAGAGAAGAGGACAAATCCGGTAGATGCAGAGCGGTAGAAGGAGAGGAGAGATCTAGACTGAAGCGGTGACGAGTGGTAGTGGAAAGATCTGGCGACATCGCGACCAGCGAAAGCTCTGGAGGCTGCTTGCTGGAGTTGCAGAGGAGAACGGAGATTGGGTCGTTCTTATTGTAGAAGTGTATACTGCAAAGGAAGAGAGGTTTTCTAGAGTTGCGGTTTTTTTTAGTCCTTTAATTTTTTAAAATTTCATTTATTCCTGGTATTAAACCGGTAGTTTGGATACCCACCACATACTAGCCGATAGGACGGGTTTGGAAATCCGGTACGAAATCAGTACTTACCGACTGGTACGATACCCACAACACTTAAACAATTAGAAAATTTTAAAGAATTACAATACGAATATTTCAACTCTTTATCACAACACACGTTATATGTACTCAAACTGGAACATCTGACGTCTCTCTTTATCTCTTTATAGTACATTTGGGTAGCGTTGTAATTTAAGCTTATCTATCTGCCTGCAATTCGGTTTTGTTCCTTTAGTCGTGTTAGATGAATTCTGTTTATTTAAATTTACATTAGCTTTCTATAATTTTATTTAACTTAAAGAAAAGGTCCAACATGAGACGGTCCAATTCAATTGAGTTTTACAATTCGACTTTCTAAAAGAAATTGTCAAATTATAGCCAGAAGGCTGAGTGGTTTTCTTAGGTACTTTTTAGGTATAATACTTCTAAAGATTAGTATTAATGTTCAACTCCAACTCGACTGCTTCTGAAGTTTTGCTTCTTTTATATTCTTTACCCATTATCTTCAACTAATTATTACAATTAAAAACAAGAACGGGCTGCTATTGTTGTTGATTGTTTTCTGTTTCACTGCTTCTTTGAAAGGGGTGACCAATGAAAACAAATTCTTTGTTCTCGTTAGCTTGTTCCAATTATATTCTATTTTATATAACTATGCGGATAAAAATTAGTGGCATAGTAAATAAATTGTGTCATCAGAAACAACATGAACTCGGAACAGAGAATGATAGCTCAGCAGCAGCAGTACCGCACCATATAAACTTTTCTAAAGCCTTCCTGTTCGTAGGCCTTTATTACTGCAAGCAGCTTTATTCTCCCAGGCGTGAAATCCTGCTTTGGGGCTCGGATTTCTGGGTGTGAACTGAGAAAGTAAAAGATAGCTAAAACTAAAACAATGAGCGCAGTCGACCAATACACCTTCTAGTAGTAACACTAACACGTGTTTGTTTTCAGTTACAGGGAAATAAGTAGGTCTCTTAAACTTGCATTCCTAGTTAAAGAAGACAGCAAATTAATTTGCTCGGTTCCCTTATCTACCGATTCGGCAAATGCAACTTTAGATGCATTTCCCTACAATGAGCTTCTTAAGGAAACTAACAAAATTGTGGGTGAATGCTTGATTTCTTATTGCTCATATAGGCTAATATATAAAGAATATATTAAAGAGTTTTCCAGGTATGTAAAACGCTAAAATCTCCGGCTATTTTCCTGAATTATCTCCAATGCTATTTGACCAAATCAATACAAATATACACTTCTTATATTTACACAAATACATAATATGTACACCTTATTACTCCCCCTTAAGTTGGACAATGAAGATCACTAATGCCAAACTTGTGCGGGAGATAATAAAATTGTTGTCGTCTAAGAACTTTCGTGAAAATATGAGCTAATTGTTGAGAGGTATGCACATAAGAAATAATAACATTAGCAGTATGAATTTGATCCTGAACATAATGATAGTCAATTTCTATCTGCTTTATGCGCTCATGAAAACCAGACTAGAAGCGATGTAGTGAGCTGCCTTATTATCACAATACAAAAGCATAATAGTACGAAGATCAACACCAAGCGATTTCAATAGAGCCTTGAGCCAACTAAGCTCATATGTGGTAGTAGTCATGACCCAATATTCAGCTTCAGTTAAGGAACGAGAGATAGTATGTTGTTTTTTTGTCTTCCAAAAAATAAGAGAATGGCCTAACATAACAAAATAACCAGTCAAGGATCGCATGCTCAAAGGACAACTTCCCCTAGCAAGAGTAGACATGGGACTTTGGTCTGGGCCTTCAGTCACGAGTGATGATGCTATAGAAGGATGTGGATCATCAAAGAAATTGGGTACAGACGCATTGGTGAGGAATGAAAGAGTTGAGGACATGAACTCACAGGTAACATGATATGGAAATTGAGTTTTATCAAACGACACATCCCTAGATACAAAGTACTCCTTTATTTCAAGACCATAAAGCTTCCATCCCTTTTTACCATGTTGTTACCCTATAAATAGACATTTATGACATCAAGGCCCAAATTTATCACATTTATGCCGTTGAAAATGTGAGTAAGCCAAACACCCTAAAACACACAAATGCCTATATGAAGGCGGGAGACCCAAAGAGAAGTTCATGAGGTGTTTTGCCATTATTGAGAGGTTTGGGAGTTTTATTTATTAAATACGCAGCTGTGAGTATGCATTCCCTCCAGAATTCAATAAGTAAATTGGCTTGAAAGTGTAGAGCACGCCCTACATTCAGAATATGTTTGTGTTTTCGTTCAACACGCTCATTTTTTGAGGGATATCATTACTAGAAGTTTGAAACTCCATCCCATGTTCCAAAAAATATAATTGTAATGGTCATAATTCAACTCCATTGTTACTCCTGATGAATTTAACATTCCGATTAAATTGGGTTTTTACTATAGCACAAAATTGTTTCAATAAGTTAGGCATCTCACTCTTTTCTGCCATTAATTGAATCTAAACAACTCGTGAAAAATTCTCAACTATTGTGAGAAAATAATATGGACTACATGAGGAAGGAACATTATAAGGGCCCCAAATATCGAAATGAATCAATTGAAAAGGTTCCAAAACATGACTTGAACTCAAAGGAAAAATGTCCCTAATATGCTTAGTATGCAAATAGAAATCACACAATTTATTCTCCAAACAAACACTAAAAGTTTTAGAAACTAAATTAAGAATTTTAGAGGATGGGTGTCCCAACCATTGATGCAACTAATCCAGACTCTGCTTGCTGCGAACCTTACATAAATGCACCAGAACTACACCACGGAACATGTAGATCCCTCCTTACTCTTCACCCACTCTACTCAACATCCTAGAAGTGCGATCCTATATCATACAAACATGTCTGTAAAAGTGACAATGTAATGTGTATCTTTAATTAAGCGATAAACAGAAATAAATTGGCACTTTATTTTGGGCATAAACAGAACATTTTTCAAACAAATACCCCCACAAAGATGTACCACTCCCGCTTGAGTTGCATATGCAATGTCAACATTAGGCAGCCCAACAGGTGTAGGGGCAAGCTCATATAAATATCACGCATAACAGACTTATCGCCAGTTATGTGGTACAAGGCACCACTATCAATCAACTAATCAAAAAGAGGTCTACTACCTGATAATTTTCATTTGTACCTGGTGGCTTACACTAATGAAGAATATTAATAAGTGTTGTCTAGTCCTCTTTGTTCAAATAAAGAAATCGCCCGCAATCGCCAATATTGACCAAAGCAAAACTCACATTAGAGGACTCGACAATATTACAAGAAAATAGTAAATTAGGGACGAAAAATACCAACGGAAATATCAAATATTTCGTCGGTATATAATATTACTGACGGAATAAACCGACGGCCAAAAACTTCAGAGATTAGGTCATAGCTAAACTTACCGACGGAAAACTTCTCTACCGTCGGGAAAATTACCGACGGACAAAATAAACCGCCGGTAAAATCAACCGAAAAGTTACCGACCGTCCAAAGTATTCCGTCGCTGAATTTACCGACGGTAAGTGGCTTACCTGTATGTAAATTTAGCATCAGAATGTTTCTAATACGGTCGGTAAAGTTACCGACAGTAACGTTTTGTCCGTCGGTAAATTCGGAACTATTACCGACGGAAATTATTGTCCGTCGAGATAGTATGTAGACAATTACCGACGGAAATCTTGCATATTTCCATAGAAACCTTTTATTAAAATTTTTTTAAAATATATATTTCCATTATATTTAAATTATAACAGTCGAAAAATTTTATTAATAATATATATTTAATTAGATATAATTAATTAAATAAAAATTTTGATTAATGAATATAAATTAAAATATCTTAATTAATAATAAAAACGTTACATTGTAAATA
>JANZXR010000006.1:24642713-24660998 GCA_027575705.1 Erythroxylum echinodendron | reverse complement strand
TCAAATACTGAATAGATCATACACAAAATCTTATGCAAATGTTCAGATGATGTTTTCATAATCATCGAACCTCAGTCCGGCATTCAACTATCGTTGAGAAACAGAATCATTCAAAATCATAAAAAATCAGACACTTCCAATATGTGATCGTAGAACAAACTCCTCGGACCTCAGGTTCGAAATTCAGAACCAGCACACACACAAAGTTCAATAATATTGGAAGTTAACAAATTGAATATATACAATCAAATAATCCTATGAATTCATCTAGGTTGATTCACAGTACGCTCCCAGAAGCTATTACCTGGATGGTTCGGCAATGTCCAACTGTCTTCCGATGTGCTCCTCTAAACAGACAGAACACATTCACAATTATCACCTTTTGCTCAAGCGTACCAAAATATCAAAGTATAGAAGTATGCACTATGAATGTTCAATGGCAATTTCCAGGGTTTCTTCATAACTTCTCTCTCCCTCATCAAGGCTTATTGAAGACCATTAACATCACGATTCAATTCTTATTGGCCTCTTTCTATGGCACTCTTTCAGGTCTCATGTAAACTTAGGAGATGGTGCAATGGATATAAGTTTATTTACAGAAGATGCATCTTTATAGATGATGCATCCTTACAGAAGAAGATGAGTTACAGAAGAAGATGATTTACAGAAGAAAATGACGTCACTCAGAGAAAGCTGACGTCATCACAGAAAAAGTTTTTCTATTAGCATAACCTTTTCTACAGATATCGAATTCAATTGTTCTTTATATGATTCGAAAGAGGTTATTAAGATATACAAATTTCATGAAGATCTAAAAGACCAATTTTACCTTCTGGTGGGTAAAAAATAGGGCAGAAGATATACAATGAACAGCGACCCAGAAGAAGTTTAGGAACAGTAACACAGAAGATGTTTTACAATTGCCATAACTTTCTCTAAAGATATCGGATCAAGATTTTCTTTATATGGATTGAAAGAGGATTTCAAGATTTACAACTTTTATAAAGACCTCAAAGGCCAATTCTATCTTCTGAAGGATCAAAAATAGGACAGAAGATATACAGTGTATAGTAACACAGAAGGAGTTCATGAATAGTAACATAGCCGAAGTTCATGAACAGTAACATAGACGAAGTTCATGAATAGAAACTTAGACGAAGTTCATGAACTGTAACATAGATGAAGTTCATGAACAGTAACATAGACGAAGTTCATGAACTGTAACACAGAGGAAGTTCGCCACTTAGGTCGAAAGCAGACGAATGCAAGAAGCAAAAGAAGCAATACACAGACGAAGCAAAAGACAGACGAAGCAAAAGATAGAAGAAACAAAAGACAGAGGAAACCAAAACACAGACGAAGCAATACAGAGGAAGATGACGTCACCCAGAGGAAGCTGACGTCATCACAGACGAAGTAATACAGAAGAAGTTTGTTCACAGAGGAATCAAAACACAAACGAAGCAATACAGAGGAAGATGACGTCACCCAGAGGAAGATGACGTCATCATAGACGAAGCAATACAGAAGAAGTTTGTTCTTAGAGGAATCAAATCACAGACGAAGCAATACAGAGGAAGATGACATCACCCAAAGGAAGCTGACGTCATCACATACGAAGCAATAAAGAAGAAGTTTGTGCTCAGAGGAATCAAAACACAGATGAAGCTGGTTCATAGAGGAATGCATCTTGACAAACGATGCATCCTTGCAGAAGAAGATAACTTACAGGAGAAGATAGCTTACAGAAGAAAATGACTCATAGAGGATGCATCTTTACAAACGATACATCCTTATAGAGAAATATGACGTCACCCAGAGGAAGTTGACGTCATCACAGAGGATACGTCTTTATAGACGATACAGAAAACAGAAGAAGTAGAACATATCATCTTTCATGCCTATACGAATTCTGTACATCATTTTTATTTCTATTATACCTCCAAACATGAAAACATCATCTATACTACTCCCTTTCTAGCTCCAGAACTCCAAACAACTCAAAAAGCCAAAACTCACATAAATACCAAAATCGTAGACTACTATTCATGCTTGCATGTTATTTCTGCATTTTCTTTCTTCTGCATTTGCTTTTCAATTTAACGAACATCCAAAAACCTTATATCTATTCTCTACACTGTGAACCTTCTCATGCATATATACATCCAACATGCACATGCTCATTTATACAGTGAAACAACATTACAATCATTTACTTGTTTAACAAGTACTCTAGCACTGAAATGGAAGTCAACACCACAAAAAGCTGCTAAATTGCTTTTCGGTGATAAAGATCAGGGAAGAGAATTACAATGTGGAGTGTTTCAGTGAAGAATAGAAACTATAGTGGATTCTTCCTAACTTAAACAATATAATACGAGGGTCCATTGCATGTCCCTCACGTGTACCATTTATCTCCACTGATTCACCATTTGTCATGATTACAATTAGTCATATGTAATTCCACTTACCCGGAAATGCCAATGAAAGCATGTACAATCGTATGAATGTGCCAAACAATATGTAAGTCACAATAACTTATGTCTAACGTGCATTTATCTTAAGTCATATAAATGTCTCATAAATAACTGTTCTAGCCGTATAGGTAATATGATGTTACAGTATTTGCAATTAGGGCAACCTTAGGGTCTTTTTCGAATCTGAAAGGTCTGAAAAATCTCTCGAAAACTCAAGTCAGGACTATTACCTATGTATCTGTCACATAGGCCACGATCTTGGCCCTTAGTGGCATGATCATGATCAGGAGTTTTTGCTTCTGTCACAATTGTGGCCTCCTGTACCAGCTTCTGTCACGATGATGGCATATTCCCCACGATCGTGGGTTCTTGCTCTTTCTTCTATCATTATGGCCCTGGTTATTTCCAGGGTCTTCTCTAAATCTCCTCCAATTGCCCTAAAACACTAGCAAGCATATCAAGGCACCTTATAAGTATAAAATTGAAGCTCAACATCATGTTCCAACCTAAAAAATGTTTAAAACACAAATACTTACTAACTAACACGATTCCAACCTAAACATGTACTAAACAATCAAATTAACAACTAAATGCAAACTAAATTACTCACAAAAACACGATGTGATCTACATCTATCAACATTCCAACACTTAAACGTTTGCTTATTCTCAAGCAAACAACACAACAAATAAAAACAAAACAAACCAAGAAAAACAAGTAAGACACAACACACACACACAAATGCAATAATGAGGCAATGACATCAAACTTCAAGAAAAGCATTTAACTATAAACACAATCCTTCAAGTTGTTCTAGCTTATTAACATGAAAAATTCACGTCTGAGTACTTTAGACTAAAAATACAAACTAATCGAGACTTTGATGTTAAGTTTATTCATCCCTATCATTTATACACACACATTGATAATTATTTGGTCAATCAAACTCGTAACTATTCCTAAGTAAGTTTTCACGAGAATTCAAGCTACTCACAAGTTTGGTAAGTTTATATTTGACAAACATTATTTTTTATTATTTTTTAAAGGCATGAACCTAGCATTTTTATGCGGAGGCAAACATTTGTGATGACTGTCATTCCGGTTACTCAACTAGGTCATGTTTTTATTAGGCAGTTTGTTTGGAATGTCATTTTAGCCTTTTGACGCAAAGGCAAATATTGTGATGAATGTCAATCCAGTTACTCAGCTACAACACATTCTCAACTGGCTACTAACTTTAGTCATAGCCCAAAGGCCAGTGGAATAGTTATTTAATTAAAATTTATACGCAATTTTTCACATTTTTATCACATTACCTACTTTTTTTAGTCATTATCATGAAAATATACTAGCAATGCTACTTATTCAGTTGGCTTAAAATTATAAACGAATGTGACAACTTCCTAGGGTTAATAAACTAACACCGCATCTTAATTAAACTGCACATTTAGCTAAAGTAACCTAGGTCACTAATTTCGCAAGCTAATAAATCTTCGCAACCTAAAAGACTATGTTCAAAGGAGGAAGTTAGACAGAAATATGACCAATCTTTAATGGTTTCAAAAATTTTCAAATTACTTTATGTGTTTCTAGAATCTCTAAGCTCTAATCTCTCCCTTATCATTGTCTTGCTAACAAATGGAAGTGAGGTATAAAAAAAAGTCCTTTCAAGTTTAACAATTTCTTTTATAAGGCAAGAGGATTTAAGGAGGCAATTATAAAAAGGTACCAAGTATTCCTTTATAGGCTCTAGCCAATTCAAATGTACTAGAGTGATTTAGGACATAAGAGAGGAGCTTAAATCCCTAATTAGGGAAGTTATTTACAACACTATCAAGCTATAACACCTTCTAAGAAAGAGCTAATTAGGGTTTAATCTCAATTATACTCAGATCCAATTAAACATCATCTTCAACTTGCTGAAAAGCAAGCCCTAAATAAATACTCCTTAGCACTTGAAGCTGATTATTCCATCATGAGACAAAGATCAAAAGAGTTATGGGTTTTTGAAGGGGACAAAAACATTTTGTATTTTTATATGAGAGTAGCCTCAAGGAAAGCTAGAAGTAGAATTGTGTCTATTTCAAAAGGAGATGTAGTCATTATAGAATAGGAAAAGCTACTAAAGGATGCTTTATCATAGTTTTCTAGCACTATTGGAATACCTTAAGATGCTACCTCCTTAATTGGCCTCATTAAGCACATTATTCAAGATCAATTATCCAATATAGATATTGAAGATCTGTCCAGACCTATTATTAGAACGGAAATTAAGAGTGTACAAAAAGGTATGAATCCTAGTAAATCTCCAACAGCAAATGGAATGAATGCCCTATTTTTAAAAAATAAATGGAACATAATTGGTTATCTATTGATAGAGGCAATCCAAAAATTCTTCAGGAAAAGGAAGCTATTAAAAAAGCTAAACTGAACCTTTGTTACATTAATTCCTAAAGGAGATGAGCAGTAAACTTTTAATGATTACATGCCTATAGCCTATTGTAATATAATCTATAAGATCTTTTGATTCTTACTGATAGGATTAAAAGGATTTTGCCTAAACATATAGGTTATCAGCAAGGAGCATATATTTGTAGCAGATATGTTAGAGATAACATCTTATGCATGTAAGAATTGGTAAGAAACTCTACTAAAGGAGAAGCAATAGGAATTGTGTCATTAAAATCGATTTTTGGAAGGCACATAATTCTATAGACTAGAACTTTATACTAAATTATCTTAAAGCTTATGGTTTTCCAAATATCTTCATTGAGTGGATTGAGCAGTGTATCACTAGGACCTCTTATAACAATTTGATCAATAGGGATCCCGCTAAAATAATTAGAGGTATGGACGGTTTGAGATAAGGTGGTCCTATTTCTCCTTATCTATTTCACTAGTAATGGAAGTCCTAAATAAGCTCCTAATTAGAGTTATTGAGAGAGGTGGAGCTTTCAAATACCATATTAAATGCAAGAAGAATGGAATAGTATGTCTAAACTATACTGATGATCTATGTCTCTTCTCAAAGGCATAGTATCACTCGATAATTACCTTGATAATTGGTCTAAAATGATTTTCTAGAATCTCATGTCTATTTATTAATATGGAGAATAGTGGGATGATATCTCTCTACTAGTGTTTAGTAAGCCAATTGATTCTCTTACATAACATGATCTAAAATTTTTACCTTAGCTCCCACTTATCTTGGAGTTCTAATTTCCTCATCAAAACTCTTATATACTGACTTCAAACCCCTGACTGAGAAGATTGAAACTAAAGTTAGGTCTTGGAGCTCCAGAGTTAGAAGGTTATAACTTATTTCATTTGTCCTAAATTATATAACTCTTTATTGAGCCTTAAATTTAGCTTTACCAAGCAGTAGAAAAGATGCTGAGGATATTCATGTAGGCCGGAAACAAAGCAAAGAAAGTTCAAATGAAAGTTAAATGGAGGGAAGTCTGTGCTCCAAAGGAGCAAGGATGGATTGGTTTGACACCTTTAAAAGTGATGAACTTGACCTTGCTGGCCAAAAGAATCTAGAGACTATTTTTAAATAAGAACTCGCTATGGGCTAAAAAGTCTCATTGTTATCACATAAAGGACCAAAACTTGTGTGGTATGAATTGTCCTAGGAATGCATCTTTATCTATGCAAAGAGTATATAAACTAAGGAATATCCTAGGAATGCATCTTTAACTATGCAAAGTGTATATAAACTAAGGAATACTTTAAGACAATCAATATCTTTTGAAATTTGTCATTATATGGACCTTGCAATGTATACTAGCCTTATTCCAATTTAATAATTGCCTTTATATGAGTATCAAAGTCCAGGATGCATTTTAGAATAAGGAATTGCTCTCTAAAATGATATTGGATCATAATCTACTGGAATTCTTAATAAAGATGCCACTGGCGCCAAGAAGAGCAGATAAGATGAGATGGAAATATACCAATACTGGTGAATTTTCAAATCGAATAGTCAGATTATGATGGTGGGATGCTTAACTAGAGGTATCATGGCATAATCTAATATAGTATACACACATTTAACCAAGATCATCCACTTACATGTGGTTCGTAATTAAAAGAAGATTCCTAACAATTGACAGGATACAGAAATTTCTAAATTTATAGGTATTCCCAACCGATGCTGTCTCTGTTAGTCCAACGCCAAGTCAATTGAACACTTACTCTTTTAATGCCCCTTTTCAAGTAGGGCGTTGAAAGAGATAGGTCAAAGAAGTGTGACGGGAACTATTCCTAATGAGTTTCTACTGATAGTCGATTGCTACAACCTCTAGTACAAATTATTGGAAGATAAAAGTTTAAAATAGGGTTATCTTACCTGGTCACAACAATCTGGGATCGATGAAAGAAACAGAAGGGCATTCAAAGGTTAGGAGAGCATGAGCTTTAGTTTCACTCAACAGCTACCGGATCAGGTCATATTACGTCTCCTCACCCATATGCATAGAGTCTCCCTCAACGTCCAGATGAAAACTAGATGGAGCATTGATTGACCGAACACGAATGTAGAAACAACCTCCTCCATTTAGTTTAATTTTTTATTAGACAATCACGTTTATATTGAACTAGAGCTACATTATTCAAATCCTTTTATGAATGATGCATGTCATTTAATATTAAAGCGTTCGTGCTTGTTGTATAGTATTTTGGTTTTTTTTTGGGCTTATCTTAGGTTATAAGAGCCATACTTAATCGTCCCAATTAATGATATATTCTTTTATATTTCTAAAAAAAAAGAACACAAAAGTAACTCCATTATAGAAATGTGCATGTATTGTACATTATAGCAAAAGAAATTATTATTTATAAAATGTTAAAATATGTTTTATTAAAATTATATTATAATATAAAATATTTTTAGTATATGTTTATAAGAAAATTATTACATTTATTAAATTATGTATTTAAGATAAGAATATTATAATTATTCTCCGCATGTGCTACAATAAAAATGAATTTGATTTTAAATTTATAAAATATTATTTTTATAATTATTCTCTACATGCTTGCCCTATATGAAGCACAATAAACCTTTTAAGTAAGCTTTTTAAGATTATAATGTAAGATTTTAAAATTTTTGATATATGTCTCAAACTTTTGTACTATAACTCATAATTATACATAAGGATTACATTTTAAGCTTGACTTGGCCTGAAGTTAATAAGTCAAGCTTGAGTTGATTAGGCTTTGGATTAGGATTAGACCTAAATTTCATATATGAAATTCGTACGCAAATGCCCTCGCCATAATAATATCATTTAAGTTTAATAAATTTAAAACCAAAACAATATTATTTTAGTGAATTACATTAAAATGACATTGTTTTAGAGTGATTCAAACTTAGAATGTACCTAGTGATGGTAGTGGGCCAAGCTATAGACTGGGCATGATTTCCTTTTTTAATTTAAAATTTTAATTTTTAGAATAAGTTATTTAAAATGGATTTTTTTAAAAGTATATATTAAATGTGTATAAAATTTTAAAATGAATAAGTTCAAACTAAATTTATTTTAGAAGAAAATGAACCAAAAGATGTTATATGAGAAATATCACATTCATTTAATTAACACTATTGCTTCTTACTAGCCATAATTAAATATAATTTGCTTGATATGATATCTAAATAAGTAGCCTTAACTTATCTCAATTGTAAAGTTATTGTTATATCCAATATTTTAGAGCATATTATAAACATGGTTAAATTGTTTAGAATATAAAAGATAATTAATAAAATAGTTGAATTCCTTAAAACATTATTAGCTATAAAATAACTATCAATCCATATAAATGATAGAAAACATGTCTTTTAGGTTTTGATATTAGTTTAGACTTTATATGTTTTTGTTATTGGTTATACAATCTAAACATACATATAATGAATACTATAAATTTATTTCTTGTTTTATGATTCGAATTATGCAACAAATAAAACATTAATATTATGAAAATCATTTTATTATTAAATTAAAAGAGTATCATCTTGTTAATATTATTCTTATGTCTGATGTGATGACAACATGTCCTTCAATACTCGATGAATTTTTAATGTTTGTCTTTTGATCCTCATATATCTTTAAAAATTTCTTCAAGGTATTCTAAGTGGGGATCTTGAAGTTCAGTTGGAGTAAGTTGAGTAACTTCCTAAATCTTTTGCTGTCCACTATCGAGAGTAGATGTTTATCACCAATGATCATACTAGCTAGCAAAAACTTTGATATGTTACTGTCATAAGCTGTACCAGTCATTTTATTCTTTCATCTCGTTAGGTTATGGATAAAAAAATATTTGACTTTCTGCCATAAGCTTCTATTTGACTTTTTGCCATAAGCTTCTTTCTATTATATGACTCCATATGTCTCTTAAAATGAGAGGTTCCACCTTTTGAACTCTTGGCCAACATCTTGTGACAATATTTAGATTCAACCTTCTCTATTATGTGCATTAACCTAGTTCTGTTAAAGTGATTTCAAACTTTATTTCTCAATAAACTTGCTCCTTTAACATGAGTTGTTTCTTCACTTATTACTAAATTAGAAGTCTCCCCTTGTATATTCTTTGGTATTGCATTAGATCTCTCCATTAAAGAAATATACTCATCAATCTGAAGCAATCAACATATACGACTATGAAGTTATCATGGACATTTACATGTATATGTACACTTTGATAAACATTTAACAATCAAAATGATGATAATGATGATGATGAAATAATAATCAAAATCTTAATTATTCTTTAAAGGCAAACAATTCTAAATGCACATTCTATTAATCATATTATATGTTATAACTGAGAAACCAACAATTTTCTAGTAGTCACACATGTATGATATAGTAATAAACTCAAAAAAGTAAAAATGGTTGTTGTTTCCAATTTCAATAAATTATTTGACAAGTTTATTTTATTATTATTTCAATTTAGATGCATGAACTTTTGTTAAGTTTTTTGATTCATATGTGCTTTATAATGGTAAGCTTCAATGTTTAATTACCCATTTGCATAAGCCATTTAATATTACATTCATCTATGTGACATTACTTTATATTTCAAAATAATTTATGAAATTAATCATGAATCTTATAACATTCATAATTTCAAACTAATTATATTATGCCAATTCAGAATTTGTATTACTATGCATCAATATTCAAATAATTGAATTAACTATGTGGTATCATATTATGGCCCTCACACTTATTCATAATTAAATCAACTATATGGTATCATATCTTTTTGGATGCATTGGAACTAGTAAGATGAAAACCTTTGCTTAGGGATACCATTCAGTTGTTATAATCAAACTTAGATATTCAAGCTTAGGTGATGGCAGATGCCACCAAACTTTTCCCATCTAACACCAACTAAAATTAGAAGCCTAAAAATAACTCTTCCTATCTATAATTAGCTCTTTTCCAATAGTTATACAAAATTTTTTTACAAAACATTCTTGTTGGTTTTCCATTCTATATAATCTATAGCAAGTATAGTAGCGAAGTAATGCTATCCTTTTGTAATAACTTTGAATCAACAGTAAAAATAATTAAGATGAAAACAACCAAGCTTAAGTGAAAAATTTTGATTTCATTTGCACATGAAATATAATAACATTTGAGAACTTAATGACTCAGAATAGTTAAGGGTTTTAAGAAATTCATACCATATAGGCAATAAATAAAAATTAAAGCTTTTAAAAAACTCATACCACATCACTATTTATTAAAAATATTCTATATACTTCTTATAATATTTTCTTTAAACACATTTAAGTCATGTGAGACAAAATATGTGAAGAAAATTAATTTCAAAAGGTAGTAAAATTGTTTGACGTAAATTTTTTTTCTTTTTCTTGTGAGCGGAATTAAGACGTGTATTAGTAGAAAGTTTATTAAGCAACTAAGAAAATAAAGAAAGCATGTTATTTTCCACAATTTTCAATTTAATATCTTTTGCAATAAATATTCGAACATTACTTTTTTGGCATTAATAATAAACATGAATAAGTCAAATGCATTTGTTTGAGCATAATAGTCCAACATTACATTTTGGCATTGATAACAAACATAAATAAGTCAAATGCATTTATTAGTGCATAAGAATGTATAAACATGACATGGTTAATAAATTATTAATGGAGATATTTATTTGATCTTGATTTAAGAAAAAAGAAAAAGAAAAGTTTAAATTTGAGAATTGTAGTAACTAAAAGCCTTAGCCGAAGTTTGGACCACAAATGAAGAAATTTTTTTATAATCCCATCATTTTCTCACCAAATTCCAAATTTGAACCTAAATCCTCACCTTAATATTTAACATAAGAACCACACACTACTGTATTATTACTTTACACTTCTGATCTTCTTCTAAAGTCTTGACCCTACTCTTCTTCTAAGCTACATTCAAGGGAAAAATGATGCAAAAATAATTAAACAAGATAGCCGTTTCTTTTAGATTTGGAATTTTTTAGAACTTAAATGGAAAAATTACACATAAAAAGTATAGTTTTATACATTTCACAAGTTCTATACATCTATATTCTTAAGTCCGTATATCTCACAAGCTCCATATATAGAACTTTCTATTTTGCTTCTTGATCAGCCCACTAATAATATTAATACATTATATAAGAAGATGAAGTCAATAAAAATACATTTTAAAACTTCAAGCTAGATTAACCAGCATAAACTTAAGTACAAGCAAGTAACATTGACTAAAATACAAGTAGGACCAAAAGTGAGTTCAATAGTCACCAAAGAAAGCTTACTAGGAAGAGTGACGAGACGAACCGTGAGAAAAGGTAGATTTAAGGAGGGTCAGACGACACTGGGGTAAAAGGGCAATGGCATAGAGCCAAACTCTAGAGGGCAGAAGAACTTGGTAGAAGTAGATGTAAGGGAAAGCGAGACAAAGGCCAGACTTGTTGACTTCGTGTTGGTCAAACCAGGCTTGGGCTCATATGCCAAGCGTAAATGCATCTTGGAGGTCAAATCGAGTCGAATAAGGGGCTGATGCAACTAAAACCGATCCATTTCCAAGTCTAATTATATATATAACATTTTAGTGAATCATAATTTTTTTCTCTACATCTCTTAAATACTATTTATCTTTCTACAATTGAAGAAAGTATAAGAACTTTCCTTTATATTTCCTTGTAAAATGGTGAAAATTTGAATTATTATTACAATTCTTTTTCTTCATATCATATTGATTACTAGTTGATCATTGTTAATCTTATATATTTGTTATTTACATATTTAAAAAGTAATTGATAGTAATTTAGTTTTTGTTATTTTCTAGGAAAAGATGATACAAGAGCAATTGATAGTAAGTTTGAAATAACATATTTTCAACTTATTAACCATATATATTATTAAATAAGTTAAAGGCTAAGAGTTTTTCTCTTAAAATTTTTAATTTAATTGAACTTAAAATTTAAAATTCAATAAAATATGTAAATAACTAATTTACTTAACATTTGATTAGACTTTTTATAGAAAATTGATATTTATTATGAAATTAATTTGTATTATAATATAAAAATTATTTTGGACCTAATATATTCAAGTATTTCAAAATTTTCTATAAAATATAATTATTTAAAATTGAATTGATCTCTTTTAGCATGCATTATAAAATAATAAAATATTAAACATGTTATTTAAAAATATCAAATTGATATAATTTTTTAATAATAATTAATAGTGGATTATTTTAAATTAAAATAACTAAACACACACATATATGAAATATAAACATTCGATTTCGATACTTGTATTAATAAAAAATAGTAATTACACATTATATAATAAACTGCATTAATATAAATAAATGATAAATTTAATTAAAACTTTAAAAAAAGGCATAGAGCACCGATATTAATTCTAGTTATACAATGATACTCCTCTTCTCTTTGAGAAATCTGGTCAGTCTACCTTCTCGACCTGTTGGATAGGTCCTCCAAATTTGTCATCAACTAATTACTGTCAATTTCTCAAGAAGTCCCACCATTTTAAATACTTCACATTAATTCCTCTTAAAAAACAAAACTTCTTTAAGTTGAAATTTAAAATATATGAAAATGATAAAATAACAAGAAAGGTCTGTTTTGGTGATAAGTTTTTCCCTCTGTATTTTCTAATGATTTTCCTCCTCTATATACAAATGAGAAGAATCCCCATCATTTAGGCAATTCCCTTCTCATTATCCTAAACGATTGACCCAAAATAACTAACCAGATTCCCTACCTAAAACAACAATATCGACATTAATATTACAATTAAATTATATTCTCAATACCCCCCCTCAAGTTAGAGCATGTAAGTCCTGAATGCCCAACTTGCGAAGAAAATACTCATACTGTCGCCTGCCTAATGCCTTCGTGAAAATGTCAGCTAGTTGTGCATACGACGAGACAAATGCAGGACGAATATTCTTAGCTAAGATCTCATCACGAACCAAGTGACAGTCAACGTCGATATGCTTCGTTCGTTCATGGAACACAGGGTTCTGGGATATATGCAAAGCTGCCTGACTATCACAATGCAAAGTCATCGATTGCTTGTGTGACACACCGAGGCTAGATAAGACCGCCTTCAACCATTTCAGCTCACAAGTAATCATGACCATAGAGCGATACTCTGCTTCGGTCGAGGATCGAGACACAGTATGTTGCTTCTTCGTCCTCCACGAGACTGGAGAACCACCAAGAAAAATCAACCAACCAGTAAGAGAACGTCGAGTTAACGGACACCCTGCCCAATCGGCATCACACCAGCCGTCTAACTTCAAATTACTATCACTGCGTAGCAATATGCCTTGACCCGGATGTCCCTTCAAATAGCGAACTACTCGCAACACAGCTTCCCAATGCTCTACCCGTGGCTGCTTCATAAACTGGGACAGTACATGAACACTATATGGCAGCTCTGGTCGGGTGAAACATAAATAGATAAGTCGGCCCACAAGACGGCGATAAGGCTCCGGATCCTGGAGCTTGGCACTTGTGGACAAGGCGAGGCGGTGATTTTGCTCTAGAGGAACAGCCACCGGTTTTGCCCCCAGGAGGCCCACTTCCGATATAATGTCAAGCGCGTACTTCAGTTGACAAAGTACAATCCCCTCTAGACCACGCGCCACTTCCACTCCTAAGAAGTATTTTAGAATACCAAGATCCTTCATATGGAAACAAGAGCGAAGATAGTCTTTGAACTTATGTAGGTGATCCGAAGACTTCCAGAAATAATAAGGTCATCGACATAAACAAGAACATTCAATTACGTAACCCCTTTCTGTAAAATGAATAGGGAATAATCGGAGTATGATTGTTCAAACCCATATTCTATCAAGGCATTTGACAGTTTAGCAAACCAACATCGGGGCGCCTGTTTTAGACCATATAATGACTTTCGAAGTCTGCATACCTTCCCGGTTGTTGTTACTCGAAAACCAGGCGGAAACTTCATGAAGACCTCCTCTTCAAGATCCCCATGTAATAAAGCATTATGGACGTCCATCTGATGAACCTCCCACTTTTTAGCAGCGGCAACTACAAGAAAAACTCGGACGGTGACCATCTTTGCCACTGGAGCGAAAGTCTCTGTGTAATCAATGCCTTCTACCTGATGGTTCCCAAGAATCACTAATCGGGCCTTAAATCGTTCAACAGTACCGTCGGAGTTATACTTGATCTTATACACCCACTTGCACCCAAGCGCTTTCTTTCCTGCCGGTAGATCATCAATGACCCACGTATTATTAGCTTCAAGAGCCTCAATTTCTCGTCGCATTGCATCACGCCAATGGCTATCTTTTACAACTTCAGAGAAATACATAGGTTCTTGTTCAACAGATAAGGCTGCAAGAAAAACACGATGACGCAAAGAAAATTTGTCACAATTCACATAGTGCGCTATAGGATAGGGCGTACCTGAGGAGTGCTACGATGCAGGTGTTGTGACGGATGGACTCATCGTTTGTACAGTATGAATGACATAATCATGTAACCTAATGGAAGTTTCTTTCCGTCGCTGTCCTCGGCCCAACGCCTCTGTCTCCTCCCTTTGGTCCATGTTCTGGTCAGTATTATCAACCAGGGACTCCAGATTCGGCTCCCTAGCCGTTGATGGAGTCAACGTGGTATCTCCAGAATTTACTGGCTCATCAACGCCCCCCCTTGCATTAAGCATCAAGGAATCCTCAAAAACATCATCCATTATTGCAACATTCTCATCGCGTGCAAGACTATCAGTTTTTGCAAAAGGGAACACATTTTCTGAAAACATCACATCTTGGGAGACAAAGAATTCACTTTTATCTAAGTCATATAAACGCCAACCCTTCTTCCCATAAGGATATCCAATAAACACACATCGTCGACTACGACTTGCAAATTTATCACTTGTCTTCGTATGGGCATAACACAAACAACCCAGTATCTGCAAATGGTCATATGTAGGTTCCTTACCATACAATACACTATAGGGTGTTTTCCCATTCAAAACTGATGATGGTGTTCGATTAATCAAGTACCCAGCTGACAACACGTATTCACCCCAAAATTCAATTGGGAGGCTCCCCTGAAAACACAGCGCCCTAGCTACATTAAGAATATGTTGATGTTTCCTTTCCACCCGGCCATTTTGTTGAGGAGTACCCACACAAGAGCTTTGAAAAACTATGCCATGATCAAGAAAGTATTGCTTCATACACGTAAATTCAGTTCCATTATCACTTCTGATCATTTTAACTTGTTTATCAAACTGTCTCTCAACCAAAGAAAAGAACATTTTCAAAGTACTGCCAACCTCCTCCTTATCAACTAGTAGATATATCCATACAGCACGAGAATAGTCATCAACAATTGTCAAAAAATAGGAAGCACCAGAAGATGAAGGAGTGTTATATGGTCCCCACAAATCACAATGAATAAGTTCGAAAATAGACAAAGCTTTATGATCATTAACAGGAAAATTGTCCCTATTTTGCTTTGCTCTTTGACAAACATCACAATGCTTTTCTATCCTATCTTTATTCTCCTTGACACTGATACCGGGTATCAACTTTGTCACTTTCACAGACGGATGTCCCAAACGTTTGTGTAGCAACTCAAGAGATACTCCACTGGTAGTCACGGCATGCACATGTGTCATTCCTTTGAAATAATAAAGTCCATCTCGTCTTTCACCTGCACCAATCAGCATCCTCGTACTGCGGTCCTGTATAACACATAAGTTGTTAGTGAATTGAACAAGGCAATTATAGTAATCAGTCAACTGTGACACTGAGATCAAATTGCAAGTAAGCCCCGGTACATAAAGAACATTTTTCAATGTTAAATTTCCGGCAAGAGTTATCGACCCCTCCTTGACAGCCATGGCACTGCTTCCATTCGGCAAACCTACGGGACACTTAGGAATCTCTTTTACATCATTTCGAGGTCTATCTCCCCACCATTCTGGATAACCAATCAAAGCAAAACAACTCTCATATTCATGTCCCGTCTTCTCGCAGTACGAGCACACCCGATTGTTGTCTCTTCCATCAACACGGGTCTTGGTTACGAGAGCCATGACATCACTCCTTTCTTCATTGTTACGAGAAATTGTCTTGACTCGCTCTTCTTGAATGAGAAGTGAATATACCTTATTAAGATTCGGCAGCGTATCTTGAGCCAGAATATTTGATCGCACTGTGCCATATAGATTGTCATCCAGTCCCATAAGAAAAAGATGAACCTTTTCATCTTCTCGTCGCTTTTCCAAAACTGATCCAAGATTACAAGTACATCTCCCGCACTTGCACGTTGGCAGTTGTTCATAGTTCTCCGATTCGTCCCAGATTTGCTTGAGCCGCCCATAGTAGTCTACTATGGTTTTTCCTTTCTGTTTGCATTCTCCAAGGTCCGATCTTAGCTGTTGAATTCGCGGTCCATTGGTAATGCAGAAACGTTCCTTAATATCGTTCCACAAGTCCTCCGCTCTTTCCACATGAGAAATAGTAGAACGCAGTGTTGGTTCGATAGTGTTGCGAATCCAAGACACCAACAGTGAGTTGATTGTCCACCAATCTTCGAGATCTCCTGAGTTCTCATCCGGTTGTTTGATCGTTCCGTCAATGAACTCGAATTTCTTCCGGGCCCTCAAAGCGGTCCTAAACGAACGCACCCATTCATCATAATTTTCTCCTCTCAATTGCACCTGACTGATTAAAAATCCTGGGTTATCAAGTGAGGTGATATCATAGGGTGATATCGTCTTCCGTTGTGAGGCTCCTTCTCCAATCACACCGCCCTCACCAGTAGCCATGGTGTTTTCTGGTTATGCGGTTTTGGGCCACAGCTCTGATACCATGATAAAATAACAAGAAAGGTCTGTTTTGGTGAGAAGTTTTTCTCTCTGTATTTTCTAATGATTTTCCTCCTCTATATACAAACGAGAAGAATCCCCATCGTTTAGGCAATTCCCTTCTCATTATCCTAAACGATTGACCCAAAATAACTAACCAGATTTCCTACCTAAAACAACAATATCGACATTAATATTACAATTAAATTATATTCTCAATAGAAAAAGATAAAAGATGTATAAGGAAAAAACTTAAAAATTAAATTAAAAACTTTCAATAATGGATGAGTATAGATGAAGGATATATAGCAATGAAGCAAGCATCTTTTAAATACATAAACAAGAAAGAATATATGGAAAGTTAGCTTTCGTAATGTTGCTATAAATTTAGACAAAAAAGGGTATAAAGGAATTCCAAAAGTTAGTACACATATAAATAAGAATTCATGCAACATTTATTTATTTATAATTTAGTTGATTATGAATGTAGAACTATAGTCTTATATCACAATTTCTTTATTTAATATTTGTCGATGGACTTAAGTTAAACAAGATGATGCATATATTTTACTATTCCAAATTATTTGAACGATGGGTAGCAATGTTTTGCTTATTTTAACTATTTTATTTGTGGATTTTGATTGGATTAAGTATAAAAATAAAATTTAGCATATCTTTATTTAAAATATTAAAGAGGAAAATAATAATATTCATTAAAATGAGTTAATATCACGAATTAAATAGTTGGAAATGAAATTATAAATTTGTAACAAAATTTAATTTTATATATTTATTTTAATAATAACTTATTCATGTCTTAATTTGATTATACAAGGATATGATAGTTTTCAATTTGTTTGAACTTCAATCTGTATGTTGATATATTGCCTCATACGGTCCAGTTTTGGAATGAAGACATGTTTTGGTAGAAACCAAGAAAAGCCAAGGCGGAAAGAGACTTGACTAAATTCGTGAGTAGGCATGGTACGTAGTAACATTGCCAATTTTGCTGAGCAAACGATAATTGAGCACCTCAAACAAAAGTTGACAGCAATTTGGGGTCTACCAAAAAGCTTCAGTTTTGCATTTATACAAGCTCTGTCCCGGCGACTGCAACTGTAGAAGGACTTTTTATCATTGGCACGTCGCTCTCTCTCTCTCTCTATATATATACATATATAGACACACATATATCCAAATTTATTAATATCGTACTGGACTCAGTACTGGATTAGATTCTGATATGACATTATACCGGTACCGATTAATACCGGGTACCGTTTTGGATAATTTTTTAAATTTATAAAATAGTCCCTGAAATTTTTTTAAAATTGCAAAATAGTCAATTGTCATACTGTATAGTTGTACTGTATATTTTTAACCTAGTCTCTAAAAATCAAAATAATAAATAATAATCACAATTAATATGAAATAACA
>JANZXR010000006.1:24594993-24610097 GCA_027575705.1 Erythroxylum echinodendron | reverse complement strand
TGGTGGGCCTCGCCACGGGCCGGGTAATCCCAACCCACGCAGGCCACGGGCCAGCCCGCGGCCCGCCATTTTTTAGGTCGGGCTTGGCCGGGCCGAGAGCGGCCCGGGCCCAGCCCGGCCCATTGCCATCCCTATATACAAATTTTAAAGTGGTTAAAGTATAGTAAGACTTAAGAATGTTTTGATAAGAGTGTATACATATAGATGCATGTATGTATATATGTATGTATGTGATGAGTTTATTAGCATCAAGCATATTAACTTATCATTAAGATAGTGAGTGACAGAATGCAGATTCAGCTTACATGGACACATATGATCAATGGGGCATATATGAATTTTGCTAACTAATTAAGACGCTTGAAGAGATGAGCAATACTATAGTATCTGGTTCTCGAACCATTAGAATTATATTGATCTTCACTTTTAGTTGCAGAGCATGCTGGGCTTAAAATAACTACTTTTCCAAATTTGACTTATTGCCAGTTTTTCGATGCGCCTAAATTGACAAGAGAGGGATGTCAGAGTGTGAGTAAAAGGTGTGTGTGCTGCATAATTCAACCCGAATTACCATGCCCACTAAACTCCCCAACAACAAACCCACAAACCACAAAGACAAAGGATAATCGACCAAAAAAGAAAACAAAAAGAGGCTGCAAATTATGAACGTAGTACAAATTTGCGCAACGACAGAAAAGCAAAGCAAGGAAGCAGCAACATGAGAGGCAAAGAAGGGGAGAAAATGAACATAACAAAAACTGACCTTTGAATGTCGACAACACGAACCAGAGGGAAGAAAGCCAGCGTGCGACAGAGAAGACTGGTTTGAGAGAAGTTCATTTGTTAGGTTTGTAAGTTGCAACGTCCCGCCTCTATTTGTCTAGACGTATGGACAGCTATCTCTCGAGCACAGGTTTAGGTTAAGCTTTTTATCATCCTAGCGTCGAGCTATTTTTTCGCAGGACCTCCCTTACAGTATTTTCACCGCAGTAGAGTTTAACCACCAAGTTCGGGACCCTTGGCCCGTAGGTCCTGACACAAGGTTAGAATTCTAGCTCTTCCAGAGTAGTATCTCACTGATGGCTTGGACCCCCCCGGAAGGGGGCCTTCTTCGCCTTCCACTTAAGCTGGGCAGGAAAGGCCCAAAGCCAATCCCAGGGAACAGTGAAGATGTCTTTTAACAGGTCAAAGCAAGAAAGGAACTTTGAATATTTTCTATTTATTTTATATATGTTCTGTTAGAACAGAAAAAGGGGAATGAATTTTTATCTTATTCAATTCAATATTATTATTTCAATAATATTATTCAATACAATATTAGGAAACTTGAATTGTTTCTTTCATAGAGATAAGATTTTTTGTCCTTTGGTTTTGAAAGGAACAAAAAATTTATGTTTCTATCATTCGGAGACAGAACAAAAATAAGTGGAGACAATAAGCAAACACTGCGAGACACAGGATTTTTTTGTTTTGTCATCCGTCTCCACTAACGGAGACACTAACTAAACGTAACATTAATAAACTGTCAAATCATCCGTTAATTATCCATTCATCATCCTTTGGCTAGTTAAATAAATAGTGTATTTAGTTAATAAGCAATGCAATTATTAGATTAATGAAATAGTCTAACCTATGGCCCAGTTTGGCAGTCAAATTAGCTGATATAATCAGCTAATAGCTAATGCAATCTACCATTTATTTTTTAATCGAAAAATTCCAAAACGATGTCCTTTTGGAAATAACGGGTGGGTCACCGGCCCATGGCCCTCCCAGCTGACCATGGTTGGCCCTTGGCCCTGTTAACCCAGGTCAAAAGTAGGCAAGGTCAAACTAGGCTAGGCGGGTTGAGTCGATCTTGCCATCCCTAGACATATTAAATGTCTTTATATATTATATAAAATGATATTTAATGTATATAAATTTTAAAGTGGTTAAAGTATAGTAAGACTTAAGAATGTTTTGATAAGAGTGTATATGTATAGATGTATGTATGTATGTATGTATCTGTGTGTGCACACGCGCGCGCATATCAATTTATATAAATAATTTATTTATATATTGATAAATATTAATTATATAATTTGGATATTATATCATGATACTTAATTGACATAATTTTAGCATAATTAAATTTTACTAATAATTAACTATCTTTAATATTTATAAATTAATTAAATTTTACTAATAATTAACTATCTTTAATATTTATAAATTGATCCTGATTTTGTAAATCGATATTTATTATAACATTAGTAAACATACATATTTTTAAATTGGAGTTGCTTTCACTAAAATTTGCAACATGTCAAGTGGGCAAAAGAATAACTTATATTGTATTTTGATCTTATAAATGTAATCATTTATATTATATCTCAATTTCTAAAAAATATTATTTTAACTAATATAATAATTATAAATATTTAATATTTAAATGATAATAATTGAAATAGGAATAATTTTATATTTTAAAGAATATAACTAATATTAATATATGAGAAACAGAAAAGTAGAATGTTATTTTTCTATAAAAATATTTACGATAATGATTAGGTAAAAATTTCATGTAGATATATAAAAAATAAAGATAAGAAATTGCATGAAAATAATTTCAATTTAAGACAAGAAAAATTACAATTTAAAGGATCATAAAAATATAGAAATAAATATTTGTTTTAGTGTTTTGAAAAAATCTTTTATTCTAACTAGAAATCCAACAGAAACCTTCCTCCCTTCTACCTTTGGTATATGCCTTATCCTGATAGTCTGCTTTTTCTAAACCTGCTCTAATTCCTTCCTTTTTAAGGAAAAGATGGAGTCAAGTTCTTAATGATACAACCGCAGCTTCCTCCCTCCAATACTTCCCTCCCTCTTCTCAAGTGACCAACTTATTATTGCACCCCCTTCGGAAGTCTTAAAGGAAGGAGTTGTTAAATGGTTAGTTCCCTTGTTGGTTTTTTTTGGGATAAAACACCAACATTCCCACTAGTTAACTCCTAAGCATAGAAGTCCTAAAAATCTCTTGGTTTGGTGGAGGTACTCATTTCGAAAGAGAATCAGTTCATCTTCAAATTCACTTTAAAGATTGAGGCTCAAAGAATTCTGGAAGGTGGTCCCTAACACCTCAATGATCGCCACATCTTCCTCCATAAGTAACAACCTAAACATAAACACATGACTTAAAGAATAGAAAAATCCTACTGTGGATTAATCTCCATAATGTCCCTTTAAAGTAATGGACAATTGATGGTTTAAGCTACAGTGCAAGCCTTAAATGGAAGCCAATAGTTATAGATGAATCAATTGCCATCTTAAAAAGAATCAACTATGCAAGGTTATGTTTTTTGATAGATATCAATCAAGCTTTACCTAAGGTTATTCTTTTGATGCAAATGGTTGAGAATTGACAACTTTTGAGGATATTATTCTTGTTATCTATCAGTGGAGCCCTTAGCCTCACCATCAAGGCAAAGAGTGGTAACCTATGGGCAAGTGCTTTAAGATTGGCAATAATGATGAATTTATAGGCATTTAGCTAGGGAAGGAAGATGGTAAAAATGATAAAGGAGAAAAGCTTTTGAACCTATCTTTGGAAGCAAAAATCACATCAGTAATTGGAAACTTGATAGACTCAAATGGAAGAGGAGCATAAGAAACAATAGGATTTCAATATAAATAGATGGTCTTACCAGTAAAAGGATTGAACTTGATTTACAGAGTGAATCTCTCAATGTAGCTCAAAATATAGACTTAGCTAGAAATTTTAAACCTACTATATCCTAAGTATCCTTATGGGATTTTATTCCTATAGCTAAAGAGAAACCTAATAGAAATCAAAAGAGCTCAAGCTATTAATCTGCTGTTAAATGATAATCTTGTGATGGAATGTACAAAGGCTCAATAGCCATAAAAAATAACTTTTCTCAAAGATTTGATTTTGTCAATAAAATCCTTATTAATGAGTTTTTTTTTAGACTAAGCTCATTGATGAAAGGATTAAGCAACTTAGTTTTTCTAATAGCTTATAGTTTATTTTATCTAATCACATTGCACATCATTATGGTAGAAGTGTGATTGCCTATGACCAATTTTCACCTTTCAAAGGTTTATTTTGTGGAGAAAATTGTAGGACATACACTTTACTACTTAACTCCCAAATTTGTAAAGGGTGATTTTAACATCATTCTTTATCCATATGAAGTAGATAGTAACTTCACTAATGATCTAGCAAACTGTGTCTCAGAATTTGAGATAACCAACCTCAAATTTGAAGGAAACTAAAAACTACTAGGCTTAGAGTAATAAACAAAAATATCTATGGTTTTTAAGAAAGAAACTTGATTGTGTGATGGTGAACTCCAACTAGGTCTCAATTTTCCCAAACAGTAATGCAAACTTTAAAGATGCCTAATTTTTATACCATTCTCCAATTATTGTAAGTAACTTGAATATTAGGGTGAAAGTGTGCTCCACTTTCAAATTTAATAATCACTTGGCTAGTGATCCAGGATTTCAAGATGTTATTAAAAAAGGCCATAATGTATCAATACATAGTTCTCCTTTATATGTTAGTAAAAAGGAACTCAAAAATATCAAAAGGAAACTTAAATCACTCAACTAAAAAAGATATGCTAATACCAACGTGGTTTTTTACAAACTCCAAAGTCCAGATCGACAGAATTTAAAACTCCCTTCACCTAGATCCTATAAACAAGAAACTTCAAGATGATAAGAAGAAAGCAATGCTTAAATATGCTAGAGATTTGGAATTCTAATTCTAAATATTGAAATAAAGATTAAGAGTTTAATGGCTTTGACATAGAGATATGAACACTTCCTATTTTCATAGATCACTGCTTGTAAGGAAAATTTTCAATAAAATAACTTCTCTGTAAGTTGATGATGGATTGACAGTATCATTACAAGAGGATTTATTAACTACTGCTTTCAATTTCTTTTCCAAAACTCTTAGAACTGTGGATCAAATAGGTTACTTAAATTCATTATAAACTTTTTTATTTATGACAAAATCTCTAATGAAAACCTATCTTGAAGCTCCATTCAACCCAACAATGTTGAGAAAGTAGTGTTCAACTTAAAACCTAACAAAGCATCCATGCCCGAAGGCCTTAATGGATTATTTCTTCCGTAGGTACCGGAATCATATTAAAGTCATGGTTATAAAAGTAGTTTTGAGTATCTCAAATCATACTAGTTGAGAGTATTAACAGGAGTTTTATTATTGTTGTTCCCAAGATCTCTAACTTTGTCTCATCGAGGGACTTCAGGCCAACCTCATATTATAACTTTAATTATAAGGTGATATCCAGGTTACTTTCTACAAGACTGAAGAATGTTATAAATCATTGATAAACAAAATACAGGCTACTTACTTTCAAAGAAGAGATATAGGAGATAACATATTATTAGTCTAAATTTTTTTCAAGAACTACAGAAATAAAAGTTCTCCTAAGTGTTGTTCTATTAAGGTGGACTTTAGGAAGGCTTTTAATTCAATTAATTATTCTTTCTTATCCACATTTTAAAGGCATTCAAATTTCTTGCAAGGTATATTTATTGGATACATCAATGCATTTTGACAGTGTCTTATAAAATTTTAATCAATGGCTCATCCAAGGTACAAAGAACATTAAGCAAGGGGATCCCCTATCTCTTATCTCTCTGCCATTAGTATTAAGACTAATAAAACAATGCATTAGTTTGGAAACAAAGTTTAAGTATTATAACAAATGCAGGAGGTTTGATATTCATGGTTTAGTATTGCTAATAACCTATAACCTTCTAATCTTTGTTATAGCTGATCCTCTTTTAATTAAGGCATTGATGAATGCCTTGAACACATTTATCTTAGGTTTGTATATAGTTAAGCAAGTTTTATCTAATATAAAATCCTTGATATTCGTAAGTATATGGATTGTAACTAGTAGTATTAAAGGTGTTGATCCCACAAGGAAATAGCTAAAACTAAGTGAACCTAACTTTCTCTAAGGTTGTGAAATATGATTTAAATGAAAATAAAATATAAAAAATTAAAAAACAAATAAAATTGAGCACTTAACTGACTAATAATTGATCTGCTGCAATAAAATAAGGATGATCAAGGATGAAAGTTTAGGATTCATTCTATCGTTATTTTGCTCCCTTAACCACTATTAATTCAATTGGGCGTCGATCCTAGATTTCTGTAGGGTTTGATTATTCTCTCTCAAGACCTAATTGATTATTCTCTCTCAAGACCTAATCATTTAACCCCAATTGATTAACCCTAACTAATTACAAAATTCCATATTTCGCAATCTCTTGATTCGCAAACAACCTAACGTTTTCATCTAGTTCTTAATTGATTTATTGAATAATTGAGTTTTCACATAAGATCTCTCTTCATATGAATATCAATTTGATATTTATGTGACTTATTAGGATGTTAACTTTCATTATCTAACCTAATTGGATTAATTTCAGCTCACTCTCTCGATTTATTGTCAAAGTATTAGCAAACAAAAATATCCCAACACGATAACATTGTATTGAAATCAATAATGATCAAGTCACAAAATAAGTCAAAGACAAATCCTAATATGAAATTAAAACATCCTAAACATGTATAGCATCTTTAATCTCAGTTCATACATTAAGCTTAAAGAAAATAAACACTGGAAAGAAGAAAGAAGTTGATGTGGACTGTTCTGGAAACGCTGGAATAACTAGAACTCTTCAATGCTTCCTTCTTAATCTGGTTTGATTTAACCCAATTTGGTAAGATGGAGGCTATGCTTTTTGGTATCTTTGTGTTCTTTAATAGTAAATGTAGGACTTAGGGTAAATTTTAGGGCTTACCCAACTCATTTTGTTCCAAAAAAGCTTCAAACATCAAAAACAGACAAAAAATCCTGCGTCTGGCGAATGTCTGTCACGATCGTGACATTGTAAAAAATTCCTTCTATTATGATTGTAATATAAGGTGCACAATTGTGAAACTAGGGAAGAGCCTTTTGTCATGACCGTAACTCTACATGCACGATCGTGACCTTGCCTAATAGCCCAGACACATTCAAGCTTCCTTCATTCTTTGCTTATCTGGTTTTATTCACTAACAAACACATCAAAACACCTCATCAACACAAGATTATGATCCAAAATTATGCTCTAAACCACATAACACTTAGAATACATATAAACACTAACAACAACATAAATGTAGTCTATACATAAGATAATCATCTAAAAAACGTTTAAAATCACATTTAAACATCTAGTAAAATATAGTATAATTTACACCTATTAACATCCCCACGCTTAAATCTTTGCTTGTCCTCAAGCAAAGCTAAAATCATAAACAAACAAAATACACATAAACACATAATCACACATTTATGCAACAATACAATAATGGTATAATGGCTTTAAATCTTATGAAATTAACTTAACCTTAAAAACCAATCATTTCAATTGTGCCAACACACTAACTTATTCCTTTCATGTTTAAGCACCTTGAATTGAATATAAGAATCAATCAAAATATTAACACCCTATTCATACACCTATGACACTTGTAAGCATGCACTTATTGTTATTAATTAATTAGAAAGGCAAACTATCATTAACTATCTTTTCATGAAAAGTCTTGCTATTTGTAAAAGATCGGTAGATTTATTTATTATAACATCATTTGTTTTCTTTAATGTTAATGTAGTCTTTTAACATGAAGGAAAACACCTTGTCATGAATGTCCCCCGATTACTCAGCTAGGATATGTTTAATTAATTAGCTTTGTTGGAATGTCATTATAGACTTATAACATGAAGACAAACATTTTGTAGTAAATGTCTCCTATTACTCAGCTATATCACATTTTCAACTGACTATTAGCTCTATTTATAACCCAAGGGCTAATGGAATAGTTATTTATTTAAGACTTATAACCTTTTTTAAACTTTATTCTACCTCATTTCTTTTTAGTCAATCATCCTCATGAAAGTGTATTAAAAATGCTAATCAATTCAATTGAATATAATTATAAATGTATACGAACAAAAGTTATAAAGTGAAAGAGTGGATGTCATATCCTAATTAACATGTACGTATATTCATCCCAAAATACTTAAAACCTAAAATTTATAAGTTACTATGCCTTTAAAAATTAAATGACCATGTTCAAAGCTAAATTAATTCTATTCAATTCTTGCCATTGACACATTCACACAATTCACACATATGCAACAAAATGTTTACATTATGTCAACATAATAAAAAATAAGTCAATATGATATGCAACAGTCACATATATGAAATATCAATGCACAATCCTTCCCACATTTGGAGAACACATGGTCCTCACTGTGAGAAAAACACACCACATATAAAGGAAACTAAAATGAAAAGAAAAATAAAAGAAAATAAAAAGGTTAGAGCATAAAACCCGTTAAGATGATAGAGGTGGTGATGATGTTGGAGACAGAATTTGAACACCTTGAGCAACGAAGTATTTGTAAATCTTCTAATGTCACATTGCTGTCATCATTGTTCTTGTGCCATATCCTTCAACATTTTGTTATTATCTGAAACCATATTAAAGACCTTCTTCTATCTTCTTCCTTTGTTTCTTTGCTTGACCTATATAAGCTTGCTTCCCTAACTTATAATCACTTGAAAAAGAATAAGAATATTAGCAATCTAAACCATTCCAAATCAATGTAATTAAAAACTTAATTCTAGGATTCAAAACAAACCTAACAACTGAAATTTTTGCTATCTAATTATTGAACATGCTAAGTTATGCTCATTAGCTTGACCTCGTATCCTTTAAAACTCAATCGGGATCAATTATGAGTGGCTTGCTACCACCCTTTTCGGCCGCTTTCAGTTTAGTAGCTTGTACATAAGCTACATGTGTTGAGATACTAAAAATAGAATGATCAATCAAATTAGGAAATCCAAGTAACTTTAGTAATGCCCTTCTTGATAATAAACTGTCAATATAATCGCGAATGATAAAATCCCTAGAATCTTTGATGAAATTAAGCAGTTTGTGTTGTAGGAAGGTGAATTACTTGTCTTCTTTTGCAATCGCCATTGTCCACTCTTCCAGTTTAGCTTCTTGAATAGGGACTTCTAAATAATTCTCAAACTCTATATCCTTTGTCACTTGTTCCTCATAGCTTACTTCTTCAAAGCAGCCCTTTGATAGATGCATAATTAACTATACTTTTACACTCATATTTGATGTATTTTTTTGATATTTAATACAATTGGTATATATTTGGTGCTTAATTTGTCTAAAGTGTTTGGACAGATGATAAGTGCTTTTGTGAACTTAAAAGAGAAGAATTCAGATGAAAATATAGTGTAAAATGAAACAACAATCTGGAAAGAGTGTATGGTCGTGCACTTTTATACGACTATGCATTTTCCAGATACTCAACAAATTCTGATTATGCACGGTCTGATGAACGGCTGTGCAATGTACCGTGCATCTCACTAGAACCTTAAATTTAGTGATAAAAATATGAAGAAATCATTGACAGATCCATCGAAATACAAGATTAAACCTCCACATCACAAAAACATTCGATAGAAGATATTCTGGGAGATTTAGGTTATGAACCCATTGATTTTTATTCATATTTTTGTTTATATATATTTGATTTTGTGTTCAATCATATGAAACTAAATTTCCGGTTTGTATTTAGGTTAGATGAACCTTATGTTAATACTTTCATATAATTTGATTCCTTTACTAATGCAATTGATTCGATTGAATATAATGATCTGATTACGTGTTTTATTGATGATCTAATTTTATATGTAGAGATTGAGAAATCCTAGGTTGACTAGATCTACCATAATTAGAAGGAGTTGATTGCAATCCTAGAGATAGGATGACATAAAACCTTTATATTAAGATCAAACCTAATAATAGAGGGACTCATAAATCAGTAACGTAATACTATAAGATTTAACCTGAGTAATTCGATTAAAGACCTTAGGATTAGTTGTTAGTAGACTCAATGCCAATTACTAGCACATCATAGGAGTCTCCATAGTCTAATTAATCAACCAATAATTACATGATAAAAATCAATTTGTTAAGGTTTTAGGTGGATTCAAGCCTAGATATTAATTTCTGATAACGATAGTTTTCTAAATGAATTCCATTATCTCTATGTTCATTATTGTTTCCTATTTTATTTTATTAGTTTTACTTTTAATTTTTTAATTAAAATTTAAAATCAATCCTTAGGCTAGATAATAGGAGAAGGGTAAGTACTAGCACTCATAGTTTTCGTGGGATCGACATGCATTTGTTGGTACTAGCTACAGTTATACTGTGCACTTACGATTATTACATAATTGAGTAACGAAATAGGTCAATCAAGTTTTTGGTATCATTACCGGGGACTTTAATATTAGGAAAGCCTGAATGCTATTACTTTAGTTATTTTCATTTCATTTTATTTTGTTTTATCTTTATCTTTATTTTTATTTTTCTTTTGTATTTATATTTATATTTATATTATTTTATTTTAATATTTCTTATTGTATTTTTTGGGCTTGTTTATTTAATTGTCTTTTAAACTTTTCTACACTAACAATGTGTGGTGGTTTATTTTATGTATTGAGATTTAACATTATAGCCACAATGCACAATAGAAGGATGGAGCATAATGGAAGCTAAAATATGTCCTAGCAATATGAAACATCATTATATTAGAAGGAGCCGCTTCCTCACATGTTTTCAGAAGCTCAACCGATGTTTATTTCGTGTTGTGACATTTATGGGATTAATTCTGACCATAATAAATGTCGCGCACCGACGTATATATGGGAGCAACCAAACATGTACAACCAACCTCAAAGCCATTATACGAGAATAAGTATAATTTAGAGTGGAGCAACTCTTACGCATATGGATGGAATGACAATGCTCTAATTGAATATATACAAAAAGAGCAGCGATATGAAAGTATTACAGATAAACTAATGGAATGACTTATTGAGAGTAACTAGACAACGTGAATTTGATGAGAAACTTTCTTCACCTATATATGATGAGTATAATTTGAGCTTTCAACAGTCTCCAAGTGAAGAAGAGACAATAGTCATATTCATGAATGAAGATACATTTCAAGAAGGAAATAAGGTAACTGCTGTTCTGAAAAATATGATGACTGAGTTTATTCAAGATTCAAACATGAGGCATCAAGAAACAGAGGCTTGTATACAGAATATAGTGAATCAAATTGATGGATATATTATCTGAAGACATGTAAGGGAGTTTGTCCAGCTCTACTGAACCTGATACTATCAACCGAGAGGTAATCACGCTTAGTAGTGACGAAGAACTTCTTGAAGAAGAAGATGAAGAAACCTCCATCCAAAAAGAGAAGGTAGATAAGTGGCAGCAGATAACTAAAGAAGATGAGTTAGAAACCTCTGTTCAAGAAGGAGAAGAAGAGGAGGGGACATAAGAGGTTGAGGAAGAACTGGCGGAGGGACCAAGTAAGGAAACTATTGATGAAGTGTTAGTAGTGACCTTAAGTACGGAGGGTTTCCACTTCCTCAAAGAAAAAATTGTTCAAGTTGGCCAATGATTCAGGGAGTTTTGTTATCCTTTATTTTATTAACAATTGTCATTAAAAAGGGTATTAATGTATATGATTAAATTGATTCATTTTATAAATTACGCCCTTATGATTATCTTACAATATATGGCTTATTTATAGGCTATGAAACCACTTTTTGGAGAAAAAGGTGGAAGAAAGGAATTGATTATTGATCCAAGATGACGTCAATGTGCAGTTACGTCGATCTAAAGACATTAAAGAAGTTCTACATGGGAGGTAACCCATGAATCAAGATAGATTTTATTTTATGATATCTTCTTTTCATGTTTCTTAGTTATTTTCGTATTGTTATTTTTTCTTTTATTTTATCTTTTGATCCCTTATTCATTTATTTTGAATGTTAGTCTTATATTGGATGGATCCAAATCAGTAAATTGTCAAAATTAGCAAAGTACCAAAAATCCTCTCACTTATTTTTAATGCTTATATCATGTACATTGAGGGCAATGTACAACTTTAATTATGGGGATGAGTTTATTAAATTTTAATTGATTTCTTCAAGCTTATTATAATCCTGATTATAAATTTTATCAATTGTTATCTTGAATTGGTTGAATCTGACTATTACTATTGTACTTTATTGTTGAATATTGATTTGAATTGGAGTGCAAAAGGATGATGGTTAAAATAAAATTATTTTTTAAGCCATATTTTTCATAATCATTGAAATAGTCAAGTTGAATGAATTGCATATTATTTACACACATATATACATAATTTTTTTCACGAGCTTTTAAGCATAAAAGCAAATTTTCAAAAATTTAAAGCTCTTATTATTTTTTGATGTGTATGATATCATATGTAGTAGAATGATTCTAGAACTTGCATTTATTATACATAGTGAGACCATATTTATGAAAATTAAAAGCATTAATATGATGAAGACACTTAGATTAAATTCTTTGCTTTAGCCTATTTCTTTAAAAATTACCATACCCTTAAATTTACCTTGAGGAATAACCAAGTTGAGCTTTAGCCTTTTTCATTATTAAATCTACATATTAACCTTTATCCTATTTTTCTTTAAAGACCTATTTATTATCTTGAACCTTGATGGTTATTTACATTATTTGCTTAACTTGAATTTTTGAATGGTCTATTAGTTCTTATATTGTGGTACATGATGAAACCGCTCAAAATTTTTTTGAAAAAGAAAAAGGAAAATTTTGAGCATAAAAAGATCAAGCATATATATGGGAAAAAAGAAAAGAAAAAATATATAGTAATGGTAGTTTTGTAGTGAAAGTACCAAAAATTTCCTTTAATTATTATGTGTATTATGAATAAGTTTCATGTAACTTTCTTTTTAGTAAATTTCCTTCAATTTAACCCCTTTTATTATCCTAATCATACCGTACCTACACCTTATTACAACCTACATAAAGACAGATTTTTGTTTCTAGGTTATACATAAGTGGTGGAGATGTGACTTTATTGCAAGCATATAGTAAATATTATACTATGCATTGAATGAGAGTTTTGATTGATTTTTCGCCCTAAACACTTGAGTGCATAGAGTGAAATCTTAACGAGGATGTAAAAAGGTATGTTTTTTATTTAAATGTGACTGTTGATGTAATTACTATTAATATTACTTAGGAAGTTAATTTTGGGATAATTTGATTATGTTTTTACATTAATTTAATTCGATAGGATATGATAATGTATAGTATAAAAAGACAAATTGAGAATGGTGATGGATTGATGTCGTAAAATTTATAATTTTGATTATGGTTTGCTTGAGGACAAGCAAACACTTAAGTGTGAGGATATTTGATAGATGCATAATTAACTATACTTTTACACCTATATTTGATGTATTTTGCTTGATATTTAATACAATTGTTATATATTTGGTTCTTAATTCGTCTCAAGTATTTATACATATGATAATTGGCCTCATAGAACTAAAAGAGAAGAATTCAGACAAAAACGCAGCGTAAAATTAAGAAACAACAATGTAGAAGGAATGCATGATAGTGCAGTTTTACATGACTATGCATTTTTATGATACACAGTGAATTCTGATTATGCGCGGTCTAATGCATAGTTGTGAAAAAGACTGTGTATCTCCCTAAAACCTTAATTTCATGATAAAATGACGTTTTTGGGCCATATTAAAGGTGGCAGTCGGAGGAAACTTTGAGAGGCAATTTCCAGATGTAGAGTCAATCTCAAGGGGCAATTTTGATCCAAAGAAATGGAAGACACGAAGAAATCATCGACAAACCCATCAGAATACAAGATCAAGCCTCTACTTTGCTAGAACATTCGATAGAAGACAATCAGAAAGATTTAGAATTATGAAGCCGTTGCTTTTTATTTGTATTTCTGTTTTTTTATTTTTGATTTTTTGTTTGATTATGTGTAACTAAACGCCCATTTAGTATTTAGGTTAGATGAACCTTATGTTAATACTTTGATATGATTTGATTCCTTTATTAATGCAATTGGTTCGATTGATTATTGTGATATGATTATATGTTTTATTGATAATTTGATTTCATACATAGAGATTAAGAAATCCTAGGTTAAATAGATCTACTATAATTAGAAGGAGTTGATTGCAACTTTAGAGATAGGATGACATAAATCCTCCAGATTAGGGTCAAACCTAATAGAGGGTGTAAGGCCCCAATATATACCCTAGATGAAATGTTACATATGACAATACACGTATGATTGGCTTGTTCTTTGGAGTTGGAATTCAGAATTAAACATTGAGGGAATTTCAAACTCGATAGCATGTATTAATACAAGTGTTATGAGATTTGAATTGGCATGAATATGTGTTAAGATGATGAGAATTGAATGACGGAAAAATGATGGTCATATGCTAATTTTGGTTTAACTACTGAACATACTTTGGTAGTTCAGCTATATCTTGACTTGTAGATATAAAAATTGGATGATTTTAAATTCATATGAAACTAGATACATTTATCTACAACTTTCATGAAGGAACCTAAATCTGATTCGACCTCTAGGAGTTTTGAATTCTAGTTTGAAGTTGAGTTTTGACTGATGTCCTTATTTCAATTAGCCTGTAGTTTTTGGGGTATAACTCCCGATATAATTAACCAAATTGCATGCAATTTATGTCATTAGAAAATTAAAACATAGGGGAATAAAATTAATTGATAAGAGTATAAGCAAATGTGGGAATTTAAGGAAGAATAAGGACCAATATGCAAATTTTCCTAAAAGTTAACTAATGGACCATAAGATTAAAACGTGTGTCCAATGGAATTGTAACACATGGTCCAATAAAATTATAACACATAGTCCAATAGAATTGAAACACATGGTCCAATAGCATTGCAATAAATGGTCCAATAAAATTGTAACATGTGGTCCAACGGGATTGTAACATATGGTCCAATAAGATTATGACATATGGACCAATGAGATTGAAACATGTGTCTAAGACTAGAACATTCTTGAAAAGGCATATGGAGAGGG
>JANZXR010000006.1:24547918-24568856 GCA_027575705.1 Erythroxylum echinodendron | reverse complement strand
AAATGAAGGGATCCTTGGCTCAAAAGAAAGCTCTTTTCTTCCTTTTCCTTTTTCTCTTCTTGGACAGTTTCAAAATCTTTCTTGAAGACTAAGAACAATCAAATCCTAACTTGTTTTCTCTTCTTTCTCTTTCTTTCTCATGTTCAGAATTCTCTACTAATTACCCCTTCATTCACGTTTCTTTTGCATTTATCTGCAAGACAACACTTTTTCTTCCAATTATATCCTTAATGATTCAGAAAAGTCCTATCTATCCTTCCATTTATGCCTTGTATCATTTAGATTTAAGTGTCTTGACAAAAACACCCTTAAACATTCTAAAATAACACTTTATTTTAAAACAATTTTCTTTATTGTCTTACGAGTCCAATGGTTCAAGAATCGAGTCATTTAAGTGTCTAGAGAAGAAGTTATGGCCAAAAGAATCAAACATGTTTTTGTCTACAATCATATTGAACTTGTCTCGGAACAAATGATATAACGTTCACTAGAGGTATTGGATTAAGATAATATTAGGATTATTTCAAAGGGGACTTCAATGTCTATAACTCTCTTGAAGACTTCAAAGACAGATTCTATCTTCTGAAGGGTCGAAAATGAGACAGAAGATAGAAGATGAACATTAACCCAGAAGGAGTTTATGAGTAGTAAACACAGAAGATGTTTTACAATGAGCATAAATTTTAATATGGATATTGGATTTAGGTTTTGTTTATATGGTTAGAAAGAGGACTTCAATAGATACAACTTATATGAAGACCTCAAAGACAAATTTTATCTTTTGAAGGATCAAAAATGGGACAGAAGATATATAATGAACAGTAACCTAGAAGAAGTTTAAGAATAGTAACACAGAAGATGTTTTACAATTGCCATAACTTTCTCTAGAGATATCGGATCAAGGTGTTCATTATATGGTTTCAAAGAGGGTTTCAATATATACAACTTTTATGAAGACCATAAAGGCCAATTCTATCTTCTTAGGGGTTAAAAATGGAACAAAAAATAGGTATAGATGAAAAATAGAAGAAGCAAAACACAGAAGAAGATGACGTCATCACAGAAGAAGATGACGTCATCACAGAAGAAGATGACGTCAACACAGAAGGAGTTCGTGAACAAAACACTGAAGGAGTTCATGAATAGTAACACAAAAGGAGTTTATGAACAGTAACACAAACGGAGTTCATGAACAGTAACACAGACGAAGTTCATGGACAGTAACACAGAAGGAGTTCATGAACATTAACACAGACGAAGTTCATGAACAGTAACACGGATTCATGAACAGTAACAAAGACAACAGTAACACAGACGGAGTTCATGAACAGTAACACAGACGGAGTTTATGAGCAGTAACATAGAAGGAGTTCATGAACAGTAACATAGAAGGAGTTCATGAATAGTAATACAGAAGGAGTTTCGGACACTTAGGCAGAAAACAAACGAAGAAAAAGTCAGACGAAACAAAAGAAAGATGAAACAAAGATAAGCGGAGCAAAAGACAGAGGAAACCAAAACACAGACAAAGCAATACAGAGGAAGATGACGTCACCTAGAGGAAGCTGACGTCATCACAGAAGAAGCAATACAGAAGAAGTTTGTTCTCAGAGGAATCAAAACACAGACGAAGCTAGTTCATAGAGGAATGCATCTTGACAGACGATGCATTCTCATAGAAGAAGATAACTTACAGTAGAAGATAGCTTACAGAAGAGAATTACTCATAGAGGATGCATCTTTACAAACGATGCATCCTTACAGAGGAAGATGACGTCACCCAGAGGAAGATGACATCATCACAGACGATACCTCTATTCTCTACTCACCCTTTCCTCTGTGTTCTATCTTTTATGCGATGACATGTCCTCTGTGTTCTGACGTCATCACAGACGGATACTTCTATTCTCTATTCCTTCTTTCCTCTAAGTTCTATCTTCTATGTGATGACGTGTCCTCTGTATTCTGATGTGATCACATACGATACTTCTATACTCTACCCATCCTTCCCTCTGTGTTCTGACATCAGCACAGAGGATACTTATACTCTTCATTCCTCCTTGCCTCTGTGTTCTAACGTCATCATAGAGGATACTTCTACTCTTCTAAATTTTTCCCTTGCATCTACCTCATTTATTAAAATCCATCAACCTTCTTAACCGCTCTCATTTACTCAAAACTCAGGTCAGAATCACCCAAACATAATCATTAATCATTTCTCACACCTCAAAATTATGTAATCAACACATGCAACGTGAAACTTAACCGTGATCATAATCAGGCAGAGAATCATACATTTATGCGCATATTCTTCATCAACTTACTACATAGATTCAACTAATTCTCCTCAGTTTGAAATCTCTTATCCATTAAAACACCAAAACATAAGTATGAAATTCTCCACATTTCTCATTTATTAGTTCTAGTCTTCTAAGAAAAGTTCGAGGTCCAACAACCACTTTATTGTTTGACAATTGGTCAGGTTCATGTTCTTTTATTCACCATCTAGCCTCATCAATGATCTCTCTTTTTCCCCTTCATACCAAACTTAGAACATTTATTAATGGTAACTTTTGGAGGTTCCCTGCCAACCATATTCATTTGCAACCACAATATTCTCCAAATTCATCCAAATTCGATACCTTTTATTAGAAGAATTATCCAACTTCTAGACTATTGAATAAGCTTACTATGGATATGATTAGACTGAGGAATCCTAAAGTCAACTTGAGTATAATCATTTGGCACAAAGTCCTCCCCCCAAAGGTTTCTTTTCTTCTTTGGCTTATTGTTAAGAATAGGCTTAAGACTGTTGATAAACTTTCTTACCTTGACATAAATAGAAGTTGTTCTCCATGTTCAACACAAGATGAAACGACAAATCATCTATTCTTCATGTTCTCAGCTACTAAGTTCATTAAGGAATAGGTGAAACAAAAATGTTTCTGGACTGGTTCAGATAACTCTATGTCCAACATTATTCATTGGCTAGCTATACAAGTCTCTCTTCCTAAGACTGATATACAGATCTACTTATTGGTTATCGGACTATGTGTGCCAACACTCTTTAAGGAAAGGAATGCTAGAAGGTTTGAGCACAAATGCAAAACAGCCGAATCATGTATCAATGAACTTGTCAATGGGACTAGAGAGCTTACTTTACTGAACAACCTTGCACTAGATTGCATATCCAATTTGCTTCTCTCTTTGAACATCTAATCAATGTACTACTTACAAAATAAAAACTTTGTAGGTAAATTTAAGGTGCTCTTATTTATTTTGAGGGGTACTCCCATGAACCTCTTTATGGGGATGTAAATATCATTATTTATTAATTTATTTCCTTTTTCCTTTTTTTAAAAACAAAGCTTTCCTTAGTCTCTTTCTTTCCTTTCTATTGTTTTCTAAATGTATGAAATTTGATATTGTGTCCATGTTCTTCCCTAGGAATTAGCTGAAACTATTCACATGTTATTAGGTATATGCTTTTCCAATAACACCTTATATATGTCTACTTAGTGTAGTACTTATATACATATACAACTAGATCTCCCCTCTTTAAAATGATTAATGAACTATATAACTATAAGGAATTAAATTAAAGTCCCATTTTCTAAAAGTGTAATCCTTTTTTCTAGCTCTAACTGTATGATGGTCATTTATGTAGTGTTTAACTTCAAATTTCCTATTTCCCATAAAATGTGTCAAATAACTGGTAACCTACTTTTTCTCTTCTCCAACTCTGATATAAAGTTAGGAATTATATTACCACTATATTTAGCTATACATTGCTTCTTCTAATGGAATCTTTTTATAATTGCTACTTCATATGATCTTTAAGCAATTCAAAATTAGTTTCTCCCTTACATTTCTTAAGTATGCATTAAAATACATTGGAGTATTATTTGATAGCAATTCACTCTTGCATCTTCTATTAAAAGCATGTATACACCATCTTTTTCCTGTAAGTTTTGCAACCAGTCATATGTCTCCTTGTTCATACTCTCCAACTTATTTACCTTTCAGATCTTTTTCGAGTATAATTAGATTATAATCCACATATGATCTTTAATGAGAATTTTTATTGCCTTTATATATTGGCTTATAAATTCCTTTAAAATAGTTATTAAAGTGTGTATACTCAAGTTCAAACAATTATTGTAAGTACTAGAACATATAAATAAGAGAATTTTAGCATCAATTAAGTGATATTTAAACTAAAATTACTTTTATTGTTTTAAATTTTTACTTTTTTATCACTCATGAACACTTGTAAGCTACTGCTACTAATGTCATCAAGTAGATAACCCACAAACCTTTTCTAGCTTTATTTTTTCTTTACTCTAACAATAACATAAGAAAAGGGATATATGTTATAATTTAATGGTTGTCAATAATTACCCACCATATCTTGCTTTCAAATGACACTTGTCAATTCATATAATAAGTATATAAGCATTGAGAAATCCATACTTCATTTGTTTGAGACAAATGTATCATGAATTGAATATAACTTTAAAAGATCTGATATAAAATGAGCTACCCTTATTGCTTTATGTTACATCAAAGAAGTCTCCTCTCAATTTCTTATATTATTCTCCTCCATCTCCAAGCACTAAAATTAATGCATGCCTCTTAACTCTATATTATTTGATATCTAGAATCTCTTGTTGTTAATCTCATAAAATAACCTTTTTTAACCCTAAATCATATTAGTTAGCACCATCTTTAAAGTGTGCCATATATTTGTTAGCAATTCACCGATAATCAATCTTCTTACTGTCAAATGTTCTACCTTAAGCATGGATGTTTTTAGAATGACTTAATCTAAAATATATATCTACTTTGTGTAAGTTCTACATGTATTCTCCTCTCAAATTTCTTTTGCACTTGATAATAACTCTTAACCTTTAATTTTTTTATAGGTATATTCAAAACTTATTTGGATACTCATGGTCTTTAAACTCCTTGTAAAAGTGTTTATATATTCAAATATCATTCCCTACTTCAAAATAACTTTTCCATCATCTAAATTTGAAACACTAAAGTAAGGATATTTTGGTTTCTTCTTCTTATCATCTAAACTTTTATTTAGGCTACCAATTTCTTTGTTAGTAACGTTAATCTTGTTATTCCTTAAATCAATATTCCAAACACATGTAATGGGTAATTCTTCTTCTATAACATTTTTAAAAATATCATTTATAGTTTTTTCACTTAAATACCCTAACTTATTGAAATATTTTAACTTGTTTGTATATTTGTTAGTTATCTTAAATTATTGGGTGCTTCATTGGGTGCTTTAAGGTCAACTTTAGTGGCAGCTATAATGGGTATCTTGACAAGTGCCTTAGTGGGTACATTAATATGTACTTTAATAGCTATTTTAGTGGTTGCTTTATTGGCTACAACAGTAGAAGCTTTCATGGCTAGTTCAATGGTGCTTTAATGGGTCCTTCATTGTGAGCCTCAATGGTTGCTTTAATGCATATGGAACCATTATCATCCTCAATTACTTTAATAGGTATATCTAATTTAAGGTCATTAATTGTTTATAATTTAGGATACTCCCCATCCAAATACACCTATACTATAATGAGTTTAACCATATTTAAACGATTTGTATGGGAATTTATTCATAAATTCCCATGCTTGTTTATTCTCTAACCTCTTAGCATTGAGCTAGTATGAAACTAAGCAAGGTTATCTCTTCCACTTCAATATCAAAATAATTTGCCTCTCACTTTTAATATCTTATATGGTATAAAATTGAAACATACACCGCAAAAACACTGAAACTTATTTCTAAGTTCAAAAGTAACATTTAATAGTTCCAAGAAACAAAAAAAAAAAAGCATTTGATGGATGTATTAGTTATGTTTCATTTTCAGGTGTAAAGTAAAGACAATGCAAAATGAAGGAAAAATAAAGTTAGTTGTAAGGTTTAGCATACACAAGTTATAAGATGCCAAAGGTGATAGTACCTAAGAGGTTATGTAGTCATTAGAACTATTAAATCTCAACAATGGTTAAAAAAGCACATGACTGCTAACTTTAAGTATTGATGAATAATTTAGATGTCAAGTAAAAAACTATAAAATAGAAAAACATTTGCAATTTAAGTCTCACCAAGTAAACTAGTAGTCATATTTGAGAAAAAACATAATCAACCCGATATAAAATAATCTCAATGAGTATCTTTTCTAGTAAAGAGAATAACAAGATTAAGAATATTAAAAAGCTCCATATGATTTTCCTTAACCCAATTCATGTGGAAACAAAAAGTGAACAATATGAAATCAGATCCCAAAAAACCCTAATAATTCAAATCTTGAACCAAAACTAAAATTCAAAAGTAGGAAATAATAGATAATGCAATCCCTTTTTGTAAGGAATCCAATTGCATTAAGTTCTAATGTCACTAAATACAAAGAAATCATTAAAAACAAATACATAAACCAACATTATTCTACATATGCAAAGAAAAAATAATAAATTTTAGGAATTTTTATTGTTGCACTAATATTTACAAATTTTACAGAAGGTATAAAAAGATTAGTAAAGCATAAGGAAATAAAATTTTGAATTAAAAAAGCAAAGCATATGATAGACACATTACTACTGCTAGTAAGAATGTAATGTCACTTTCTTCCTCACAAACTTTAAAGACTAAGCTAGGCTTAAACAAATACGGAGAATAGATATCAATCAATTTATGTACAACTAAAAGGCCTTTCAAGTAATTAGAAGTCACATTTTGGATGCCTGTAGCTTCCTCCGTTGCCTTCAAAGTGGAGTAACAAAGGGACAAGTGACCAAATGATGTCAAAACATACTATGACCGAAAATAACATTTTTCCCTTCAAGTAATATATACTTTTTTATCCAGTCTAAAAAAGGAGCACAGTCTCCTACTTTACATTTCAATATAATTTTTAAGAGAAATAAATGAAAAGAACAAAAATAAATATATAGTTGATAGTCATTAAAACAATAGTAAAACTAAAAAGTGGAAATGTTGAATAGTCATTAAAACAATAGTAAAACTACATTCAAAGTAACTCCTGTTGAAATTTGAGCGTATTTACTTAAGATATTCTCCTCTTTAAACCTAGTCCACACATATACCATTTCTTTACGTTTAAAGATCAATAGTAATATAGAGAAATTTTGATGCTTTTCTCAATGTTACAACTAGCATGGTTGAGCCAACTTCTTAACAACCAAACGTTCTCCCAAAGCTCAGAGCAGTTTTCACGAAACCTTCGGAAAGAGAAAGCAGGAAGAGGAGTTTTCAGTACTAGGCGTCATGTGTATGTAGTATAACTTGGCACAACCAAGTTAGCTGTTGTACCACGCAATACCTAAACAGGCAAATGTTGTTGTTTCACCATTCCCTTTTGGGTTTTAAACAAGGAATGACGATAGGGGTTGTAGGTGATAAAAATAATAATAATAAAAAAGTATAAGGGAAATGGTAGCTTTAAATTATCAGGGATTATATGACAAAGGTTTAAACCACATAAGGTTCTAGTATAATTAACTTAATTTTTTTTTTTTACAATTTTAAATGAAATTGATGTCCTATCATCAAATAAAAATATTGTTTTTAATAATGAAAAATTTAGTTATAGAAATAAAATTGCATAAAATTAATTATTTTTAATATAATTTACCTCTTGTTGGTTTACTCCCTCCTTTGTCAAAATTATCCCTATCATAATAGAAAGTGTGTTGACATAGGATTTGAAACTGGTAATGGTTCAAATTTTAAAATTTTAACAGTGTTAACTAAATAAAGCCAATTTTGTATAATAAATTTTAGCATAATTATTTTGGCCATTTGTAATTATCTAGTTGTTGAATTGTATTGTGATTATAACATCAATTTTGGAAATAGCATTTTTAATTAATTAATAAAACATTTCAGAATCAATTATGTAACTGAATGAAGAGTTATTAGATAAATGACATTTTTAATGGTGAGAAAATATTGAACATTATAATACGAAATTTTTAATTAAATATATTGATTTCAACATATATTTATTTTACATTTTCAGAGTTAGATATAAAAATATTTAATGCGTTCTCATGATGTATACGAGAGATGATTGCTAATATATGCTTATGTCTTACCTAGTTACCTTTGCTAATGCTATGATCCTTCTATCGTTTGGTTTTTTTTTTTTAAGTTAAAAATATAAATGTATTAATAAAGTAATGGAAATAGTACAATGGAGCGTAAAATACAAAGCACCAGCCTATAAGTATTAGAGTAGATTAAAACACTATCCCTTAACTAGTCTATAACTAATTGAGGCTGAGTACATTTATATCCTTTTTGCATTGTTCATAGATTATAGATTACACATCCAGAGAAGGTTTTAGACAGATCAAAGAATATTTTTCTCTACTCAACTTTAACCCCCATCCCTTATCTAAGTCTCAAGTTTTCCACTAATGCTACACTACAAATCTGCTGAAGATAATGTGCTAACATTTGCTCCCTTATGAACTGAGCAATAGAGAGCAAAATATATTCCTCTTCAATCAGTTGCTCTAGACCTGAACATTCTTTTGTTTTCTGAAACCAAATTCGATTGAATATAGTACAAGCTAAATTTACTTCAAAATTAATTCAATCTCTTTCCTTATTCTTTTGATTAATCTAACAGCACCATTGTAGTAACTCATTCCACTTCCTTAGTGTAGATTATGATGAAGGAGACACTGCAGTCAAAATGCAAGTGTTCTTCTATCATTTAGTTTCCTCAGTGTAGATCATGATGAAGGAGACACTGCAGTCAAAAGACAAGTGTTCTTCTATCATTTATTTTCCTTACTGTAGATCATGATGAAGGAGACACTGCCGTCAAAATACAAGTGCTCTTCTATCATTTAGTTTAATTTTGTCTACGAACTCAACGATTTTGAACGTTTAAATAAATTGAATTAAATGTGATATGCACCAATTATATGAATATAATGTGATGATATTAATAAATGCAAACAAACTTAATTAAAAATTACAAAGAGATTGATTTTTAAAATTAATTTTTAAATATTTTTCAATTTTAAATCAATAAGCTTATGAATGGTTCAAGTAATTCATTGATAACAATAATAATTAGCTTGTTAGCCCTTAATTAATTGCTTTTAATCAAATATAAGTATATCAAATTTACAATAATAATTGCTTTCAAATTTACAATACTTTAATCAAATATAAGTACGTTTGTTAGGGTAGAGAGAATTAAAATAATACGTTTAGTAGGGTAGAGAGAATTAAAATAAACATCCTCCCGGCCCTAGTTTTCTTGGAAAACATTCGAACTTGTAACTAATTTTGCTTCTTCTGGAGAGGATATAACTACCAAACTATTGGGTTCTCTATATACGAAGCTAGGAACCCAAAGCTAATGCACAAGCTATCTTGTTATAGGAGTTTACATGTATATATAGGACACGACTCGCACGTAATATTCCTCAGTACGTACAAGTATATCTACAAGAAGAAGCACTTGAGGGCTTGCAGCTAGCATGCATTAGTTTTCACGGCTTCTCTCACCATTTCCTTGCTTACTTGCGTCGTGATTAAGTGAAGGAGTGCTTAGAGTTAGGTCAAGATTTAAGTCAAACAAAATGTTCATGTTCTGACCATTGCCACCAGCAGAATTAAAGTTATAGAGGTTGGTGGGATAAACTTCCTGGTTTTGTGACCTATTCGACTCTCCAGCATCAAATTTAGTGCCTCTAGGAAGATGTGTTGGTTTCTTGGCATCGCTGCCCTTCTGTGAAAGCTTTTTCTTTATATGAGAATTCCAGTAATTCTTCACCTCATTGTCTGTGCGTCCTGGCAATCTTCCGGCTATCAAGGACCACCTAAACCAATACAAGACCTTACCTTTTTCGTTAACAGTTCCAACCATAAGTTAGATTCAGAATACAGAAGTTGAACAAAAACAAAATGGTTAGGATTAGGACAAGAAGAGCTGAGTTTTTTCTTTTTTTCCAATTATGTTTTTTGTATTTGTAATACTTTAACTCCTAATTCATTGTACTATATTGCTTTTGATCACTCAAAATCCGTATAAATAAATAAAAAATTTTATCTGCAGTTCGTTTCGGAATATTTTGGTTGTTAAGCCTAATAATTAAGTACAAAAATACAACGTTTCTCGCTTCTTGGAACTCACTTATAGTATCAAGTGAAGAATCATGCATTGTGACACACATACACCCTCATAGTATCAAATGAAGAATCATGTATTGTGAATACATGATTCTTCATTTGATACTATAAGTGAGTGTGTTGATTCTTCATTTGATACTATAATTGAGTGTGTACAAAAAAGTGTGTGTGTAAAACTTAAAACGACTGATGTTGTTATCCAACTACGGATGATGGCGTCCTTCTGAGTGCTATATTCTCGCGTATTATCCTTTTGGCCTTTGAAAGAAGGTGCTAACTGCCATGTAATGGAGACGGGTTTACTATTACATACTGAAGAGTAAATTAAAAGAAGCATATGCCATAAAGCAAACATTCATCTCGTTAACTACCGATTTCCAAGAAGTGCATGAAGCCTAATGATCAAATCCTCTTCATCCTCTCCAAAGCTTCCCCTCTTCAGGTTTGGCCTCAGGTAATTTATCCATCTCAGCCTGCAACTTTTTCCACAGCGAAGCAACCCTAAACACATCAACAACAGCTAGAAAAGTTTATTTATCACCAAACCAATCTAAAAACATCAAAGAATCATCAGAGAAGAATTCTAAGGTTTGTCAATATTCTTCCTCTAATATTAAAATATCATTCGTTTCCATTGTCTGCACCACACACAAGTACAATGAAAGCTATTTAATTTTCCTTTCCCATCCAAAAAAGTACCAGCTGCCTGAGGTAGAGAGCGCCAGCAGCCTTCACCATGTTTGTTGATGTAATCGATGAGCTTCTGATCTTCTTCCTTAGACCAAGCTCCTCTGTTTGTCTCCTTCTTATCACAGCAAGGCTTCTTCATGGGATTAGTAACCTATATAAAAATGGAGAAATATATGAAGGGTAGTACCGAATTTAAAGGCCAAGAAAGAAACAGAAAGTAAAAGGGCCTAGAACAGCAATAGTTTCTGATCACGAGGATGGTAACAGCACCAACACCAGCACTTGGGACTTGGACTGGTTGTTTGAGCATGATTCGCGTGGTTGGGAATGACAAAAACTGGATAGTGGGTCTGGTGTGTGCGTGTGCGTTAGTTGCTAGCTGCTTTGCCCTCAACCAGCCGACCATAGTACGTTAATTCTACAGCTTTTCATACCATTATCTGCAATTGGATCATGAAATTTGCATCGTCTATGAATTGTCGCAAAATGTGTTTTTCATCGCAGTATCATTGGTCCTGCTTTGGACCTAGATATTTTCGGTGTCAAAATATTCATTATGGTATAATTTGTGTTTATGTTTTTTACGTATTGTATGTCTTGTCTTCACGATTATCTGCGACGTGGGGCCGTTAGCAATAGCATTGGAAAGCTTGTTGTCAAGCTTAAGTGCCTGTGTTTGAAAGGTCTTCAGGACCACCACCGATGTCATGATATGCATAAATTGGAACTTAACCATTCCATGTGAGGGTATGGAAATTAAAACGGAACTCGTGACACGATGTCCTAACATTGTATTGCCAATAGAAGCTAACGTACTTTCGCATGAAAGGAAAGAAAACAAAAATCCAAGGTAAGGAGTCGATTAATTGGTTATTAATGTGTCACCGGCAAGAAATTTGAAGCCGTTCGATGTGTTAGGAAGAAAAATCTTAGCCATATTATAACTAAGGATTTGATGTACAAGGGACCACCACTATCGAGGGGGTCAAACCTTTACTAGGGGTTGAGATTAGGGATTTGGCTTGTAAATCCGCGCGCATTGGGTCCTAATCATCTAACCAAAGCATAAACTACTCGGTAGAGCAACTGAGTGCATCAGCGTATCAATTAAATTGAGCTCCTTGTATATATATATATATTATGAGAAAAATCAAAAGATCAAACTTTCTTGTTAAGTCCGATAATTTTTAGGTTGTTTTTACCTTTATCTCTATTTAAAAGTTTTCTTAGTTACTCAATACATTTAACTTCCATTTAAAGCTTCAACATGGATCACATTACAGAAAATTTTAATTTCACTTTTTATGCATCCAAGTTTAATCAAGTTGTTTAATTTGTTACTTATAAACCATGAAACAAAGCTAAATAGAAGTATCTAAAAGAGGATTGGACTCCCCTCTAGTTACGTATAATATGATAAATTATATTGAACATTTCTGAAATCACCTTTTTGATAAAAATAGTGATATTTTGAGATAATAAAGAATTCACGTTCAACACTTAATTGTATACTAATAGTATTGTAATGAATAATTTGTTATGTTTTAACAAAAACCAATCTAATTTACAAACGTAAATTTATTTAGATTAATATGTGTATATATATATATATCATGTCAATTATTTAGGATTCATTGTTTTTAATTAATAATACTTTATTTAGCACAAATCATATGTAAGTTAGCAATAACAATAATAAAAGAAAGTGCTTATTATTAGGAATTCACTTATCCTACATAAATTCTAATTAATTAAAAAATAATATCAGATTAACGAAGTTATGAAATTTTATATCCTTCAAATTAATCTCTTAAAAAAACTTGTTTCAAATTATTAATTATTAATCCAGTGATACGTTCAGATTATTCAAGAAAAGCAGGGACCTAAATTCCATAAAGATTGATGAAATCCATTTTCATTTTCAACCAAGACGGGGAAAGGTAAAAGTGTGCTGAGCTTTGACCATTAGGTTATGGTCGCTGTCAATGTATCAAATGTCTAAGAAAGACTGTAGATGTGGACGGATGCAAAGTTAATTATTAGGACTGGACTTGCAGTGCCGAGAGGGAAACAGCAAATAAACTCCAAAATCACAAAAGTTCTTCGAAAGGTTTGGGCTTTCTGTAAAGAGTAGAAGCGGAAAGACTACTGCTAAATCCTAATTAATGCATAGTGAGAGCCCAACTGTCGTAATGGAACGTTAGCTTTGATAACCATAAATGCCATCGAAATAATGGCTACGCTACATAACCTCTCTTCTTTTTTTTTTTTTTTTTTTTTTTTTGCCCTTTTGTGATAACCAAATGGGTTTAACGTGGATATAGGAAAACATCGTCACAGTCTATTCTAGGCTTTGGCTAGGAGGATGTAGAAGTAGAACTCTACTATGCAAGTTGTATTAAAATAGCATTAACAATTCTTACTAGTACACTTTTACACTTTACAAGAAACGCCATCGTCGAATACACCATGTTCAAATGCCCAATTGCATGAAGGGAATACAAAGTGGAATGAGTTTCCGGACCTATAGATCCTCTTGTCACAGCTCTCCACGTCCTGGCTGTGATCAAAGAAATCATTTTGTTCTGTCTCATAAAGACCTTAGCTACGAGGAATTTGCTCCATGTGTTGAAGATCTAAACCACCAAATTGTGCTTTGCGTTTGGGGTTGGCGAGTCCTCTTCAGCGCTAATTTGATGCTTTATTGGAGGGTAGAGATTATGCTATTAGTTTATGCCCTTACAACCGATTGGATCGAATTTGATTAATGACATTATTATTTAATTAATAAATATGTTCTTTATTTTAAGTATTAAGTTAATTACATATGATATTTTAACACTAAAGGTTAAATCGTCAGAATAATTACTATGTGATTGAAATTATGATGAGATTATAATTATAAAATTTAATTTATATTAATGTATTATTCTTAAATGTTCATAGTTGTAGTTTCATTTAAACATGATAATGATGAAATTGTAAAACTAACATATATTATGTTTAATTGATCCTATAAATTAACGTGTAAAGATACTTAAACTAATGTATAGTGTTTAGTAGAGAATAAGTCACTAAACTGACCTGGCTATGCGAATATCAAATGGAATATTTTAAAAAGAAAAAAATTAATTTTAATTAAGTTAGACTTAATTATAAAATTTGAGAAACTTTAGGAATCAAATATGAAATATTTGATTTTATCAAAATTAAATTAATTATAATTACAGTTTAACTTTAATTATAATTGAGGTATTTAATTTTAATAGAAACTTAAAAAACCTGATTTTTTTTCTAAAAATAGTAATAAGCATAAGGGAGCTAGCGTTCTTGCTTCATTCCTCTCAAGAGTAGAGAAACTGCTCTGTGAATACTATTAGAGGTTGGATGCGTGAACAACTCCTTGTTGACACATCGTAAAGTTTCAAAACAATTTCAAGAAGAAAATTGAATAAAATACGATTTCATATTTTATAATTTGAGTTTTAATTATTCAAGTTATTTATTATCAGGATCTGACCAAAAATCGTAAAATTTTATTTTTCTGCTATGCTTGTAATTTGATCACAGTTAGTTTCCAACATATGCTATTAGTGATGCTGCCATTATACTTTTATTTTCTTACCCTTATCCAACTATAATCCCTACAAGCACTGCAAGCAACCTGTGTAATATAGCTCTTTCTTCTTCTAATTACTAAGGTAATGAAGATGTTACAGTGAACTATATTAAAGATATCTTTTTAATATCAAATCTACAAATAATTATAAACACCTTCATCCCTTTGTCTCTACTAAGATTTGGATGTCGATAATTAAGAAGGTATTCTTACCTCCCTATGTCGGCCTATTTGATCTGCAATTTCTAAGCTAAACAATTGAACGGAGAGTTCGCATTTTCCTCTCATAGAATTTAAGTACACTTCTTTTGATTATGTTGGAAATTATTCTTTAGGCTTAAACTGATGCAGTTGAGAACTGGATTTAAGATACATACTGTATTTTTTATATTATTTAAATTCCATCCTTGTCTTGAAGTATCTTGGAAAATGGAAGGTCTTAAGGTATTACTACTCTTTGTATGGAACTTAAAGAAAGATTATGTATAAAAATTTATTAGGTCCAATAAATCTTAAGGCCAAAATAATAATTTCAACATAATGTTGATAGTAGAATGTAAAATGAAATTTAAAATTAATGCTTATAAATCATTCAAAATAAATTTCAAGTGGACTGAAAAAATGATGAAATTAACTGTTCGCCATTCAAATGTCATGTCAAAACTAACATGACATTTATTTTTTATTTTATCTTAAAAGTGAGTTTGATGTGATATCTATTTTTATTTTTATCTTAAAATTAGGTCATTGACTAAATGTATAATAGTGAGCTCTCATATGGGACCCACTCAATAGTTCATTTATTGAATTTTATTGATTAATTAAATTAATTAATTGCTTATTAAGTTAATTAAATATTATAAATTTTAATTAATCCAATCAATAGCAATATTTTAAAAATAGAACTAGAAATTAAACCAGTAAGACAAAAGAATTAAGATTTAAACTATTCAACTAGTATTAGATTGTTATAAAATTGATTAAAAATTGAATAAAACTAAAAGTTTTAAAATATGATTGAAGGAGATTGTCCTTACTCATCTAAGAATTTGAAATTTAATTTAAAAAGAGATTGTTAATTAAAATTAATTGATTTATTTTGATTTATAAAAATTGATTAATTTTATAAACTGACTGATTAATTAATAACTAGTCAATTTATAACAATAAGGGTTAGCAAAGTAAATCAAACCTAAAAATTAAAAATTAAACCATTGAACTGACTAAATTGGTTGAATTTTTTAATCATTGATTAACAGACTAATGAATAAATGTCATCTCCACTATTGTTTACTCTCTCCCTCTAAATTGATTCAATTGCAGGCGACCAAATGTGACGAAGGTGATCAACATGCTCATTGTACCCACTAGTATTGTAGCACTGAGAAGCATAGCAACATGGACGTCATCTCCACAAGCGTGCATTTTTCCAGGAACTTTACTTTGGTGCTCCCACTCTACCGCCTTCTGTAACAACTGTTATGTGTATCTAACCTTATTTTTAAGACTATGATGAAAAAATAAAGACAAGATGGATGATGGGTGAATCAAGCCTTTTCTGGACAAACATGCCTGTGTAGAGTATCACATGCCTATGTTCTCTACTTATAAAGTTGTTTATATCAATTGTGTAAGTCTTTGAAACTGTGTGAAGAAAGACATGAAGGACGAAGATATACATGATTGTTTACATGCCCACGTTCACAACTTACACAATCATGCAATGTTATGAATATCATGCTAGCATTTATACCAGATCTGATTATATTATGATACTATATTGGTATAGCTCAATACTGGGTACCGTTTCGGGTTATTTTTTAAATTTATAAAATATTTTATTATTTTTTAAATTACAAAATAGTCCTTTTATATATTAAACAATATAATTTATAATTTTACATCAACTTTTTCTCCAAAAATGATATATTATAATTAATTTAAAATAACTTGTAATTTTAAATCACAATTCATAAATTAAATTAATGTATACAAGATTATGTATCAAATAATAGCCACTTATATGTCTAGATTAATAAACATAGTAAAAAATAATACACTATAATTACTTATTTAAAAAATAGAAGAAGAAGTGCTTCTTTTTATATTTTAAAGCTATAAATAAATCATTCTCTTATATATATATATATATATATATATATATGAATCATAAGTAAAGATTATCGTGCCTTTAATGTATGAAACTTTTCCCCAGAAATTGAAACCGATCATGTAAATAAAGGGCATACATAACATTTTTCAGCTACAAAAACATGACATGTCATGTTATGATTGCTCATTTCTTAAAATGCCACCATTTCTCTCTTCGAAAACTCACGTCCACCAAGTTACCGCATAGTTTTAGTTTTCACATTCTACAATTGGGTTTTTGTTTCTTTGAAAGTTGAATTTTGTGGGATGTTTTTAGGTGTATGATTTTTTTGTCTTTATCATTAGCTTCTACCTTCGATGTTGAATTTCATTGGTCATGATTCTTTGGTCTTTTCTTTCTTGTTGTTGTGAGATTCATATCTAAAGTTCCGTGCCAATACTGAGATTATCTCTTTGACAATAATAAGATTATCACTTGGGCAGGTCCAACGATGAAGTGTGGGGTGGTGCAATGATAATTATTAAAGGCAGTGGCGTTATGGCAGTGAGTGGCCGACGATGGTGAACGTTAGAGGGAGGGAGAGCATTTAACATAGGTATCGACCAATATTTGGGTTGTTTCTACGTGGGTTGCTTTGTTTTTGTTTAAATTTTTTTGTAATTTAGTCTAGATGAAAAATCTAGTATGAGTTAGTACTGATGGTCTATAAAGAATACATTGATTTTTTATAATTTTCTATCTAGTATGGTACCTTCTGGCCAATACTAGCCAGTACGGTATAAAATTCATACCTTTACAGCTGCGTGTGATGACCATGTAATTCTTTGTGATCATGTACATTTGCGAGTGTGTGCTGAAAAGACATTTTTACCTATACGATCATGTATGTGATCGTGTACGATGCAGAAAAACCTATTTCAAGGTATAAAAGAAAAGATATATAGGTTTTGTATGAGAGCAGTCAAAACACCAAAAAGTGAGGAAAAACACATAAAGAGCAAGCAGTATAGTATTCTCATTCCCTTTTTTATTGTTTTGAGAATTTGTTTGATAATTTGCATATCAATTTTGGTTTCAATCTCAAAACTTTGCGAGGCAACTTATAGTTATGGGGTGACATATTAAACTTTTTCAATCTTTATTTGAGTTTAGTGAATTTGTTTGTCAGTTTAGTTCATGATTTTTACTTTACACTAGAGGGTTTTCATGCAAATCTCAATTTTTACTTCTTTGTTAAGTTTTCATTCTCATACTTATTTTGCTTATTAAACTTGAAAAGCGTGTTGTTGTTGCTCTTTGGTTGATCTTTTAAGGACTTGTATTTTTTTTCCCAATAAGTGGTATTAGAGCCATCATGATTAAGTTGACATCAACAAATTACTTTATTTGGAGGCCATGATAGAGGACCTTTGAGTTTGCAATGATATTTTGCTTTCGATTGATATGGACAAAGGTATGAAAGGTGATGTTTCTTCAAAACATGAAAAGATGTCAGATAAAGAGATGAGATTGGACAACATATAGGCTTTAGTGGTAAAAAGCAGGGGAAGGAGCAAGAGTAGGGGTCCCAAAGGTCTTGGAAAGTATAAGAACAAAGTCTAAAGGTGACAAAGATGTGAAAACATGTCATTATTACAAAAAGTTAGAGACATTAAAACGCTCTGTTATGAGTAGAAAAGGGATTAGAAAAAGTAAGATCTTCAGATGATGAAGATGATAAGAATACAGTTGCAACAGCTTCAAACATGGAAGATGAAGTGTCCCTAGTTTGTGCTACAAGTAATTGCTTTCATGTCAATGATTCGGGTTCTAAGTAGCTGATTGAAATGGGAGCGCACATCATTGTGTTCCAAAAGTAAGGTACTTCTTAAACTATACTAAACATCCCCGATTTAAAGCTAAATATGTTATAGAAAAACGTGTTATATCAAGAAGGATTCAAGCACATTTTCAAGGATATAAAGTAGAAACTGTCTAAGGGAACAATGACTATTGCTTTAGGGGAGCTATGTCACATATTGTACAAGACACACTTAAAGGTATATGGTGATGGAGAAGTAGGAAACTTCTCCAAATATGTGGCATAAATTAATGAGGCACATGAGTGAGAAAGAATTAAAGTTACTAGCTAGTAAATCCCTTTTCTTAGTTAATAATATGCAATCACTTAATCCTTGTAATCATTTTTTGATTGAAAAGTAGCATAGAGTCTCTTTCAAGAGAAGAACTACAAGAAAGATAGAGATATTAGAGTAGATGAATTCATATGTTTGTAGCCCAATTGAGAAGGGGTCATTAAGAGATAGCAAATACTTTATTACATTCATTGATAATGCTTCAAAGAAGACTTAAGTATACATATTGAAAATAAATTTTCAAATATTTGAAACTTTCTAAAAGTTTCATGTCATGGTCAAAAGGGAAGTTAAGAGGAAGCTGAAGTGCCTGCTAATAGATAATGGGGGAGAGTATACTTCCAAGATGTTTGAAGAATAATGTACATCGCATGGCATTAGAAATGAGAATACTGAACCTGGTACTCCAGCAATGATGGTGTTACTGAGCGGATGAATAAAACAATTGTGGAGAAGGTTCATTGCATGCTCAGAATGTATTTTGGGGTGAAGCAGTCTGAACTGTAGTTTATTTGATCAATTGAGCTCCCTCAGTTCCATTAGATTTTGAGATTCCTTTAAGAGTTTAGACAGATAGAGATCCCTCATATCACCATCTAAAAGTATTTGGCTGTGAAGTGTTTAAACATATACCGAACAATCTGAGATAGAAGTTTGACTTAAAGGTGATACCTTGCATCTTTGTTGACTATGATGGTGATCAGTTTGGCTTTAGACTTTATGATCCAGGGAAGAAAAAAGTTTTTAGGAGCAAGGATTGGTATTCAAGGAGCATGAGAGGGGTGCAGATATTCTGAGTGAAAATAAAGTCCACAAAGTAGCTCATCCTATGGCGTCATTAATTCTTCTCTAGTCTATATCACTACTAAGCAGTCTGTAGGTGAAGGAGGTGATTAAAGACACATTAATAATGATTAGGTACATCCTATTAATGGTAAGCTACATAAACCACATCGAAACAATGGTGAAAATGAAGTTGTTGAGGACAATGAGCAAGGAAGCAATCGAATCCAACAGCTAATGAAATATAGTTTAAAGGTCAAAAAATGAGAAAAGGCCCTTTACTAGATATCTGAGTTCAAAATTTCTATCATTTACTGCTAAATGTGAGCCTAAGAATGTGAAAAAGGTAGCATCTTATAAAAACAAAAATCTCTGGCTTACAATTATGAAGGAAGAGATGAAATCTCCAAAAAAAAATGATACGTATGAGCTTATGAAGCTTCCAAAAGGTAAAAAGGCCTTGAAAAACAAATGCGTGTTCAAGATAAAGAAAGATGGTGACAAGAAGGTGAAGTGTAAGACATGGACAATGGTGAAAATGGTTTAGTCAAAAAAAGGGCACTGATTTTGATAATATTTTCATCAGCAGTTAAAATGAACTCAATTCAAATAGCATTGGATTAACTGCTTGCTTGGATCTTGAAATTAAGCAGTTGAATGTTAAAACTGCTTTTTTATATGGAGATTTAGAAGTGGAGATATACATAGAGAAGTCATAAGGTTTCAAAGCTAAAGACAAGAGAATCTAGTTTGCAAGTTAAAGAAAAGCATATATTGCATAAAACATGCTCCAAGATAATGATATCAAAAGTTCAATTCTTTTATGATAGATCATGATTATAACCAAACTAATGTCGATACTTGTGTGCATTCAAGAAGTTTACAGAGGTGAGAACTTTATCAGTCTTCTTTTATATGTTAATGATATGCCAATTGTGGGTCAAGATGTTGGTAGAATCTAGAAGTTAAAGGAGTATCTATCTAAATCTTTTGATATGAAAAATTTGAGACCTGCAAAGTAGATTTTAGGTATGAAGATAACTCAAGACATGAAGAGTAGGAAATTATGGTTATAACATAAAATATTTATTAAACATATGTTAAGAAGGTTCAATATGAGTCAATTATCACGCCACTAATGCCTCGCTTCAAGCTAAACAAATGTGCATGTCCTTACAAAAAAAAAGGGGAAAGATGGTATTGTCTTTTATTTCATACTCATCAGCAGTAGGATTTTTTATGTATGCAATGATGAGTACAAGGACAGATATTGCAGAAGCTATTAGGTTAATGAGCAGATTCTTATCAAATCCAAGGAAGATTCACTGTGTTGGACCCCACACCCGCCCTTAGGTCGGCGGTGTGTGTTTGCGGGACATACCGCGGCATCCAACCTTACTCAG
>JANZXR010000006.1:24533112-24547818 GCA_027575705.1 Erythroxylum echinodendron | reverse complement strand
CTGAGTAAGGTTGGATGCCGCGGTATGTCCCGCAAACACACACCGCCGACCTAAGGGCGGGTGTGGGGTCCAACACACTGGGAAGTAGTGAAATGGATTTTGAAATACTTTAGAGATACTTCAAAGTGTAGTTTGTGTTTTGGTGATGGTGAACTAACTTTAGAAAGTTATACGGATGTAGATATGGCTGTAGATCTTGATGGAAGAAAATTCACTTTAGGTTTTCTATTCAAATTTATAGGAGGAGTTATTTCATGGAAATCTAAGCTATAAAAATACGTAGCGTTTTCTACAACTGAAGCATAATATATAGCTATAGTGGAAGCTTGTAAGGAAATGCTCTAGCTAAAAAGGTTCCTTCAAAAGTTAGATGTGAAGCAAGGAGACTATTTAATATTTCGTGATAGTTAAAATGCTACTGACTTAAGCAAAAATACTACGTATTATTCTTACACAAAGCACATAGATGTCAAAGATTTGAACTCTGTGATTGAAGAGCAATAATTGATGTTGAAAAAGGTTCATACGGACATGAATGGGGCTAATATGTTGACTAAAGCAGTTCTCTGAGACAAGCATGAACCATGTCATAAGCTTGCTGGGATGTATCTCAAGTAGTTGTTAAAGCTTAATATATATTCCCCATAATTAGGCTGGAGGGGGAGATTATTGTGTGTGTCCAATCCTATTTTTAAGACTTTTGGTCTTTGTTGACACTTTATAGTTCGTGGTGATGACAAACAAGTGAAGATATGATGAATGATGGGTGAATCAAACCATTTATAGACAAATATGTCTTTGTAAAGTACCATACACCCGTGTTCTCTACTTATACAGCTGTGTGTATCAACTGGATCAGTCTTTGGAACCATGTGAAGAAGGACGTGAAATGCGAAGACATACATGGTTAAACGGTTGTGTACAAGCCCATGTTTATGACTTACACGATTGTGTAGCTCTTAATGATTTTGTACATCTGTGAGTAAGGTAATTTTAAAAAGACACGATCACTTACATAGTCATGTATGTGACTGTATACGGTGTAGAAAAACTATTTAGTGATATAAAAGAGAATATAAATAGGTTTTATATGAGAGAGCAGCCAGAAAACCAAAAAATGAGGAAAAACTCAGGGAAAGCAAGTAGTATAGTATTCTGATCACTTTTAGTTATTTTTAGGATTAGTTTGAGAGCTAAATAATTCACATATCAACTTTGACTTTATTCCTAAAATTTTGTGAGACAACTTGTAGTTGTTGGGTGAGATATTAAACTTTGTAGATCCTTATTTGAGTTTAGTAAAATTTCTTGCCGATTTAACCTGTAATTTTTCCTCTATATTAGATGGTTTTCACGTAAATATTACTATTTGCTTCTTTATTAAGTTTTTTTTCTCATATTGGTTTTTGCTAATTAAACATGAAAAGCGTGTTGTTGTTGCTCTTTGGTTTATCTTTTAGAGAGTTGTGTTTTTTTGTCTCCCGTTAACAACAACCACCAAAAATGTACTATTCATCATTATCCCTTATGAATTGTTTTTACAGTCATATATGCTTCTATCTACTCTTTCTAAAGCTCTTTTCCTCTTCATTTATGTGTGCATATTATTTAAAGCTATAGGATCTAAACAACTGGCATCTTTATTATGTTTCCATTATCTTTCTTTTAGAGGGGTTTACTAAGTTCTAAAACCTATTATCAACAAACAAGAACAAAAAGTTGGAAAAAAGAAGGTATTCAAAAGAATACTAAAGCAAGACCTCAATAATCAAAGCATCCATATATGCTCTAATGGCAATGAAAGGAGGGCTACCATTGCCAATGTAGCTTACAACACATGTCATAACAACTTAGTACTTAAAATGAATGCCTAGGTTATTAAGTTCAGCTCTTGTAAGCATACTGATCTCGAACTCCTCAAAACCAAGCTCTGATTTTCATGGATTTTTCTCCTAATATTAACCATATAATCTCCAAGCTCTGGTTTATTGTCATAATCATAGAGCCACTTCTATTTGGCTCATAAACAAGTTCATAGTTGATGAGCTCTAGGATTAATAAGTTAAGAGGTAGAGAATCAACGAACGAGAATAAAGCATGAGGAGTAGACGACCATATACGGTAAAGTTATGAAAAATGCGGAAGCAATGAGAGATAGGATTCTGGTGTAAATTTAGGAACAGCTGCTGTGACTGAATAAATTGAAAGGGATAGAGCAAGCAACAATTAGTTTAAAGGAATGACGTTTCTTTGTTAGTCTATTAAATGGTTTAATTAAATTTAACAATATTTAAGTAACTTCATAAGTAGTTAATTAATTAATTAACTTTTATAAAATAATCAATATGTAGGCCTCATTTGTCACGTTGTAGTGAAGCTCGTTATATTATACATGATCACATAATAATAAGGCCTATGATTATATAATATTGCACAGATGTGATAAATAAAATTTACTTTTAAGATAAAAATTTGAAAATAAATATATCATTTATTTTGTAAATATTAAAATTTATTTAGCATATTAAAATTCATCTTATATAAAATATAAACGTTAAAGATATTTTAGCCTCAGGATGTATGCATAAACAAAAAAGAAGTCCCCGGGACAAAAAGAGAAATTCATTTTGATTTTAAGGGAATAGATTAATTATGTCTTCAGTTCTCGAAGCTCAAATTTTCTCAAGTCACTTCGTCTAGACCTCGGTCTGTAACATTGGAAGTCAATGTAGGTGAGAAGCACCAAATTCTCCAGAAACAATTGCTTCATCCCTTTTATCGCTTGCCATTTAAATTAGACCTCGCATTTAAACTTATACCTGGTACATTAATACTTGTTTTAACTTTTTGGAAATAAATAATAGCAGATTTATCACATTACTATATTTTTATATCGCAAAAGATAATACAATATGACCTTTACATTCTTACCTACAAACACTGCTCATGCTATTTATTAAATGCTACTACCATGTCCATAACTGTACACCTAAACCAAAGTGCTACACTTCACCTTGATAAGAAATTTTAACCCAACTTATCATTTAATTTCTTGTCCAAAAATGCATTTGATTAGGAATGTTAGTTTTATTAAACATGTGAGAATATCAATGCTTAAATTCATAGGCATTCAATTAAGCAATATAGTTTGAGTTTATATAGGTTTACAAAATTACATTATTTTAAATATTTGAAGCAAGCATTAACTAAAAATCTGTTAACCATACGACAAACTTATTTTGTCATATGATGTTGGCATTAATGAATTCATCTCGAATGCTCTTACTTATTTTTTGTTTAACTTTTCGGTCTTATATTTATAAACTAACTAACAAATCAGTAAGTAAATTTTATTTAGTTATGAGATATTTCATTGTGACAAAATTGAGTTTAATGAAGCAAATTAAATCGTCAAAAGCTTATTTATACAACATTAAGTTTGTGGAAGTTTTAGGCATATACCATAAAGGATCAAACAAGTTTTGGGTGATTTGTATGATTTAATTTAAATATAGTCAATCAAACTGTTTTATAATATACAATTAGCTTAAAAATAGCAATAACTTATGAGATGAACATACAAATGTGATAATACAGAGGTGGATATAAGTACTAATGATTGTAGTGGATTCTATATGCATACCTTCTAAGTATTTTTTACGTCCTCTTAGGTCCAGCCTCTCTTTATTAGGTAACTTTTTGTGACTCTTGATTCCTTTTATTTTTCCTTTTTTTGGTATCAAAGTAATTATTAGATCTTTTATTTTAGTTATAATATTTTTATCATATATTTTATTAAATCTCATTTATATAATTTTATAAACACGGTAATAACAAAGAGAATTTTATGTATCTTTCAAGATGTCAATAAACGTGTACATGGTGTAAATCATCACAAATTCCTTTTGCGTAAGGTGGGACTGGGCATCATAATGATCTCATTGGGGACCTCAACCTATCCAACACTTTCTTGCCTCGTCTTGAACCCTATAAAGTCTCTTTGCTTTGGTCTCTCTCTTTCCCCACATGCAACATTGGCCCCAAAGTGTAAATTTTGGTTTTGGTAACTCTGCTTTGGGACCTTATCGGGAGCCAATAATAGTGATACTCGATGCCAAGTTTTTTGGTTTACGAGGCAAATTAGTGTCAGTACGCTCATGTGCCTATCGCAGAAACAATCATTGACTTGTGAAGATGCTTAGCATCTTTTTCTGTACCAACAGTGTGAGTTTTATCATCGAGAGTAACCGGTTCACTTTTAAAAAATGATAATAAAAATTATAATAAATAAATTCAAGAATTAAAATTTTTATTTTTTATTTTATTGAACGGTATAAAATATTACAGAATATAAAAATATTATTCATCAAATCATAATATACTATTCATCGTTTTTATCTTTGACTTATTTTTTCCGTACTAATTAACAAAATACTCTTAAGTTTAAGCAAAGTGACAATTTTTATTATTTATTTATTTGTTTTTCATGTCAAAACTCGTAAAGACGCATGAGAGTTTATGTTTAAATTCTCAATACGGATGAGGCTTTTAACCCCTTAGTGTTAAGTTGTGAAGCCAAATCGTATTCCCTGTGTTTCGATGCTTTTGTAAGATGAATAAGATTAAAGAATCTTATCTTGAAAGTGGGAGTTTATTTTGTTTGTGATGATGTTTTATAAAGTTATTTTGTTTGATTGTCAGACTACAAATTCAGTTTAAACTCCTTTTGAAAACCTTATCGTGTATCAATGCATATTAATTACAAAAAGAGAATGCTAATTAATAGATTATTCCCTAATCTCAAATTACACGTGTTTTATTATCTCTCAAGAAGCACTTATAAAGTTTTTTTTTTAATTTTAAAACTAAGACCACTCTTTCAGTTAGTACCAATAGATAAAATATCAGTTAAATACGGATCTGAATTATAGACTTTTAAAATTTTAACATTAAATATAAAAAATTTCTCCTATGAAAAATAATAATTACTTATATATAAAAAAGTACATGATAAAATTGTCTATAATTTATTTAATAAATAATAAAAATACAAAAAATAATTTATTAAATAAAATTTTTTATCATTAGGCAGCTTACATAAAGTGATTATAGATTACGTAATTAAATATATTACTTTAATCTTTTCAAACTTTTATATATTTTATATTATGAAAAATTATAATAACTTTTAAAATATATAAAGATAATATTTGAAATTAAATTTATTTTAGGTATATGTGAAAATAATATTAATAGAATTTATATTATTGTAATTTTTTAAGATATGATTAAAGTGAAGTGAAATATCTTAAGAGGTTAGTTTTTAATTTTATGCAATTTAAAAATTATCCAAAGAAAAGTATCTTGGTACCAAAATTGTATCGTACTGTAACAAAATGAGATCCCAAATTCGGTAGAATATTCATAATATTACGTAATGGATATCTAAATCCCTAAAACTTTTAATTAATGAAGTAATTGCATGGAGATGCTTTATTCTGTGATGGTGATGCTTTTTGTCTCTGTTCTTTTATAAAATTTCCACTTTCTAATGATATAAAGCATTGGTAGTGATTATCTTCACGAATAACAATAGATAACTGCAACTAACTGCCCAACAAATATGCACTTCACGCAAAGGTATATAGTATTACAATTTGACTCTCTATAAACGTGAAAGCCCTACTCAAAATCATCTTTTGTTGCATATTGACAAAAACTTCGTACAAGAGTGAAAACTTTAAGGCTAAACATACAGTTTACGTTAACTATGTACTAAAAGACAAAACTGCACCTCAAATACAAACATTTGAATTAATTACACCTTTTTTCCACTTTTATTTGCTCCAAGCCCAACAAGACAACATGAATGTGGCTACTCGTGCTGCCAGTAGGCTTGCGCAAGCCACCCCTCAGCGTCAGCCCTTACCTCTCTTTTATTAGGGATAAACTCCAACGGTTGCTTCAAAGAAAGCCATTACTAACATTGTTAAGCAATGTGTGGACGACTGAATGAGCACTGAAAAATGTGACACCCTATGCTATGCGGAAGCCATCCTTTTCCTATGTTTATCAGGGTTAAGCTCCAAGCGTTCTTTCCTTTTATATATATATATATATATATATATATATATATATATAAACTACTACTAATTAATATGATTAAGCTATGTATATATATAAACTACTACTAATATGATTAAGCTAGGTGCGAAAGATTCATCTGACCAATGAAGAGTGTCATGTAACAACCCATTTTTTAAGAACAATTATGAGTTTGGAAACTATGGATAAATCCTGGGAATTAATAAGAATCTTCTCATTAATCTTCACTTTTAAAATTTTTTATAAAGATTAAAATAAAATTTAAACATTTTCATGTCCACAAACTCACCTTTAACATTAATATTTGTTAATAAAGCAGCCTTTATTTAAAAAATTGAGTTATGATATTTAAATTAATGTTTTTAAAAGACTTATTAATGTGAGATATATCTTGAATTATGAGTAAATAGTGAAATTTCATAATCTGATCAGTGTTGTTAAGGGTATGGGACCAACATTAGTGTCATATTGATCGAAGGAATTTTTAAGTTATAAGCAAACTAACGATGGTGTCAAGTGTGAGATAGGCATCAAGCTCGTACGTGATTTTCAAGAATACATAAAAGTAGAGTTTTACTGTCGCTTCACATTTGTGGAAATAGAATTTCAAACACCTTAAACTCTGTGGAAATAACGCTTTGCTGTACTTAAATTTTTTACATGTAACCCTATGATATAAGTACATTGATAAGGTTTTTGTAATTCAGAATTTTTTGAGAGATTGAAAAGGTTGTTGACATTTATTCTCCTTATATCATCTTTCTCACAGTAATAAATGAAGTTTATCTCCTTGTTTGTAAGCATAGGTTATATAAATAGAAATCTATCTCCTTACCATAGATGTAGGTTGCATAAATTGTTAAACTACTAAAATTCTTATATTTTTTATTTATTTCTTCGTATATTACTTATATTTCAGCGACAATTAATGATAGAGCATAGTTTTTGCTATCAAGAAGTCTTTTCACAAGTTTGATATTAAGAAATTCAATAGATCAAATAATTTCGCTCTATAAAAGGTGAAGATAAGTATGACTCTTGTTTAGCAAGAATGCATATGAGCATTGGAAAGAGGAGAAAATCTGCAAGAGAATTTTGGGGCACTAGAGAAGGAAGAGATTCTGTCAAAGGTGCACATAACTAATACTATAAGTTTAAGCGATGAGGTCTTAAGAGAGGTGGTTGATGAAACAACTGCCGCATTGTTATAAAAATAACTTGAAAATAAGTATTAAAACAAATCACTTACAAATCATTTATATCAAAAATAGTGCTTATATACCTTAAGGATAATATAAAGTACATAAGCGAAAGATCACATTGCTAATTTAAACCAGAATCATCTTGGATTTACAAGGTGTTGAACTTACATTTAAGGATAAGGATAAGGATCAACTCAAAATCTTTTTATATGCCTCTTCTAGTTCGTATGAGAATTTTGTTAATATCATATTAGATGGTAGAGATATTATTTATATTAACGATATGAAGGATGTTTTTGTAATCTAAAGAATTGTAGAAAAAAGTCTCTAATATATATGAAAGCAAATCAGATATGAGTTTGGGTTGGAGAAAGAAAAAGGATATTGGAAATAGAAGTGATTAGGTATTGAAGCTCTCAAAATTAATTCTAATTCACTAAACTTTTTTAGTTATCGTAGAACTAAGTTAAATGCTAGGAGAATTAAAAACTTGTTTCTTAATTTCAATTGTCCAAACAAAGTGGGGTTTATGATTAATTAACTAATGAACTAAAATTAATAAAGAATCAAATAATCAATTGAAACTAAAGATTGAGAATTTTAATTTTAATTAACTCAAATTCAGGGAAAATATGTAATAGTCAGTTTCCAAAACTACTAAGAGTTAAAGTGTTAGATTACTTAGTCACATGAATTACATAATATTAGAATGAATTTGGTGCATTTAGGATATGATTTTATGATTTCATTCACATGCATAATATGAGCATACACACATGAATTTTGATTTAGAAAAATTACACTCAATTGACATGTTTTGGGGGTATGAAAGTTTCAAAATGATTATGAGATGATTGTGCATTTCTAATGTCTTGTATTTTGATCTACCAGTAAAAAGGATTGATGAATTACAATTAGTAATTTGGAGTTAATTGTAACAATTGGGAGATTGATGAATTGATATGTATATTTAGCCTAGGAAAAAAATTTCAAGTGGCAAGACAAATTGACATATGGAAATTTAGGATGACTAAGCCTATAAAATGAGTGACATTTGGCAATAGACTTGAGTGACAAATGGCTTAGAGAATTGAGTGATAAATGGCAGCCTAAAGAGTGGACATGTAGCTAGCTTAGACACTTGATAAGTATCCTTAAACTCATCTTACACCTACATTATACAACATAGACACTTCCAGAATCATCTTCGTTGTATTTTGTTGTAACTCTCTCCTTCTTCTCCCTCTCACTGTCGAAACTCACTTCTCCCTCACATCTTGAGTTTCTGCTCTAAATTATGTCCACTACCACCTCAAAAACTTTGTTAATTTCTTCAGAAAGATAGTTATATTTTGCTATCTTCTTCTTGTCTTTGCTGAAACTCGTCCTACTCCCTCATTGTTCCTAAAATGATCTTGCATGCATGTGAGGCAAAGCAAACTTGATACATTGAGGTGGCATTTGAGCTGAACAAGTAAGTGAAGTACTGATCTATTGTGGCATATGTTAGCAGAAATTATGATGACTGATTAGGGATAAATTGAATGTGGTATTGGTGTTGAAATTATGCTAGAAAATGATGAATGAAAGGGGTACCTTTTGTCATGTTTTTGGATGCATGACAATAGTAATTTAGGGGCTTTTGTATGGATGATTTAAGTTAGGATTTGAAGTATAATTGATGATGAATTCATGCTAAAAATAGGTATTATTAAAGTGTTTTCAAATTTGGAAAAGTTAGGACTACATGTGAGATGGTATAAAGTGAATGGTAATGAAACAAATGAGCAGATTTTTGTGAGATTTAATGTAACCAATACGGAAGCTAGACTAGCATGAAATGAAGTAACTTTAAAGCATATGAATTCAAGTGATAGTGATGTCTCTAAGTATGTGAAATTCGTACAAAATTGGGGGAAGAAAGACAGTACAAGATCGTGGCCTGTTGTACAAGCTTCTGTCATAATCATGGCATGGTCCCTATAATCATGGGCCTAGTTCTGGAATGTTAATTTCAGCCTTGTGTACATGTTGAACCAGTTGAGGAAAAGTTACTCTAAATTGGAGTATTTGGACTTAATTAAGGCTTGGAATGAACTTAGATTGTTGCTTGATTAATTGGTTAAGAGCTTAATAAGTTTAGGTTGTTATTTGGTGTCATAACTTAAATAAAATACTGTTTTGATGTCAATGTATCCAAATATGGAAATTATGATGCGATAAAAGAATAAAGGTGTTCTTATGAATGCAAACATAATCTTAAGGACATGAGTAATGTGTATTAGGCATAAATGAATGAGCATTAAAGAACATGAGGTAATTATGAATGAGAATTAGGTAATTGTATGAATATATATTCCGAGAAAAGTTTGGTAAATGTATAATTGAAGAATTTGGAGTAAATCAAGCTTATTTAAGGTATAAACCTGATTACAAACTAGTTGTATACAAGCTATAATATTTGAATGGTCAATATATTTGTATAAGAATACATATCTAGAAAGTCAATTGAGTATGCATTGAAAAATGACACATATACATATGCATGATTTGTTAGAGAAGTGCTCTAAAGGTAATCACCTTTAACACTTATTGTACAAATCATTTTATGATTAATAAAGGCATTTTTTATTATTTCGATGTTCATATGTTTATGGATTTGATGTTGATCTTAAGTTGATTTAACAAAGTCCTTGATACAAAACATAACATGGAAGAAATCATAATGAGATCATGATAATGAGATTCCTATCATGTCTAATTATGCTAGTATCTAAACTTTCCCTAGTCATAGGATTAATGACATGGGATATCATTATTTTGGATAGACTAGCACATGTTATATTCCTTAATTAGATCAACCAGTAGATCTCATAAGCTATATACATGTGTTGTTTAGAGTTAACATATGGATGCTTACTAAGGGTAGTAAGTACATTGGATTGACCTACTATGAGACACTCATATAGATATTCTATTCAGTGTCAATGATAGTCTCATTATAGCATTGGTGAAAGTATCCTTTGACTTGAGGTGCTCAAGGATGTCTCAGATATTGATCCTTTGTTTTGACTCCATTTATTGATGCCTTTCAGGAGTTACTTATAGGATGGTGATTAGGTACAACTTGAGGTATACGGAGGTAATTGAGCCAATAAAGGATTCACCACTCTTGATAGAAGGAGATGATACCCACGACCTCTTGTTGGGGTCATTACTCGGGAGTCTCTAGCCAGAGCAGATATATGTCATGAAGAGAGTCTTCGATGCTATATAGAGTAATGAGATCCTTGGGACAAGATCTAATAACACTTGGACTAGATGTGACGTAGTCAATCTAGTGGGATTTGACACTTTGACCATACTCTAAACCAAATGGGGTATAGATGGTGAAAGGAAAAATTGTGTAGAAACATTGCATATGGAAGGTTTTGTAGTCAAACCACTGACTTTTCGATCAATTAGGGGTCATGACGTGTTACTAGATACCGCTCTTGACTTACTTGAATTAAATGTTAATTCAAGTGGCCAACATAACTGGGAACCTAATAGGTCACACACATAGGAGATCTGAAAGATGAGTAAAATGGTATTGAATGGTGATTCAAGATATGGGAGAGTGTTTCAAGATTGTATCGCAATGTGATTGTGGTAGAAAACGTTGTATGGAATGGATTAGAAACAAGTGTTATTGGCTTCTATTAATGCATGTTATTCATGGTCATTAACTTCCCATAACTTTCATTAATGCTATTCATGAGCATTAACTTCCTATAACTTTCTATTAGTGATGGGGGTTTATGGAAGGCCAAATGGTGCAGAAAATTTAAATGATTTTCATGCATCTTGTGTAAGACATAAAAATAAAAAATGAAAGGTTCTTTTCCACGAACATTTTTTCTCTCTAACTCTCTCAAGAGTTTTTATTTTTGCTAGCACAAACAAAGAATTCTAGCCATCTCCTAGTGAGGTTCCATCCTTCTATCTTCATATGGACATTCATTAGAGACGGTCTACATTAATCGTTGTGGTTTACGGCAACCTAACGTGGAGAAGATTAAAGAACGAAGGAGATCGTCAGAAAGGTATGTAAACATCTTACATTTCATGTTTTTGTTTTTCTATATCTATATGCATTAGTAGATCTAGTTTTTTAGGTTACGTTTTATTTCTGCAGTGTATATTTGATATATATTATGTATGAGCTGCATGATTGGAGCCTAACAGTGGTATCAGAGCCATCTTGTGCCTTGTTAGATGTAGAATACATGACATGTGAAAAATGTTTTCATAGTTGTGACAACTTAGGGTCCTGTAATGTTTTGTTCAAGTTTAATTACAAAAAAATGTTTTTTACAATTTTCTTTCACCAATATATTATAATATATATTTTAATGATTCAGTGTGATTGAAATATTTTTAATGTGATTAAAATATTTAATTTCGACTTTACAAAAATATGCATGAAATTGTCTTTCTGTTGGACATGTGATGCCTATTGGCTAAACTGATGAGGTTACACATGATTTTCGTGGAATTTGATTCTAGAAAAATTATGTGAATATATTTGGGATGTGTTTATGGCTCTTTAATTTTTGTATAATTATTGAAAATGTTTTAATAATTTTATCAAATAATTTTTCAGATCTGGACAATTTTTCAAAAATTGTAGGATTTGTTTTGTTTGATGTTTTTGTATGTTTATATTTCAGTTCCAAAACCTTAAAAATAATTTTATTTAATAAAAATGTGTTAATTTGATGTATGATGCATTCCTAAATGATTTTGCTCGAGATTTGATTTCTAGAAAATTTTAGAAATCATATTTGTCGTTTTTAGTGTCTTATCAGTGTTTTGATGTATCATGATAATTTTTGGGTGATTCCTAAATTATTTTGATCATCATGAATGACCTAGAGATGCTTGGAATGATGATTTGATGCTTTGAAAATTTTGGGAAATTATAGAAATTCATTTTTAATTATTTTAGTAGAGCAATAGATTTTCTAGTAAGATTAAAAAGTTGGCATGTATGACAAAATTGAAGTTGTTTAACTTTGGACATCAAATAATTATTTTTAAGGTAAATTAATTAGGAATTAATTTCTAGAATTAGGAATTCATGTTAATTAGATTAATATTAATTCCAATCGAAATAACATACATTGGTAATTTTAGCCAAATTAGTAAAAGGAAGATAGTAAATTTAAGTGTTGGATTGGGCTTCCATGTTAGGATCCATAAGATGTCATAACCAAAATGATGTGTTTACATATATGCATTAGAGAATGCATGGTTAGGAGAATGTGTGGGCTTTCATGATGGATGGTTATGGGCTTAGGCCAAATTTGATTATGTATTCCATATCATGCCATATAGTTATAGTAACTATATGTCTATATATATATGAGTTATATGTATAAGACCATCTATGTTAGATGAGACCTTAGTCAAACCCCTTACTTAGAATATTAAAACTAATGCTTTCTTTTAATGTGACAAGAACTAAAGTCCTTTTAAAGTTAGGGTTATTGGGCCAACCCAAGCCTTCTCTACACGGATATGATCGAACCATGGAAATAGGATTTCAGATTAATAGGTCAATTTTAACTAGAAGCGTTGGTTTGTTGGGCAAACCTAAGATCAATGTGGACAGATGTGAAGTTGGGTAGTGTACATTAGATGTACACATGTCAAAATTTAATAGTCCAATGAGTGTGCACACATCAACAGTTGATAGCACTAGATTCGATAGTTGCATTGGAGCTGTAATTGGTATGATCAATACCTACAAGTTTAACTAAGGTGGATTGTTAGGCAAATTCAAGGTCATTCTTAGGGATATTAGATATCGACCCACTAGGAGAATTTCTCTATGAGTTCTCTTAGATTTATATTAAGGGTTATGAATTTGTCAAAATAGTGGGAGCCATAATGTGTGTTATTAAAGTCCTTATAGACATGCATTTAAGTACATTCTAATTTTCTCTATTTGACGATTGGTTGCTATTGCCCGAGTCAACACCATGAGTACAAGTGTGAATCTAAGATCATTGATGGAAGCTAACAAGTTGACTCGACCAAACTTCCTTGACTGGCTCAAGAACTTGAGAATAGTTCTCAAGTCCAAAAAGCTTGGTTATGTGTTGGAAGAACCACATCTTGATTCCCCTGCTGTTAATGCTTCTAATGATGATCGGAGGGCATATAGGAAGCATCTCGATGATAGCGAGATGGCTAGTTATATTATGATAGCCATTATGTCACTAGAGCTGCAAAAGTAGCACGAGGCTGTGGATGCTCATACCATAGTCTATAATCTTAGGGAGCTCTTTGATGAGCAAGCAAGGTTCGAAAGGTTCGAGACTTCGAGATTGCTCTTCCGCTCTAAGATGATTGAGGGGACATCTCCAGTGCAGTATGCACTGAAGATGAATGGCCACGTCAAGTGGTTGGCCTCCTTGAGTTTTTTTTTTAGATCATGAATTAAGTATTGACTTAATTCTGACGGGTTTAAATGATAGTTACTCACAATTTGTGCTTAGTTATTGGATGAACAATATATCTAGCACAATTCTGGAGTTGGTCAATATGCTTAAGGTAGTTGAGCCATTTGTCTGCAAGGACAAGGTTGTGATGTTGGTGAACTCTTCTAGTTTGAAGAAAAAGAGATAAAAGAAGAAGAAGTTCGCGGGGCCTAAGGGAGGTGTCAAGAAAGCAAAGAAGACTGCCTTTAAGGGAACTTGCTTCCACTTTGGCAAGGATGGCCACTGGAAAAGAAACTATAAGGCCTATCTAGAGTCCTTGAAGTAGAAAAAGGCATCTGATGCCCCATCTATGTAACATCCCGTTTCCGTAGAACGGGTCGGACCAGAGGAACGGGTCCAAGTGAGGTAAATCAGAGAAAGTAGGAAAACACATCTCATGCTCATGCATTTGTGAATAGTGATATTGGAGTCTTGAACTCCCCAGAGCCTTTGGCTCAATGTTATCGGAGTCTTGAACTCCCCAGAGCCTATGGCTCAACGTTAATGTGCCCTTTAAGGGACAGTTTAGGTGCTCGGTCACAACAACATAATAAAAAGAAAAGTGTCTCATACGCATTTCCTGTGCATTTTAATTATGTGATTGATGATGTGAAAGGCTTACAGCCTTATTCTGAAAAGTGAAGGCTTAATACCTTACACTTATGTGAGTTGTAATATTTTGATATGTTATTTCTGAAATTTCTGTGGATTGGTTTATATGGACTATGAGTGTTTTCATGCCTTGTGTGTTGCATGAATTGAGTGGACCATCGATGATGGTTCCTCACTGAGTTAGCAAACTCACCCAAAATTGCAATTTATTTTTCAGGACCGAGAGATATAGACTCCTAGCTCCAGAGAGGGATTGTCTG
>JANZXR010000006.1:24508066-24533012 GCA_027575705.1 Erythroxylum echinodendron | reverse complement strand
TGATATTTTGGGAGCAATGAAAAGAGGATTTTGGTTTTAAAAATCTTGAGATTTACATTACTGGTTCTTGTTCTTTTAATGTATGTGATGCCATGTGGAGTTCTATAGTAATTGCACGTAACGCTCCGTTATCTTAGGATATGTGTCGGAATGACCTATGGGCATTCCGGTGCGTACCCTAGGGTAATGGGGTGTTACAATCTACTTCAGGTATTTATGTTATTTATATTCATACTGTTTCTTATAACAATATATAGGTATTAGATACCAGTTGTCGCTCACACATTTGTACTAACATGAAGGGCCTCAGGAACAGTAGACAACTCAACAAAGGAGAGTTAGACCTGTGAGTGGGAAATGGAGCAAGAGTTGTTGCATCAGTTGTAGGCATATATGTATTGACGCTCCCTAGTGGGCTTGTACTAGAATTAGACAATTGTTTTATGTACCTGCTTTGACTAAAAATGTAATATCTGTTTCTAGTCTTAACAAAGCTGGATTCCATTTAATTTCAATAAAAATGGTTGTTCAATTTATTTGAATGGAATGTTATATGCTTTGGGTACATTGTGCAATGGTATATACATATTGGATATGTTTAATCTAGTTCTAAATATCAATAATAATAAAAGAATAAAACGAGATAATGTGAAATCGTCTTCTTATGGCATTGTCGACTTGGCCATATAAGTGAGATACACATGTCTAAACTACACAAGTGTGGTAGTTTATGGTCATTTGATCATGAATCATATGAAACATGCGAATCTTGCTTATTAGGCAAGATGGCTAAGTTACCCTTTAAGGGAAAGGGTGAATGATCTAGTGGACTTTTAGACCTAATACATACTGATGTATGTGGTCCGATGTCTATACGTGCAAAAGGTGGTTTCGTATATTTCATTACCTTTATCGATGATCATTGTCAATATGGGTACGTGTATCTTATGAGATACAAGTCTGAAGCATTTGAAAGGTTCAAAGAATTTATAAATGAAGTTGAGAAACAACTTGGGAGAAGTATTAAATCACTTCGATTAGATCGAGGTGGTGAATAATTAAGCCAAGAGTTTTTAGATTATCTTAGGAAAAATGGAATATTGTCCCAGTGGACTCCACCTTACACACCACAATACAATGGTATGATTGAGAGGAGAAATCGAACCTTATTAGACATGGTGAGGTCTATGATAGGTTTAGCGAATTTTCCAAAATCGTTTTGAGGTACACACTTGAAACTTTTGTTTATTTATTAAGCAGAGTCCCATCCAAGTCAGTTGGTGTTACTCCATATAAGATATGGACTAACAATAAACCTTATCTTTCCTATATGAAAGTTTGGAGTTATCCTGCTTATATGAAGTGGATTCAGTTAGATAAGCTTGAAGCTAAATCTAACAAGTGTTTGTTTGTAGGATATCCTAAGGAAACTATAGGATGTCAATTCTACCATGTTTTGAAACAAAGGTTGTTTGTTTCAAAACATGTTGTCTTTTTAGAGAAAGAGTTTCTTCCAAGAGAAGACAGTGGAAGCAAAATTGAACTTGTGGAAGTTCAAGATGCTCAAACAGATATAGATCAACTGCTTGGACCCGAGACTGTTGTTCATGAAGATCAAACAATAGTTCAACCTTCTGACACACAAGAAGTTAGTAGGTCAATTAAGATACATCATATTCCCGAGAGCTATGAATTTCTCATAAGTGAACTTAATAATGTATTGCTCATAGAAGATGATGAGCCTACTACCTATGAAGAGGTTCTAAAGAGTTCATAATTTGACAAATGGTTTCAATATATGAAATCCAAAATGGATTTCATGTATGAAAACCAAGTATGAAATTAGGTTATAGGATGCAAATGGGTTTTCAAGAAGAAAACTGACATGAAGGGTAATGTAGTTACCTATAAAGCTAGGCTTGTAGCTAAAGGTTATCATCAAAGGTAAGGTGTTGACTATGATGAAACATTTAGCTTAGTAGCTATGCTTAAATCCATTAGGATACTCCTAGCTATTGCCGCTCATTAAGATAATGAGATATGGCAAGTGGATGTGAAGATGATTTTCCTTAATGGAAACCTAATCGAGGATGTGTATATCACACGACTTGATGGTTTCATATCTATGAATGGAGAAAAGGTATGCAAGCTACCAAAATCTATTTATGGATTGAAGCAAGCATCTAAGAGTTGGAATGTCTGATTAGATGAGACAATCAAAGATTTTGGTTTCTCACAAAATCCTGATGAGCCGTGTATATATAAGAAGGTTAGTGGGAGTGCAATCGTGTTCCTTGTACTATATGTAGATGACATATTGCTAATAGGAAATGATGTCTCAACTTTGCAGTCAGTAAAAATTTGGATAGATAAGAACTTCGCTATGAAAGACCTTAAAGAAGCAACTTATATTTTGGGGATAAAGATCTATAGAGATAGATCTAAAAGATTGCTTGGTCTTTCTCAATCTATATACATGGATAAGATGCTAAAGAGGTTTAGCATGGAGCAGTCCAAGAGAGGTTATCTTCCCATGGTACATAGGATTACTCTAAATCTATAGATCCAAAGACACAAGATGAGAGGACTAGTATGAGTTTGATTCGTTATGCTTTGGCTATAAAATCAATCATGTACACTATGTTATGTACTAGAATCTATGTATCGTATACTTTAAGTGTTACGAGTAGATATCAGTCGGACCCTGGTGAGGGTCATTGGGTGGCTGTCAAGAATATCCTTAAGTACTTGAGAAGAACTAAAGATGTATTCTTGGTATATGGAGAAGGTGATCTTGTGGTAAGTGGGTATACTAATGCTAGCTTCCAATCCGATAGGGATGACTCCAGATCCCATATGGATATGTATTCACACTGAATGGTGTAGTCAGTTGGAAAAGTTTCAAACAAGAAATGACTGCTGATTCGACGACAGAGGCGGAGTACATTGCAACTTCAAAAGCGGCAAAGGAAGCGGTTTGGATCAAGAAGTTCATCATAAAACTTGGTATGGTTCTGAGCATCACTGACCTAGTGTAATTTTATTGTGACAACAACGGGGCTATAACATAGGCAAAGGGACCGAGGTCTCATCAGAAGTCCAAACATGTACTCAAGCACTACCATTTGATTAGAGAGATCATTGGTAGAAATGATGTCAAGACAGAGAGAGTTCCCACTGATTAGAATATAGCTGATCTGTTAACTAAGCTTATTTCCTAAAAGAGTTTTGTGTATAAGCTTATTTCCCAAAAGAGTTTTGTGTCACATGTACATGCCTACGGTATTAAATATTAAGGCGATTGACTTTAGCTGTTTAGAGTTATTATATGGACATGAGTTGTTTAGAGTTATTATATGGATGCTTACTAAGGGTAGTAAGTACATTGGATTGACCTACTATGAGATAATCATATGGATATTCTATTCCAGTGTCAATGATAGTCTCATCATAGCAATGGTGTAAGTATACTTTGACTTGAGGTGCCCAAGGATATCTTAGATACTGATCTTGTTTTTTGACTCCATCCATCGATGCCTTTCAGGGGTTACTCATCGGGTGGTGATTGGGTACATCTTGAGCTATTCGGAGGTAATTAAGTAGCCAATAAAGGATTCACCACTCCTAATAAAAGGAGATGATACCCACGGCCTCTTATCATGGTCATTACTCAGGAGTCTCTGGCTAAAGCATATAGATGTCATAAAGAGAGTCTTCAATGATAGATAGAGTAATGAGATCTATAGGACAAGATCTAATAACACTTGGACTAGATGTGACGTAGTCAATCTAGTGGGAATTGACACTTTGGCCATACTCTAAACCAAGTAGCGTATAGATAATGAAAAGACAAATTGCATGACAACATTGCATATGGAAGGGTTCGTATTCAAACCACAGACTTTCCAGTCAATTGGAGGTCATGACGTGTTACTAGATATCGGTCTTGACTTACTTGAATTAAATGTTAATGCAAGTGGCCAACATAACAGAGAACCTAATGGGTCATACACATAAGAGATCTGAAGGATGAGTAAAATGGTCTTAAATGGTGATTCAAAGTATGAGAGAGTATTTTAGGATTGTATCGCGATATGATCGTGGTAGAAAACATTGCATGGAATGGATTATAAACAAGTGTTGTTGGCTTCCATTAGTGATGTTATTCATGGTCATTAACTTCCCATAATTCATTAATGCATGTTATTAATGACCATTAACTTCCCATAACTTTCTATTAGTGATGGAGTTATGGAAGGCCAAATGGTGCAGAAAATTGAGATGATTTTCGTGCATCTTGTGTAAGACACAAAAATAGGAAATGAAAGGTTCTTTTTCACACACATTTTTTTCTCTCTAACTCTCTCAAAAGTTCTTGTCTTTGCTAGCACAAAGAAAGAATTCTAGCCATCTCCTAATGAGCTTTCATCCTTCTATCTTCATATGGACTTTCATTAGAGATGATCTACATTGATGGTTATGGTTTACGACAACCCAACGTGGAGAATATTAAAGAATGAAGGAAATCATCAGAAAGGTATGTAAACATCTTACATTTCATATTTATGTTTTTCAATATCTATATACATTAGTAAATCTGGTTTTCGAGGTTCTGTTTTATCTCTGAGGTTCTGTTTTATCTCTGCTGCGTATATTTTATATATAATATGTATGAGATGCATAATCGAAACCTAACATGATTGTATATTCATATGATTAAACAAATTAGTGATTTGTGAACTATTTATGTATTGCATGATAATAGACGCGTAAGGTGATTGTTAACATCCAGACATTGCCTAAACATTGAGGCAATAGCTTTTCTAGAGCGTACTGTGAGTTAACTTAGATGTCTAAAATCATTTATATATGCTTCTATATGAATTGTATGTTTAATATGGAACATGTGTACAACTGATTGATAGATGTTAGACTTAGATCCGAGGAGTTTGATATATGTGGCATGAGTACACAAAAATAAAAGGAAATGAAAACATAGCATATGAAATGATGCATCTCATTATATTGAAATGCATGATCAGATAAAGGAGACTAAAGTGACCGATGTGCAAAAGAGCTTTAAGCTCAGGATTATAAAAAAGAGCCATGGGATTAGATAACATAGACTCAGTATCTATAATGAATACTGGCCAAAAATGATCTTAGTATCCACAACGAATACGAAACAGTAAATTGGGTTGATATGCACTTGATCACAACAAAAAAAAAAAAGAATGGAAACACATGTGCATTCACGTATACATCCCTATATGTATCAAATGATTGAATTGAAATGAACTATTGAATTGTTTTGAAATAGTGAATTTCAGTTGAAGTTAATGGAGGATGTGTTGTAATATGCAATGCTAGCTTACATGATATGCTTGTTGAAGTATGATAAACTTTGATATACTTATTTTTGTGATCTGACTAAAGTAAATACATCGATGATAGTTCACTCACTAAGGTCACAAAGTCATCAAAATTGCAACGTTGTTTTTCATGTTCAAGGGAGTTCTAGCTACTAAGGTGATATAGTAGAAGTCTAGTACTTGCATTTTGGGAACGAGAATGGCTTAAAGGTTTGATCAGTTGAATTTGAGGAGTCTAGTTACAGTCTTATGCATTAGCACCCCATTTCATATTATATATTTGGTTCTGAGATTGAACTAAAAAAAATGTTGTGTAATGTATATATGGATTCTGAATTGTAATGACAAAAGTGACTTTTATGTTTGTGAATGAAATGGAAAGAAATAAACATTTAGAATGCTTATGATATGTTTGATGTACATGATATGTTTGATGCCTTTAATGAGTTGGTTTGATTGTCCTAATGTACCATTTTTATAGAGTATGTTCTTGAATATCCTTTGGTATGTTCGAGCTTATGCTCTATGGGAGTGGTATGTTACAAAATACCTCAACCAATTGTAAATCTAATCATTGATTTAGAAAAAACAATTTTCACAATTCAAGCAGTTATTCTGAAATCTATTAGGAGATTCATAATAAGTTTCAAAAGTTTTTTAAATTAACAGGTTCAAACCTTGTATTCAAACCAAAACTTATTGTTAATTGATCAAGTATGATAACATTCCATATCAACATAATGATAAGAAAAAGCTTAATGAAAAAGAATAATCCCTAAATTAAATAATTAAGATAACTACAACTATTCAATTTATATCTATAAATACATTATAAGAGTTAAGTTATTTAGTGACAAATTTTTTATGACAAACTATTATTTCGTCACAGGTATGAAGGTTTTTATGACAAGACAATTGATTGACACTATTGTTTCGATTAATTATGATGATTTATTCTTTTTTCCAATAATACAATGGTAATTGTAACAATTTAGTATCTTTCACAATTAAATTGTCACTATTAATATATTAATAGCGTCAAATTTTCTTTTATCACTTAGTCCTGCCACTAAAACCATATGTAATTTAGTGCCAAAGTAATTTTGGGAGGAATGAATTGTAATTATGACAAAACATATATTGGTCACTAATATTTTCTATTTATTGTGACAAAACATAGTTTGGTCACTAATTTTTCTCTTACTGTGACGAAATGATTTACCATCATATGATATTTTACTTTTTGTGAAGAAAAATTTTGTGAATAACAATTTAATTAGTTATTGTCTATTTAATATTGTCACAAAAACGGAACTATCACTATAGTTACTACTATTTGTAATTTTTGTGACAAGAAATTTGGTTGTCACTTGATCGTCAACTTTTTGTTATAAACGTAACAAATTAATGATAACTATTTTTTGTTATAATAACATATGAAAATTAACCACTTTAATGATTAATTTTGTCATTATTAACTGAATTTTAGGAGCTAGAAACTGCTTGTCATGTTTTTTTTAATATTGTTATTTGCAAACAAATTTAAATATTTTCTTATAAAATATTCAAACTAAATATATTGATAATCCATATATTAAAATTTAAAATAATAACTTAATCTAACATTATCTTAAAAATTTTGAATAATAGCTATAATTTTATCACAAAATGTAGCATACACTTTCTCTAAATTAATAAGTTTTTAGAAAAATAAATATGATTTTTGAATAAAATTAATTCACTTAACCCTTTATGTGATTGATTGTAGCTCAACTGATAAGGTTTTTATAAAAATAAACATGATTTTTATTAAATGAAAAATTAATTCATTTGACCCTTTTACTATTTACTATTGCCACAAGCTTATAAATTACATTTTATTGTTTAGAATACCGCACCATATAGGTTGGTACTGGTCATACTGATAAAAAATTGATATCGTACTGAACTCTGCTACTAGTTGGTATTAGCTCTTTCTGTTGCAATTTTATAAATTTAAAAAAGTATCTAAAATGGTACTCAATATTTACCAATATCAGTATCATGTCGTTTCGATACTAAATTTGTTATGATATTCGTAAGAGTGTTCTATGTGCTTAAACTCCCTTCAAAATTAGAATTTAGTAGTTATTTGATGAATTATTCGGGTAAAATGTAAAATATCATATGTTTTTAAAACAATAGACTATTAAATTTTTAACTAAATTTTTATCATCTTTTATTCGGTCAAAGATGATGATTTAATTCGGACCTAATTCAAAATTTGAATTAATTTAATTGAGTTACTGAAAAGGTGAGGTCGCCATTTTTACCTCATCAAACTTCTGATCTTGCTACTGTTCCCCAGCAAGCTTATTAAACTCCAAGGTAAAAAGATACTTGAAGTTTTTAAGGCTCTAGTCCTTTTTTTTGGTATAATACTCATGATGCAATGTGAAACTCTGTGAACATGTTTTCGAAGAAATGCTGGTTACTTCCCCCTCCCATTCTAATATAACTAGTGATCCTCTTTGGATGAAAGGAACTTTGAAGCTTAAGAAAGAGTGGAGGCAGCTCCTTTGAGTTTTAAAAGAAGCTTTCCTGTTGCAACAAGTTATTAACAATCTGTTGGATCCTATAGGTTAATTCCTTTACTGTTCCCTATTTTTAAATTTTTGAGTTTCAACCTACAATGAAAGCATGCCATAAATTTTACCACATTCCACTATTATAGGTCTGCTTAGTTTAAGTTTTGAATGCAAATAGTCTTGTTGCATCATGCTCAACAATCTTTATAGCTTATTCCTTTTGTGCAGACCTGTTGAATCTCCTTTGAACTGGGATGAAGTAAAGAGACCCTTTAAAGATAATGTGCAAGCAAATCCAAGACCATCTATCATAACTTCATTTGTTGCTTCTCGCAATTCTGAAACTAGTGTAACAACTAAAATTGTTAGAGTCTAGGACTTGCAAAGATTCATGTCACCTCCTTTGATTTTTTTAAATAGACAGACATCAAGTAATTCAAAACAAACTTATGTTCAAAGGTAAATAACTGTTTATATATTTGGCCTTTTAGATACCAGGATTAACTCCTAACCGTATAGATGTCCCTGACATTCCAATCTTTAAGAATTAAGTAATATGTTCTGGTGCTAAGGGTGTAGTAAAGAGGGATGCAGTTTACTATTTTCTTCTTATACATCCAGTTTCTAAATGGTCGTTATACCTTTGAGCCATGTCTTTATATTTTTCTCATTCATCCTAAGTTATTGTTAGCATTTTAGGGTGGCTGAGTCATGAATTGACACTAAGATTTATTGTTTGAATAGTTATCTATTAATTTGATCTTTTTACTTGCAGTTTTTGTTTGTTGCTTAATCTTACAGCTCATCGTCATTTCTTATTGAATATGGAAAGGATTGTTTTTTCAAAACCAAGACCACCTTCTTTTGTTTCTGAGGACTGTAATATGGTTGAGCATAGGTGTGCTGTTCTTGATGAAGAAGAATGGTCCTTATGGTTGTACTTGTGAATGCATATAGGTTTGTGAGAGGATAAATGTACTTTTTGTCTTTATTAAACGCTAAATATTACAAAAGAACAAGATCTCCACCACTTACGACTGATAAAGGTTTTCAGAGGGCTTCTAACTCCATTCAAGATGGCAGTGATCGGTAAACCATTTTGGTGCACTTTGTTGATTCCTAGAACTAATATGTATTGTGTATGTGTCACTAATTTGATTAACCCATTGTAGAGATATAGAAGCCAAGGCAAAGAGGTTGGCACGCTTAAAAAAAGAGCTTAGTACAGATTTTAAAATTGGTGCAGATATTGCAGACCCTATAGCTTCTACAAGTAGGCATGAGCAGTTAACAGTGAAAATCCAAAATTACAATGGGTATCGCCCTGCAGAACCAACATAGGATTTCATGAGTGACAACGTTATTGTAACATATAACTTTTATAGTTGTGATGAAATTTGTTAGATAATATGATTATTGATATAAATTTCTTTTACCACTAGTGCAATTTTATTATTGAATTGATAGTTTTATTCGTGACAATAGTAAATACATTAGGGACAATTTTTTTGTAAGAACAAATTTTCATTTTCGTAACAAAATGATGTTAACAATTTTTCCTTAAAATATTAGTGACTAAGAAGTAATGAACATTGATAAAAAAAAAGCGCGAGTAACAAATATTTTGTCATTATTTTCAATTATTTTAGTGGCAATAATATTGTCACAATAAAATGAAGTATTGTTATGACTTTATTCGTCACTATTTTATATTGTTTGTATCGACAAATTTATCATAAATATGTAAAGTTATTATGACCATATATTTTTGTCACACATTTCATAGTTTTTAGTGATGGAGGTATTTGTGACGAGAGGTGATGAATTTAAAAATTAGACACTATTAATAATAGTGACTAATATTACTGCTTTTAGTAACAACTTTTGCTTTCACTAAAAATACAATTTCTTGCAGTGATAATTTATATCTTAATTTATAGATATAAATTATTTAATTAGAGAATCAAAGATAAATTAAAAGAATTTAAATTTTCTAATTCTAAATATGATTTAAGTTTATAATTTATATCTTACCAATATATTTAACAACTTGTTGGGTTATGCACAAAGAACAAGTTGAAGGGAGAAAACAAGTTTTAGTTAAATTTAATTTGATGTAAAGTTTGAGAAAATTTATGATTAAATATAAAATATTTAATAAATAAAGTCCAACATTAGATATTGGACCTTATTTGAGCACAACTAGGATTTAATTAGAATTAATTGTGATTCTAATTAAAATTTAATTAAACTTAGAATTTTATTTCAATTAAATTATTAAATAGTCCATAACTTAGTATAAATAAACTTAGGCTTTAAGGGACTTGACACTTCTTGGCTAATCCTTTCTCAATGCATTCTGTGGATATCAGAGTTTTCAATATCGTTATATACCTGCCAAAAAATAGAATGACATCAATGTTAATGGTACCGGTTGTCGGTACCAGTCAATACTAGAGTTTTTGTGTGGTACTAGCAGTATCCTGATCGGTACTGTAAGTTTTAGAAATTGTAAGGACTGTTTAGCAAAAATAAATAAAAAAATTACCTACCCCCTCCTTGACCCTCATTTGCTACCTTTTGATTTTTTGTTTCTCACTTTCTCTCTCTCATAGACTCACACACTCTCCACTCTCCTCCATTCTCTCTCATTGTCTCGCACTCTCCATTCTCTCTCTCTCTTGTTCTCCTCTTCATCTTTGGCGGCTGCTTCTCCCTCTTCGGTGACAGCAGAACCACCACATGACTTTCATCTTCCTCCACACCACCACCACACCATTCATCAAGTTAATTGATTAGTTAGAGAAAGATCTTGGCTAATTAGTTAATTACTAATAGGATAACTTCATAACTTGTTGAATTGGTCAATTGATTCTGTACATTGAGAGATTGCTTAAGCATTTCCATTTAATCTGGCTAGGGATAATTAATTATACCTTGAGAGAGGGTAGTTAATACATTAGAGCATCTTAGGTGAGGTACAATTCAATTAACAAGGTAAGAGAGAGATAAGATAGGAAAAAAGTGTTCTTTGATTGTTAAATCTTGAATTCCAAGTTTCTGCACTTTTGCTTTATCAATTGTTCATTGTTAGTTGTTCAATTTATATTTATTAAAATTGGTTCTCAAACAAAGCAGCTTGAATTAAGTAGCGTCTAAACACAATCTCTGAGGAATCGATGTCTATTCTTTACTACAAGTTACATCCCGTATACTTGAGGTTTGAGTGTAAAACTAGTGAATTGGAGTTGCAATCAACACTATGCCACCACCAAACCTCCTCCAGACCACCGTCACTCTCCTCCATGAATCCGTAATCATCAGATCTAGAGTAGATCCAGATTTAAACCTGACCCAACCCAAAAACTCGAAGCAAAGGCATTGTGAACTTTTTTGGGTATGTTTTCAATTGGTTTTTTTCCTGCTTTATTGCATTTGTGAGTGTGAATAAGTTCGAACTCAGAACTTGGAATTAAATTATAATTTGGATTTGTGATTTGTGTGGGGTTGGATACTAGATTAGAGTTAAATGAAATGATGCATGATTTTGTTTTATCTTATTGGTGGTTTCGTTTATGTGGGATTTATCTTAAGTTTTTTTGATAAAGTTGGCAAATGAAATGCACGACATAAATGAATTAATAGTTAGAAAGTTGAAAGTTTCAAATTAAGACGAAGAATATGACAATGTGACAATTGTAAAAATATGACAATTGACTATTTTTTAATTTTTTAAAAAATTAGGGACTATTTCTTCAATTTAAAAAATTACTCGAAACTATACCCAGTATTGACCGATATCGGTATAGTACTGTACCAAAATTCAATCCGGTACTAAGGTCGATATGGTATCCGCAACTTTGGTGGATATTGTTAGGAGTTGAAAACTTGTACGGTAGTTGAGATGAGTTGATTTTAAAAAGAGTGCAAGGAAAATGACAAGATAAAAATCAAGCTCCATAATACGATACGAATTAAGATTCATGCTTATTATGTTTTATCTATTAATCTTGTTATAGAATTTTAATTGATCTTAACTTTCGAAAAATCATACAAAATAAGTTTGGGCTAATTACCAAAAAAAGCCTAAACATTCAACAAATTTTCAATTATAGGAACTTTAAAAAGTAGCAATAAATTGTCCAAATTTTTAATTTTTTTCAATTCTAGCCCGAACGTTAAAAAGTAACAATAAAATGATCAAACTTTCAATTTTTTTCAATTCTAGCCCAATATTAGTGTTTTCGTTAAGTTTGTTGACGTAACTTTCACATGTTTAAAAAATCTTAACTATTAATCAATACAACAAATGAAAGTTAATGAAACGACGTCATTTAATCACATAATTAAAACAACGTCGTTATTTAAAAATGACCTATATTAAATTACGCAATTTCGACAACCTTACGTTTTAATTTCAATTTTATTTTATTCTCTCGACGCTCTTACTCTTTGATTTTCAGATTACGCACTCCCGACGCCCACACACTAAAGACTTCAAGAGAACGAGCTAAACACGGAGAGTTTACTAACATGAACCCTAATTTTAACTAAGGATATAAGAATATTTAATTATTATGAAATAAAATTTGAAAAATTGACACGAAGTCTAATCTTAACTCAAAAAGATTAGTTAAATTAATTTGTTGAAAGCAATCGGCTCATCCGGGGAGCAAATCTTTTGTTTAAGATCTGCTCAAATATTCCCGCGCTTTATCTATTGTCGATAGTAGCTAAACGAAGAAAGAAGAAACGACGAAACAAAAATATGGATACCAATTTACATCCGAAAACAAATTTGATTTAAAAGCATTGATAAGTAATCTTAGAAAAATAATAAAATGTTGATGAACCCCATTGAGGATATATTTTATTCAACTACTTTTCTCCAATTATTAAGAATAGTAAATATAGAGATCATAATTTGATACTGTTCATTATTTTGATAATGCAAACTTATCATTATTAACAACCAATAACTAAAATCATTACACCTCTGGACCGTAGTAACATATTCCACAAGGGATCGCTCCACCCCACGGCCCTGAATTTCAGGTCATCTCCAACTCCAACTCACAATAATAGGCTGTTCGCCGACGCAGGCACGGGCTAATACGACAAGTCACGTGCTTGCGCAAATTTGGCAAGTTTGTCGTCTACTAGCACATTATGCGAGAGGCACGTTCGTAAATACGTTTTATTTTATGCGAGGAAGATCCGTCTTCACGACTGGTACCTTATGATTGTATTTTATTGATAACAGAAACATTTTTTTAATCTAACATATCGATTGAATTAAGCATAACTTAAAAAAAAAAGGTCAATTTTAACGATAGTATTACGTAAATTGAAATTTATTCATAAACATTGAGTATTCTTATTACAAAAAATCCCTTAAAGAACATTTGGAAATATTTACCTTTCGAATCGGAATATCGGATCCTAAAAGATATTCTGTTGTACTTTTAATTAATCCCTTAAAGAACGTCATTTTAATTAATTCACTGAACGTGTCTCAGATTTATCTAATTTTATTTAAAATAACGATGAAGTTATCAATATCCCTTTCTGGCATTTTTCACATACCCTTTCTTTCTCTGTCTCTATCTTTCTATCCTTCTCTATATACGTTCAACTAAGCCCCGTCCGTGCCTCGCTCACTCTGAAAGCTTCAACAACACTATCTCTTCTCTCTCTCTCTCTCTCGAAGATGAGAGGAAATTCCCAGTTGCCAGTATCACTGGTAGTAGTGGTATTGACATTCCTGCTAGGAATTAACTACTGTTCTACATATGCAGCAGATGTGGCCATCAAAAGAGCAAGTTCTTCGGAGAGCATAAGTTTGGACACCGGAGGGCTTAGCCGAGCCAAGTTTCCCAAGTGCTTCGTGTTCGGAACGGCAACATCTGCTTACCAAGTTGAAGGCATGGCCGACAAGGACGGTCGTGGCCCAAGCATTTGGGATGAGTTCGTCAAAATTCCCGGTAACTGCACTTACCTTGACCAACATTACCCACTACTAGCAGTAACTGTGTGGTGGTTTAGTAACCTTTTGTTTTTGACCTTCAAAAATTTTAACTGTTTGACTACAAAGTGCAAAATAACCAGTCTTTATGTTGGTATGTTACTCTTCTTTTATGTGTAATAGGGAGTAAATATAAAAAATCTGTGAGACTTGAGAATAAGTAATTGAATGGTGACATGGGAACAGGAATTGTTGCCAATAATGCCACGGGGGAGGTGTCGGTGGACCAGTATCACCGTTACAAGGTATGTCCTTTGGTTGTCCTTTTGTAATTTGTTTTCTACGACAAGGCACAAACGTTTTCATATTCGCTACTAAAACTCGACATGCGTGTCGATTTTTATAATCATATCTATCCACTTTGGACGTAACTTCAAACCAAACAAAAACGTGAACGATCTTATCATAGTGTTTTGCCAGATACATATTAGTTATGGTTACAATCTTCCATGCTTAACCAAATATTTGTACGAGGTCAAGAAAAGATCTCTCTTTCTATTCTACTTACCTTGCGGGGTAAGAATATTACCTGCCACTTTCTGCTCAGTAAGAGCAGTCATTTTGGCTGAATCTTCTCGTTACTCCTCACATGAAAACACAAGAAAACGAATTGCCGTCAGTCTACGACACTTTCTTGTCCAATGTTACAGGAAGATGTAGACATCATGGCAAGGATGAACTTTGACGCATATCGGTTCTCAATTTCTTGGTCAAGAATTTTCCCAGGTAAATACTTCATCCTTCATCTATCAACCCCTTGTACGAAGTTGCTGGCATTGTCCAACCGTCTTATGGTCCATTGGTGGCGTAGATGGAACAGGAAAAGTGAACTGGAAGGGAGTTGCATACTACAACAGGTTAATCGACTACTTGCTCGAAAGAGGTTAGAAATCAAGAATTAAGAACTAGAATTTGCATTCTCATTGTATTCTGTTCTCCACCAATGTGATAACACTAGATTTACTATAACTTGCAGGCATAACTCCATATGCCAATCTTTATCACTATGATCTTCCCTTGGCACTTGAGAAGAAGTACATGGGATTGTTGAATCACCAAGTAGTGTAAGGATCATTGCACTGTCACTCAATTTAACATTTTTAGGACGAATTTCAAGGATTCTTTGTTTATGTACATCACTTTTCTCATTCTGATTTTGGATTGATAGTGACAATCATTTTGCAGGAAAGATTTTGCTGATTATGCAGATTTTTGTTTCAAGACCTTTGGTGATCGAGTGAAGAATTGGATGACCTTCAATGAGCCTAGAGTTGTAGCTGCTCTTGGGTATGATAACGGGTTCTTTGCTCCTGGAAGGTGCTCCAAGGCGTTTGGAAATTGTACAGCAGGCAATTCAGCAACCGAGCCTTACATTGTTGCTCATAATCTTATCCTATCTCATGCAGCTGCTGTCCAGAGATACCGCCAAAAATATCAAGTTAGCACTTAGCCTTTCGTTATGAATTGGGTTAAGACCTTCAATTAAGCAGGACCTGCTAGGCTAACCATGAATCACCACCCTGAATGCAGGATAAACAGAAGGGAAGGATTGGAATTCTTTTGGATTTTGTTTGGTATGAACCTCTTACCAGATCTAAAGCTGACAACTATGCAGCTCAAAGAGCAAGGGACTTCCATGTTGGATGGTACAAGTTTTTATGCGTCAATGCCCATAATAATTTATAATCTTCTAACATATAGCAATATAACTCCCAAAGTCTTTCAGGGTGACTTAGACTTGTTCTCCGAATACTCACCTTGGATAAATCTGCATATCATAATTGCTGCAATCTAATTAAGACTAAAGTCATGCTGATGAGATGAAGAATGGCCAAGGACTTCCACAAGAAAATATGGAAGTACTAATCTGTCAAATTTGGGTTTTAGGGAAACTAATGTTGCTTCCCCTCAATATGTTCAAACATAATAGTGAGGATTGTCACCCCATGATTTAAGCTATCAGTTTATGTAGCTTCATGTCTGGCCTTGTCCAGGTTCCTTCATCCCATTGTCTATGGCGAGTATCCAAAAACAATACAAAATATTGTTGGAAATAGGCTACCCAAGTTCACAGCTGAAGAAGTTAAGATGGTGAAGGGATCAATTGATTTTGTGGGCATAAATCAGTATACGACATACTACATGTTCGATCCACATCTAGGAAAGCCGAAGGACTTGGGCTACCAGCAGGACTGGAACGCAGGATTTGCTTGTAAAAGCTTCAACTTTCAAACTTCATTCTTCTGTTCATATTCGACATATACTCTCCTTGGGGTGCTAATTTAGGTTCTTGGTTAACTTTGCAGATGCAAAGAACGGGATTCCAATTGGTCCAAGAGTAAGTTTCTTTTCCTATTCATTCGGTCTATTATTCCTGCTTTTTGTACGTCTTCTTTAATAACCTTGTGAATGATTGAACATGTACAGGCAAATTCTTATTGGCTTTACAACGTACCATGGGGAATGTACAAGGCTTTAATGTACATAAAAGAACGTTACGGGAACCCCACAGTGATACTGTCAGAAAATGGTATGAATACCCTTTTCTGTCTACTGAGGTTTTAGTATATTTTAACCCTTCTGTAAAACCTGGTTCAGGTATGGATGATCCTGGTAATGTGACACTTCCAAAGGCGTTGCACGACACCACTAGGATCAACTTCTACAAGGGCTATTTGACACAATTGAAGAAGGCGGTTGATGATGGAGCAAATGTTGTTGGCTACTTTGCTTGGTCATTGCTTGATAACTTCGAATGGAGACTAGGCTACACTTCCCGGTTTGGTATTGTCTATGTTGATTTCTCCAACCTCAAGAGGTATCCCAAAATGTCTGCCTATTGGTACAGGCAACTGCTAAAGCGGAACAAAGATTGAGCTTAGTCATGCTAGCAGTTGTTTGGCATAATCAGTCAGTCGAGTAATAAAAGCCATAAAAGTTGCAAGGATATTATTATTCAGTATATTTGCTGTCTCGTTGTTGCAGTTACAGTGTTACACATTTGGATTTTATTGTCTTCTCAACGCAATACTAAATCAATTGTTGAAAAGTTTACTCTTATTACAACTTTGATAAGCAACAAAGTTTATAACGTAATCCTTAAAATACGAATGATAAGTTTCATCGAAATTTTGAATGGTTACACTTGCACACGGGAGAAGAACTTAAAAATAGTATTCTGATTTGACATCTTAGGTTTATTTAGTTTACCTCTACCTTTCCCACAAGAAGTCGTTTTATCCACACTTTCCTGGGATTTTTCCACCTCTGTCACCCCTTGATCCAAGTTAATTTCCTGATGCTTCCTCTTCTTGGAAATACCATTGTCAGGAAACTCCAATGAAATGACAGATTTGCCATCCTCTACTGAAATCGAAATTTCTTCAGCCATACCTTTTGCCTGGTCTCCTATCTTGAATGGATTTTTTGAAATCTTCACTGGAATGTCACTCCAAACTATAGCCACTTTGGCTTCTCCGCGAACTTCTGGTGAGGAGACTAATTTCTGAAGTTCTAGGGCCTCGCGGATATACTTACTTTCGCCTAAGACTGGATTTTGTTTCATTACCACTCCTGCCACAATTAACTCATGTCTAAATCAAATATGCCAATTCAGTGACATTTCTTAGTTACTTTTGTATAACATACCTATTTATGCTTTGAAACAAATATGCGGAACGTGCAAATAAATCCAGGTACAAGATCTTCAACTTAAGAAATGTCTATGAAGATAATAAAGCACTTGCTTTTACGATCTTCACCTCTGGTTTCGTTGGAGAAAGGGCCCACGAAGCAGCTGCTTGGATGTTTTGCTTGAACAATGGCATCAGCTTTCTTGGGTGTACAGGGATCTTTAATCAGAGGCTTTAAATCAAGTCCAGAACTTGAAAAACGATCAAAAGCCTCCATGTTTGCCGGATTCAAGTTTCCTTCAGCAATTGCGCTAGCAATGGAAGAAGGAATTTCCCTCCAGTCCAATTGTATACAGTCAAGATAGAAACATTTGTGTAATACCAAAACCGGACACACAACAAGAAATAAAAACATCTCAAACATATTGACCTGAGGTCAAATGCCCTCAATTATGAAAAATATTATACTGATAGATAATTAATAGAAACTAAATTCACTGACAATACAGGATACGGGCCAAGGAAATCAAGGTCCTTATCTGATGATCCTAGAAGTGTTTGGGAAAGAGGTTTCATGTGTTTTAGCGACTTAGTATTGGTGTCATATCTGCATAGCAAATGAGCATGTCATAAATTACAATCAACGATATAAGAAGACTTGAGCAGCCAATCGTTGAGATAAATACATTCGAGCATACTGGAAAACCGCAAATGCTTCTCTGAATGAGTTGCAGTAATCTTCAGGCATTTGACTGCCCTTCTCTAACTTCAACACCGATAAAACCTGTAAGCAAGCGCACCCACTAACTTCAAGATTGGCAGAATGAACCATACATTACGGCTATGGAATATTCAACTAATGAAACACAGCAAACTCCAACTATTTTCAATTCACCAGTGTAACCGTACATGAACTGCATGACAGAAATTTTACGTACTCATTCAGATCAATCCACAGTGTCAGTGACATTGTGTTTCACTTTATCTGATGTCGAAAAGCACAAGTTCGTAATACTTCAGCGGTATCGCTACACTTTGTTGAAATATGTAAGCAGTTATTTAGCTCCATCACTTTTCAACGAATTAGATATTAAGCTGTAATTTACATCACGACCCAGAAGCTCGTATATATTTAAATCCATTCATGTCAAGTTCACTCTCTGTTCTTTGTACGAGGGTTTGCTTCCACGACACTTCAACCTTTTCCATTTTCCAATTATGATAAACAACAAACAGCATGGCATGACAAGTTCTACTTCTGACAGAATAACATGTGCTTTAATAGGAATACTTACTCGCTCATTATTTCTATACTTGGAAACAAAAGAATGAGCCTTCACAATGCCAATTCCGGGTATGGAGGGAAGAAAATCACAACCAGCTAACACACACATTCCTGCAAATACCCGAAGATTTAACCATTTTCCAATGCAAAATAGCAATCAATAAGATTACAGCTGTGTCATATGTTACATGACAATTGATGCTTGGATAAGTTTCTGGGCCAGCTTAAGCAGCATAAGAACTTTGCTGGCCTCAATCACAAGGAATTGATGTTTTGTTATCCTCAATCATGTTTTGTTTGTGCTGATTTGGTCTTTACTTCTGCATGTATTTACAAAATTTAAGCCAAAAGGTCTATTCTGAACTTCACAGCCTCAATACTCACCTGTGAATAATTCCTTACTGAAGTTTTGGAAAGAAGGTCTGCGGTCTACAGTATCAAAAACCTTGTCTAAAATTATCTCTTCACCATTGCCATATCGGTCCATTTTAAATATTGTCTGGTAGCATCGGATATGAAACAAAACAAGAACACAGTAGTCTCAATAATGAGGCGAAATCAAGCAAGTTGTCAGGAGAGTACTGGACCTCCTTCAACAAATCAAAACTTCGTGGAATTTCTTACAGCTTGGCAACCATATGCTAATAGGTCACTGTCCTCTGTGATAACTGCTGCTATGCCACCTTTTTCTGTTTCTAGACTGGACAAATATGCTAACTGTGCATCAGCCTCATACGGAGCTACTACAAATTCAATGCTTTCTGACCTCAAAATCTAAAATTTAACCACAGAACTATAAGCAATTAGTTATAAAAGGGAATATAGTAAAAAAAAAATCTAAAATTTGAAACATTGACTGAAAGGCATCGAAGGTCTGTACCTGTATCAATTGATGTGCCATGAATGGGGTTATATTTACAGCTCTCTACACAAAGTTTAAACTAGGAAAATGTGAAATTAAGTCCAATTAGACTTTGATACAGAAAGAATAGGAAACGAGTTTCCCTTACCTGGAAGAGCTCAGAAGCAGCATTAACATCGCCATCTTTGAGCTTCTCCATTGCCAATTCACGATTTGTTTGTCTCTTCCTGAATCAGAAACCGCAGTGATGACGAAATGGAAATTGTTGAAATAAAAGTCCTGCTCAAATTTCAGATGCTCTAAGGCTTGGAAGCAGTAACTAACCTATGTCTTTCATATTCTGTTGCAGCTTTACAGGGAATACTCCCACCATCGAAGACAACAACTGGGGTTATGTTGTAATGTTTAAGGAGATTGATTCGGTGCATAAAATAGTCCAAGTATCGTAACTTTTTTTCACTGTTTGTATCAAGACAAATCTCCATACTACATGAATAAGCTGACCGTGTTCAAAATGTTACAAAAAGAGAAACCATTAACCCCCTTTCACACACAAAGTTAAAACTAAAAATCATCGAAAACACTAATTTCATGAATGCTGAAATACCTCCTTTGTGAAGCCAAGAATAAGCATCTATACCCACCTGAAGAAATAAAAGACGTAAACTTGAAACAATATACGTATCTGTGGTAAGAAAACAAAAAGAAAGAAAGAAAGGTCAGAATAAGTACGCGCTTGCCAGCATATTTCTTGATGTGGATTGGTTCAATATAAGGTCTCATGAACTTGAGAAGATCTTTGATACCCATTGTTTTGTCTTGGAATTTTAGGAATGCATATAATGTGTTAAAAGCCTTAAGAGAAAAAGCGCGGGAAGAGTGGCAACTGCCAAAAATATGGCGGCAACACAAACAAATATACATGTTACAATTTCAACGTCCTCACCTTCCTCAATCCATCTTCGTTGTTTCCATATAACTCATCTGGCCGTCCCTATTTAAACCTCGGATGATGTATCTTAACCAACAAAATGATATATATAGCTTAGGTTCTCCTTGTTGCAAAATTCTCACGACTTTCCAGTCCAAATCCATGAACTTAGATCAAGAGTGCGTTTTTAATACTTATAAAGCATTTTTCTTAGCTTTCTTGTCGTTTCTATGTTAATTATCTAGCCCTCTTATATTTTATTTTTAGAAAACTTACGACGATTGATAAATGAAGGGGTTCCATAGAACTACGTCTTAAACTTTACAAAAACAACATCACAGATCGATCGCCCAATGGCTGTATTTGCAATTCGGTCGTCCTAATACAGAATGATGTATTCATAAGCTTTATAAAAGCACCTCAATCCAATATTCCTTTCTAAAGTTAGAAAATTGTGAAGTGCATTAAACCAACATGCTTCTTCACCAGAGTTCTTTTTTCCTTCAAGTTTATAAATTAATCTTTCAACTTTATTTTAGGCATCTAATAGCAATTTTTAACTCAATTCACAAATATTTTCCAAGATGTTAAATTTCATCAACCATTAAAATCACAAGCTCAATTTTAGGATTTCACATATCACAAATTCCAATTTGCAAGAATGCTTATTTATCTCAAATGAGGGATATGGTATATGGCAGTGAAATCTTAAGGTCTAACAGTGGAGAATAAAGCCATAACAGTTCACCAGTAACATGGGCCATGGCCTTATATTTGACCTCAGTTGAAGAACGCAAAATTGTATTATGCTTCTTAAATTTTTAAGAAATTAGACTATAGACCAAAAAAAACCTACATAACCAGTCTTGGAATGTCTAGCTGATGGATAATTTACCTGATTTGAATCACGTACAATATATAATTTACTGTAATTTACTACTGGTGAAAGAAAAATACCTTAATCATGGGTTATTTTGAGATATTGAAGAAATCCATATGATGCATTCAGATGTGGACCTTGAGGATCATGTATAAGACTTAAAGACTTATATTGGAAAAGTGATATTAGATTAGTGATTGTCTAGTAGAGTAATCTACCAATAAGATGACAATACTGATTTACATACAAAAATGGATCACCTGTACTCGCTACTAAATTACGTCGTGATTCAATGAGAAAACTAGCATATTGAGTTTCTAAAAGTAACGTATCTTCCAATAGATTGAGGGTATATTTTCCGTTGATTGACAACTATTCCTTCTTTACTGTGAGCCACTTCAATAGCAAGGAAAAACTTTAAATTACCCGAGTATTTAATGCGAAAAGCTAAATTAGGATGAGGTTTAACCTACTGTTTTGTCGTTAGATTATTCCTGGCAAGAACCACATTATCTAACTGAACAAAAGGTTGTAGAACTTGAAAGTTTCTAAAACTAACATTGTGACGCTCCCAAAAATTCATAAACTATAATTAACCAAATATTTCTCAAAGCATATCATTAATCATCAAATTTCTCATTAGTTCCAAAAAAAGAGGATTGTTTGTCAGGTACAAAAGTATTCTACATAACACAACTATTGGAACTGTCACATTCAAAAAGAAAATATTCCAAAAACTTTACTCAAGTAATTTGTTGGCTCCACCTAAACTTCATTCGGTCCGTCCTATATTATAGGATTGTCAGTAATTACTCAATCTCCTAAAAAAATGGCAAGGGGTGAATTGTCTACTCAGTAAGGATAACCGACCATACCCTTAAAATCAAATAGCTCCATAAATAATTATAAAACTTAGTCAATTGATTAAATCATACACATAATACGTATATACACCACATAACTCTATTAAGTCAGGAGGACTTTACGATAATTAATTTTGATGACAATCAAATAATAATAATGTTAGAAATAAATGAACTAGTTTGATGAGTGTGTTAAGGGTGCAGAAGTAAAGACACAGAAGAAGTAAAAATACAGAAGAAGTAAAAATACAGAAGAAGTAGAGACACAGAAGAAGTGAAACACAGAAGAAACAAAAATAGAACAAGTAGAAGACAGAAGAAGCGACATACAGAAGAAAGGTACAGAAGAAGCAAAACACAGAAGAAGCGACATACAGAAGAAGCGAAACACAGAAGAAGAAAAACACAAAAGAAACAAAACACAGAAGAAACAAAGTACAGAAGAAGTAGAGAATACAGAAGAAGTAGAAACACAGAAGAAACAAAGTACAGAAGAAGTAGAAGATAGAAGAAGTTGAAGACATAAGAAGTAAAAATACAGAAGAAAACACAGACAATACAAAGCAGAAGATACGCGAGTACGTCGAGCAGCTAGTTAGTTAAAGTTAGTTACATAACTTAACTAAATAGCAGTTATCAAGAGTCAAGAAGCGGTTATCAAGATTCAAAGAAGCAGTTGGGACTATAAATAATAGTCGTAGTCGAAGACTAAATAACTTTTCGAGAAACCTTTGATTCTACAACTTTTGAGCGTTCAAGTGTATACTTAAAAAATTCTGTAGTGCGATACTAGAGAGCTAAACTATTGTAACAATAGCTTATGATATCTTTCTAGAGAGAGAAAGAAACGGCTAAGAGCCAGGAGAGGCTAAGATAGCTGAAAGAATACTTGGTGTAACAGACCTGAAGAGGCTCTAGCAGGAAGAAAGAATACTTGTAATTTGTTGAAGTACAATGAATACTCAGATGAATTCTGAGGACTGGACGTAGCCTGCAGTTTGGGGTGAACCAGTATAAAATCGTAGTGTCTATCTTCTATCTCTCAACTTAATATATTTTGTTCTTAAACAAGTATATAGAATGTATTTGCGATTTATCTACATAACAACTTTCGTATAACGTTTCTGATTGTCTTTTAACAAGTCAGAGAAGTTCTTATCAAGAAAAATTAAAGATTTTGTATTCGCAAAAAGAATATATAATTCAACCCACCTTCTTGTGTATTTTGTCTATTATAAGTGATTTCTATATTAATGTGTGATTTACTTTAATTGGTATCAGAGCTCGGTTTCCAAGAACCACCTTTACAAAGTGAGGACAAAGATCTATGGCTGAATCACATGTTTTTATAGCTGAAGTTGCCTCCGTTACAAGGCCCTTTGCGTTCAATGGTAAAAATTATCATTATTGGAAGGACAAAATGCGGCTCTTCATAAAATCCACACACATTGATCTTTAGGATATCATCGAGAATAGACTGTACATACCAATGGATGATGAAGGAAATACCATTCTTCGTAACAGATGGTCAGTTGATCACAAAGCCAGATTTCAACTAAATTCAAAGGCCAAGTTCTTTTTGAGTTGTGCTTTAAGAAGAAGTGAGTATGATAGAGTTCATGGATGCGAAACTGTGAAGGAGATATAGGACACTTTATTCATCGCACATGAAGGCACAAACTAGGTGAAAGAGTCCAAGATCAGTATTCTTGTACATCAGTATAAGCTGTTTAAAATGAAAAAGATGAGTCTATTGATCATATGTTTAGATGATTTTAAACTATCGTTAATGGATTTAAAGCTCTTGGGAGAATCAACGATAATCAAGATCATGTGAGGAAGATTCTCAGAAGTCTGCCGAAAAGATGGAGACCTAAAGTCACTACAATACAAGAAGCCAATGACTTGAGCAAACTAAAGCTAGATGAATTGCTTGGTTCTTTGAAGATACATGAAATAGAGCTTGATGCTGAAGACAAACCTAAAAGAGACAAATCTATAGCATTAAAGGATGGTCAGAAAAATCACAAGACTCAGAGAAATAGAAGTTCTTCATGAAAAGCATTAATGATAGAAGAAGTCAAGAATGATGATACCAGTGAATCTGATCAAGATTCAAGTGAAGATGATAACGAATTATCTTTCATTTCAAGAAAGATCAGAAGGATGTGGAGAAAGAAAGGAAAAGGAAATAATAATTTTTCTTTTAAGAAAAATAGTAAAGAAGAAGTCAAGAATGTCAAGGCCTCTATCATTTGCTACGAGTGTAACAAATCAGGACACTACAAGTCTGAATGTCCGTTGCTTAGAAGAGAACTGAAGAAGAATAAAGGAAATAAAAAGAGTATGATGGCAACTTAGGAAGATTTGGATTCATCCAAATCTAATTCTGATTTAGAAGCTTTATAACAAGCAAATATATGCTTGGTAGCCGAAAAAGAAGGTGACGAGCAGGTAACTTCTAACTTTAATGAACTTCAAGATGCATATTTAGAATTGTTAGAAGATTCACATGTTATACTAAAGCAG
>JANZXR010000006.1:24477967-24507966 GCA_027575705.1 Erythroxylum echinodendron | reverse complement strand
ACATTCACGTTTAAAACTTAAAAACATGCTTTTTTTATAAAATAATACACTTATAAGAGAGTTTACCTCAAACAACGTACAATGAGTAAGACAATAATTGAAACACGATCGAAAAATGCGAGAGAAGGAGTCAGAAAACTCTGAACCATAAGGAAAGAAGAGAAATGAAAGCGCGAGGGGAAGGGAGGGGGTCGGGCGCGAGTTATAGCCGCTGGATTACCGACGCAACACAACATTCTGTCGATAATTCAGGTTTCCAAAATACGCGTCTGCGGACAGTTACTGACGGACAAGACCATTCCGTCGGTAAAAGCGCGGCATTTTTATTAGAGTAGAAACTCAAATACCGACGGATAAGTTATTCTGTCGGCAAACTAGGTTTTGCTGTCGACATTTTCCGACGGTAAGATCATCTGCCGTCGGTATCCACCGGCAAGATTACCGACGGCATATTAATACCGTCGGTAAAATTTGTTCATAAAACATTTACCGACAGAAGACAAGCGTTCCGTCGGTAAAAGCGAAGCATTTTTATTAGAGTAGAAACTCAAATACCGACGGATAAGTTATTCTATCGACAAACTAGGTTTTGCTGCCAACATTTTCCAAAGGTAAGATCATCTGCCGTCGGTATCCGTCGACAAGATTACCGACGGCATATTAATACTGTCGGTACAATTTGTTCATAAAACATGTACCGACGGAAGACAGGCATTCCGTCGGTAGATGTACCGACAAAAACGCTATTCCATCGATGTATCGTCCCTTCCTCATTGATACGACGACGTCTAATAACAATTTACCTACAGAAAAGACTGTCCGTCGGCTGATTGTTCGAAGATATAGCGACGGAATGTTATACCGTCGGTAACTGGAAGCTAAATACCGACGGTTGTTCTCCCGTCGATAAATGGCGAAGCAATTAAATTGCGGGAACGATTCCCGCATTTTTTCCCGTCGCCGAGACTTTTGGCGTTGCTATTTTCTGTCGGAGATTTTGCGCCAAATTTTTTCCTACAGTATTTCTGATGGATTTATTGTCCGTCGGTAAAACATTCTATTTACCGACGGAATATTGACGTTTCATCGGTAATTATCGACGGATTTTTTTCCGTCGAAAATATTCCGACGCTATTACGCGATTTTCTTATAGTGATAATGAAAGTTAACGAGGAGCATATAGAGATTTTTTTAGGAAGTAGCTTATCTTCGGGTGACAGTGGAAGAAGACCTCAAGTTGATCAGGACTGACATCCAACGAATATTTTCTGAAATCATGCAGCATCCAAGAAAACCTTTTTGATTAATAACAAATAGGGGGAGAAGAACAGAAGAAAAGGGGAGAAAAGTAGAAGGTAGAAGAAAGAAGAAAAGAATAGGGGGAGAAGAACAGAAGCAGAAGGAAGAGAAGCAGAAACAGTTGAAGAAAGAAAACCAGAAGAAAGAAAAGAAGATAGTATATGTGTAATTTGTTCCAATTCATTATTCATTATCTGAATAAAAATAGTTCATTCAATTTTATCTTTTTAAATTATGATTATTTTTTATCATCAAAAAGGGGGAGATTGTTAAGTCAGGAGGACTTTACGATAATTAATTTTGATGACAATCAAATAATAATAATGTTAGAAATAAATGAACAAGTTTGATGAGTGTGTTAAGTGTACAGAAGAAAAGACACAAAAGAAAAAACACAGAAGAAGTAAAAATACAGAAGAAGTAGAGACACAGAAGAAGCGAAACACAGAAGAAACAAAGACAGAAGAAGTAGAAGATAGAAGAAGTAGAAGACAGAAGAAGTGACATACAGAAGAAAAGTACAGAAGAAGTGAAACACAAAAGAAGCGACATACAAAAGAAAAGTACAGAAGAAGCGAAACACAAAAGAAGAAAAACACAGAAACAAAAAACAGAAGGAACAAAGTACAGAAGAAGTAGAGAATACAGAAGAAGTAAAAGTACAGAAGAAGTAGAACCACAGAAGAAGTGAAACACAGAAGATACAAAGTACAAAAGAAGTAGAAGACAGAAGAAGTAAAAATACAAAAGAAAACACAGACGATACAAAGCAGAAGATACGCGAGTACATCGAGCAGATAGTTAGTTGAAGTTAGTTACAGAACTCAACTAAATAGTAATTATCAAGATTCAAGAAGCGATTATCAAGATTCAAGAAGTGGTTATTAAGATTCAAAGAAGCAGTTGGAAACTTAGACTATAAATAATAATTGTAGTCGAAGACTAAATAACTTTTTGAGAAACCTTTGATTCTACAACTTTTGAGCGTTCAAGTGTAAACTTAAAAAATTCTGTAGTGCGATACTGGAGAGCTAAATTATTTTAACAATAGCTCATGATATCTTTCTAGAGAGAGAAAGAAAAGGCTAAGAGCTTGGAGAGGCTAAGATAGCTGAAAGAATACTTAGTATAAGAGACCTAAAGAGGCTCTAGAAGGAAGAAAGAATACTTGTAATTTGTTGAAGTATAGTGAATACTCAGACGAATTCTAAGGACTGGACGTAGCCCACAGTTTGGGGTGAACTAGTATAAAATCGCAGTGTCTATCTTTTATCTCTCAATTTAGTATATTTTGTTCTTAAACAAGTATATAGAAGTTATTTGCTATTTATCTACATAACAATTTTCATATAACATTTGTGATAGTTTTTTAACAAGTCAGAGAAGTTCTTATCAAGAAAAATTAAAGATTTTGTATTTGCAAAAAGAATACACAATTCAACCCCCTTCTTGTGTATTTTGTCTGTTATAAGTAATTTCTATATTAACGTGTGATTTACTTCACACTCAATTTAATCCAAACAGTAAACAAACATCTCAAAAATTTTGGCAAATTATGATTAAAACAAATATTAATTATAATTGTCATTTATGCTTTATTCCAATATTTAACTGATTTTTTTCCTGTGCCCAGCTTAACCTAGTAGGTGCACATTCAATGGTCTGTTGGCTTATCTCATCATAATCTCTCATTAGTGAAAACATAATTAAAAGCATAAATATCGATACAAGGTACCTCAATTTCTCAATTTTCACCCCAGTACTACTCCAATACCTAGCCATCGACACAGGATATCCCCGAAACTCAAGATATCCTAATACACTTTGGAATCTAGTCATCGACATAGGATATCTTCGAGACTCAGGATGCCTCGATATCTGCTCCACGGACAAATACCTAGCCACCAATCACTCATATCAACTCAACCTATCCATCTAAGACCATCAAATATAGCCTATCCTAAGCAAGCCACCGATTCTAGATTTTGACTAATTATTCTCAACTATTACCAACCAGTCTCTATTTTACACTTTTTGCCAAGTTAACATGCAATACACCTCATAATATGCATAACAAAATACAATCACGAAACATCTTGTATTTTGATTAATTATTAATGAAATAAAATAAGCATAATTCATGTAGGTAATTATTAATCATTAAATAAATTAATAACAAATTCAAAATATATCAATAACCAAATGGTACTTAATTTTAAGACTAAAGTCTAAGATTATCTTTATCTCAATTTTGGACTCACTAATCGATAATCTCAATTTTTTCTTAATCGGACTTTCGAACCTAGAATTGACAAAACTTTATTATACTATTTTACCAAAAATTTCTTACCTCAATTATACTAATAATCCAATATTATTCTCTGTTCTAATTTATTCTTAATTATAAAAATAATATCCTTACTAACCTAAGCCCCATAATTACTAAAATACCCTTAACAAGTTAAAAGTCCATTTTACTCTCTATTCAATTAATACCAAAAATGCCCTTTTTACAACAAAATTCCATATTTACCCTTATTTTTTGGCACTTCCCATTATGCCCTTACATGCAACTTAAATTCTAGATTCACCCTTAACTTTTTGCACTTCCCATTTTGCCCCTACATGCAACTTAAATTTTCAAAACAATGCCATCATATTCACCTTCCCTCTTTTTCTCTGTTTTCTTCTTTGATCACTTTCCAGCCCCATTTTCCCCACTTTACTGCCTTCATGCAACTTCCAAAAATTATCAAACAACCACAACATGTAATCTAACTACAAACTAGTGTAGGATGATGAAAATAAAAAATCGCATAATTTGTTTGCTAGAATTTACCTAAGTGTAAGGCACTTTGGGGTTGTCAACCTCCACAACTCCCTCCAGTTTTTATGTAAAACAAACACATTGAGGGAAACCTATGAAGGAAGTGTTACATGCAAGAGAAAGAGTATTAATCTAGACACTTACCAGCCAGAAAATTTTAGAGAAAGATGAAGAAAAAAATGTGATTATCATATGTTATCATCTAATTTCCATATTCTGGTTCTTTTATACATGTGTTGAGCAAGTTTTACAATTTATAAAACCCTTAAGAATCCACAGGCACATAGGTCATACTTTGTAGGATTGAAGGGTCCCACGAGGAGGGTACTAGCCTAATCCTAAGTCGTCTAAAGCTCATAGAAAACAATAAAAAGAAATGAAAACTACACAAGTAAACATAGAAAGTAAATACGAGAAATTGATTCAATAATTGTAAAGCAGGAATTTCAAAAAAACAGAATTAAAATGAGCAATCACATATGTCAAAATGGAAATCTATCAAGAGAGTTAATCAATTTATGAGAGAGGAGATATTACCTATCATTAATGCTAATCTATCCATTTATGTGTTTACGAGGTGTCAGTTCTATACGGCCATAGGGTTGATTACTCTTTCTCCAGTTATAACAATTAAACCCTAAATTATAAACCCTAATCATATTATGGAACTTGTAATCTCTCAATTCACAAATTACCCACAATTCTAATTAGTTCTGAAGCTCTCTAACAAATTAATGGGTCTTGCACGAGATCTCTCTTCATGAAATTACCGACTAGAATGATTAAGTGGTCAATTAGATTGCCTAACTCTCTTTAATCCTATCTAATCATTTTTATTCAGCTCACCCTCTTAGTTTGTTCCCGAAACATGCAAATACATTAATCAATCACAACACTCAGACCGAATAAACACAAAATTAACTAAATCAACATTAACTCAAAGTAAAATCCCAAATGAGAGTTTAGAACATTATCAACAACCCGAAGTCCATTTCCATATAATCCATCTCAACTTTATACATTTAAATGGAAAAGAAAATCAAGAGAAAATGGAACTTAGGTTGGATAAATTGGGAAGGCAGCGACATTGGGATACCACTTGATCTGAGGAGCGGTGACATTAGGATCCACTCCTTCTTCCTCTTCTTCTTCTCTCTCTCTTTTCTTTTTCTCTCTCTTTAAGGTTTCCAAGAGTGGCTTAATGTAAAGCTCCCCTCTTTTTTGTTCTTTAAATAGTCTCTTATATTTTGGCTAACCTTAGGACATTTCTACAGTCCGAAAGGTTTAAAAAGTGCTTTGAAATGTGAAGTTCATAAGTGTCTACACCTTTATGGATGTAGGCCACGATCGTAGCTCACATCTGAGCCTTCTGTCAGCCACAATCATGGGGTCATTCTTGAAGCTTCTCTTACGATCATGGCCTGATAGACTATAATCGTGGGATGTTGTTTCGGCCCGAATGTCTTCCGAAACTTCTCCGTTCTTTAATATTGACCCTGAAACGCTAGCAAACACATCAAGGTACCTCAAAAATATAATATTTAAGCTCAAAAGCTTTTACTAACCTTTAAAACACTTAAAACACAAATAATTAACAAAGTAACACAATTCTAACTTAAACATATACCAAATGATCGAATTAACGGCTAAAAACATATCAAACTATGCCCCAAAACAAATGCAATTTACACTTTTCAACATGTTTAAAAGTTGTGGGTTGGATTGGGCTGTGGGTAAGTTATATTAATGAATAGGCTTTACAAACATCTAGACAGACATTTGTTTAAGCTCATAAATGGACATGTTTAACTTACAAACACAATTATCACTTGGTTTGCTTAAACCTTTTAATACCTTCATGTATAATTCATCTTATAGATCTTTATACAAGAAAGGTTTATTAACATCTAATCACTGGTTGTCCTAAAGATGTAATGGCAGGAAATGGAGCTAAGCAATTCAAAGTACTAATTTATGCAACTAGACAAAAGTTTCATGGTAGCCCATCACTTTAGCATATATAGAACCTTTAGAAATAGGTGAAACCTTAACGCACTCAATAATACCATCATACTTATATTTCATTTTGGACAACCATTTTAAGTCATCCGATCACTTACCAATGGGTAAATGTAGTAAGCTTTATGTTCTATTTTACTTAAATTCTATTGTACAACCATTTATTTTTCTTTATTATTTTTATAGTTCATTTGATTGATTTGAGCATGATATGATGTGTAGATAAACAATGAATATTTTCCATTATTAATGACAAGAGTAAACTTTTAACTTCAAGGTTAGGAAACATTTTCTTAAAGAAATATAAGTGCATTAAAATAAAAAAAGGAATATAGCTAGTGAGAACAGCCAGAGAGAAACTATCAAGTAACCAAAACTAGGATAAAAAGGCTAATTAAGGTAGAAATTGAAACTCATCATATTGTTTAGCCTGAGATTAACTTACATCTATTTAAGACCTAACAGCAACATTAAAGGGATCATAACTTATTAACATTCCATTTATAAGTTAGTGCATCACTCATCTTTAATTGAATATTTTGAGCTAAGATCAATAACTTGATCTAATATATGTATTATGAATAAACAACTAGAATGTTTATTGAATATCTTAAAACTATTTCATACTTCTATCCTTCCAATGTTAGTAAACACCACAACTGATTCATAATTTAAGAACATATTGATCTCATTGATGAGGAAATAAAAATTTCCTTAGCCCAACAAATGAATTGGAGCCAATTTCTTCTAAAGAAGTTTAATAAGCATAGTTATAGGTCTAGCTCCAAAATTAGTAAAGAAACTACACTTAGATAATAAGTGATTTTAGGTTTCTTAAACTAGATTACAGAGTTTGTAGAGATTGTTAATGAGAGAAATTCCTTTTAATTTATTCATTATTTTCAATCCTTGCTTGATTTCTAGCCATAAAATAAAGGAGGCCTTGGGACATATGTAAGGAAACCATACTAACCTTTACTATAAGATTTTTTAACCTAGAGTTATAAACATGTTCAAGCATGATTTTTTTTGGAAAACTTACTAGAGCTATAAGCTCTCCAAATGAGCTTATCCATTGCCTCCATATTACAACTATAACTAGATTTGCTCGTTGACTAAAGGGAATCCCTTGAATTAGAATGTTGTACACCATGAGTAATGATTAAGCTGACTATAGCATTTATAAGGAGTTGAATTTTCAGTTCCTCCTATTCTAAAATGATGTATTTGGGTTCACAATATTCAAATTATCATACCCAAACTATGTTATTTCTCTGTTGCTTACAATGTTCTAGATTTCTTGTGACATTTTTCTTGTCAATTTATAATTCGATTACAATTCCAAGAATAAGTTTATATGCAATTGATATTCTAAAAGCCTTGATCCCTTAATATGTAGGCATACATCCATATAACCAAATTAATTATGATTTTTTAAATGGTTTCCAAATCCATTTGGCTAAAAACATCTTATTTGTACTTCTTATTAGATTAATTCCTATGCCACTTTTAGTCTTTAGGGTACAAATCTCTGTCTGTTTAACTTTATCCCTTTGAAGATTTATAATTGAACTAATTTGTAGAAATTTCTTCATTAGTTTCTTAATATATTTAATTAGTTTTTGAGGTATGAAAAGTGGTATCATCAATAAGTGTGAAGGCTATTAAAGATAGCTAATATGAGTTCCAACTTTCCAACATAGGTACTCCATTAATTTATTCTCCTATTAATAGAGTCAAAGAGTTATTGTCAATATTGATAGGATAATTTTTTGTTTGAAATTAGAATTTTAAGATATTTAAAAGAAATCTCTTAATGTCTCAATCCTAAACTTGTTGTGAGTGAGCTGAAGAGGTTCATCTAATAAGAGGAAATAGATATATAACTCTTATTCTTATTAATTATAAGATTAGAGAACCTATTGAACATATTTAGTAAGTCTATAATAAACTTATGAATCCATTATCTGCCATATAGAGAAGCAATAGATCATTTACAAATAAGATGTTGATTCGTCATACCCTCTTACATTTATAATAAAATTTAAACATATTCCTTTACTTAATCTTATGAGAAATCAAACAAGTAAGGACAAATAGTAATTAGTTATAGGGATACAAGATCCCTCTACCTTAATCCCCTTTTCCCCTTGAAAGATTTGGTTACCTCACCATTGATAAGTACTATAAAGAAGGGAGAACATACGTAAATTTCAATCAGATGGATGAACTTAGATGGAAATCCAAATATAGTTAGCGAATCTAAAATAAATATGTAACTAACTGAATCTAATGTCTTATGAAAATCAATCTTTAAAAAAAACAATCCTTGTTGGCCTCTTATTCTTATAGCCCTTGAATAATTGTTGAGCTAGCAAAAGATTGTCTTCGACACTTCTCCCCCTTGACTTGTATTAATAGATCTCTTTAACATTACTCTTAACCTTAAAGCAAGGAGTTTAAAAAGATCTTATAAATTATATTACAATATGAGATAAGCATGAAATCATTAAGGGAACTTATACTAGGAATTTCAGGAAATAAATAACATTATTATTGTTCAACTTACTTAACAATATTCCATTTGTGAAGAACTTCATGACAATCTTAATGATCAGAACAACTATCAAGTCTCATATATTTTGAAAGAAATAAGTGTTAAATCCATGTGGCCCTCGTCACTTTTCAAGGCTCATATTGAAGAAGGTTTCTTTAATCTTTATCAAAGAGAATGGTATAATCATATCCTTACTAAGCTAATGAGATAGAACTTCTGGAATAAAGTCCCTTAATTCATGAAGATGTAAGCAAGTAATATTGAAAGTGCGTAAGTAATTCCTAAGGGTCTGTTTGATTGGAGGGTTAGTAATAGAACGGAATGAAACATAACAAACTTTCATCGTTTGGTTGAGGGTTTCATAATGGAATGAAACGGAATGGGATGGAAGCGGAGAGTTTTATGTTGCGTTCCATTCCATCTTAAACAGTGAAAATAAAAAACCTCTGATTCGGAGGGTTTAGGATGGAATGTAAACTAATAAATATCCATTACCTAATATACCCTCAATAATTTTTCTTAATACTAATTATTTCTTCTAACCCTAACCCCCTTGTATATAATTAATAATATTTTTATATTATTTCTCCTTACCCTAATAATAATATTTTATATTATTAATAAAAAATTGTATATAATTAATAATAAAATAAAAAAATTTAATAAAATTTTTATTAATGAAAATAGAAAATATATAAAAAATTATTCTTTAATTGTTCGTATATATTCCTATATAAATAAAAATATAATAAATAATTTTTAAATATAAATCACATATAATAGAATAAAATTTATTAAATAATTAATAATAATATTTTTATATAATTAATAATAAATTGTATATGATTATTAATAAAATAATAAAACTTTTATTATTTTAAAATAATTATATATAAAAAATTATTTGTCGCTGTTTTACGTAACTTTTTAATTGGACATGATTTCTGCTTTAAGATCATAGCATTAAACTTCTTGCAACAATCATTTTAATATTGGGGGTATAATAGTCATTTATTATACCTTACATTCCATTCCATCCATCTTCCAACACAATGTCTCACTACATTACATTATAAATCCTTCCATCCCTCCCAAACAACTTTTCGCTATATTACATTCCATTCCATTATAAACTGTTCCCTTCCGTTCCATTCTATTACTTAACATTCGACCAAACAAGCCCTAAAAATGAATATGTGTAACTCTTTAAGCTCATATTGATCCCAAATGTTTTCTCCATTTTCATTCATTTGAAAACATATCTTATTCGAATTCTTTCTGCTGATAATGTCATTAAGGAAAAATCTACTGATCTTATCCCCTGCCTTCATCCAGTTATCTTTAGCGCTTTGTTTCAGTAAGGAAAAATGGTTTTCTAGTGCTTGGTTATAAACCTTAAAGGCTTCCTTTTCTTTTTGTCTCATTGCTTCATCATTGGTTTTAAGGTCCATACTCCTCTAAATGTTGCAAAGATCTTCTCTGGCTCTTGTGATGGCTAAATTAGTACTTTTGAACTTGTAATTATAAAGCCTTTTCAATTTATAATTCACTACCTTAAGTTTCCACATGTACTTATAAAATTAAAATTCCTCTATATGTCAATTCAAACCTCTTATAACATCTTTTTTCAAAACCCTCCATTTTTGCAATAAAGTTATTGAATCTGAATGGATGATTACTTTTACTTGATTTTATGCCCAACCTAACCTCATTTGGACAATTATGGACATGGGCCATATTTTTGGTAAATTTGGGGAGCCAAAGGAAGTTAACCAGAGATCAATCAAGTTTCTTTCAAATGAACCATCTTCGTTCTTGTTTATTGAGTATAATAAGCTCCATAGTATAATAAGCTCCATTATATCTTAAGTATATTAATTGTACTACAATCATGCTATCTTTGAAACTTTAATTTTTATTTTTATAATTGAGTATGTCACATTTATCCTCTTTGAAGAATAGAGTAATGGTAAAATCCCATAACATCAACTAAGGGTAATCATAGTGGAACTAAGATTAGATAACTCCCCCTAAAGTGAATTCCTTTGGAATTCATTATTTACAATATACACAAAAGGTTACCCTAAAAGCATTAAGATCCTAGTCCATATTGATCATCATACGAATAAATTGATAAAAGATTATTAACTTGATATATATACACTCCATCAAGATTGTAAGCCACAATGATTCTCCTATTATAATGTGATTGATGGTTCGAAAAAACATTACAAGTCTTTCAAAGCAACCATTTATTAAATTAAAAAAAAATTATTCTTGGTTTTAATCTCTAGAAGTTATATCAAACCAAACTTTTTAGATAGATGATAACTATCCATAATTTGCTTCTTTTTTGAGGTAATTTATATCACTGATATTCTAAGCTAAAAGCATGAGATTGAAGTAAACCTTTAGGGCCCTTTTTTCTTGAATTTCCTTATAGGTTTCCTTTTTGTGAAAGTTTCACTCGGATTACATTTGGCAAAAATGTCCAAAGTCATTGTTCTTTTCTAAACTATTTTTACCAACCAAACTAGCAGTGTACACTTGGGACTCCCTATTAGCCAACATCTATTTAGGATGTCTTTGGATATCAACTTTATGCATCTCAATGGTATAACACTCAACTGAATTTAGCACAATTTTTAAAAATTTATCAATAGCATTTGTTTTGTCCTCTATCAACTAGCTAATCTTGTAGAATTACATGTTGTAGTTAAGGAGGGAACATAAATATCTAGGTTAATCATATGAGTGCATTTAGCTATATCTTGAATAGGAGGAGCTTCCTTTGTGGACCTTTTGATTTTGTAATTCATCTAATAAAACTTTTCTAGTGACACTCTATTCTTTATTTTTTATTTAAAGAAGGTTTTTATTAATATATAACCAATATTTGTTCTTTTTTGAGCTCCGTGAGTCTTTTGATTCTTAGGATTTTATGGAGTTACGATTTAATACAAATCCTAACAAATCTTACTATTTTCCTCTTATCAGTATTTTCTCCCAAGTAAAGGAGTTCTCAATAGAAGTTAGTAGATAACTTAAGCTTGTAGTAGAACCAAGTCAATTCTCTACTTTAATAGAAACAATGATTTACTTAAATATGCCAAAGACTCGTTTTAATGATCTTCTGTGTGTTATGCTTCCCTAAATTTTGAATATGAATAAGTATTCTTCATTACACTTAAATATGCCAAAGACTCGTTTTAATGATCTTCTGTGTGTTATGCTTCCCTAAATTTTGAATATGAATAAGTATTCTTCATTACATCTTCAAGTTTGTTTCCAAAATTGTTTTTAACAAATGGGAGTAATAATTTTATCCAAAGTGAAACATCTATGGGTTAGAGAGAAATGATCTGTCCTCTCTCTAACATCTAGCTCTAACTAGCTGCTTCCTTACTTCTCATTCCTCCGTTATTGTTAACTTCCTTCTTCCAAATAACTACACCACCTTTGCCACTCTTTTAGTTTTTTCGACCTTTCCCATCTTCCTTCCATCCACCATCGTCCTTTCCTCCTCCTTACCATCTCACCAGCACAGATCTACTATAGGGGTATTTCAGACATTTCTCTTGGCCACCCTTTTCTAGCTACCTCTTTTTCCTAGTTTAGACTTTGCCTCTACTACTTTCCAAAATGCAGATGCAACAAACCACTTCTGACAAGGAGGAATTTCCCCCTTACCCTTACCATCTTCAGTCCAAAATGTTGCTGGGGAAACTAACCTTAGCACCACTACAGCCTTAACTCTAGAAATAACCCCCCTGTACCCCAGCCACATCCCCATTTCTCCTTTAACCTCTCCAATACCATATAAACCTTTGACAGAGAGGAGAATTTGGAAGCAAGTAGTGGGAGGTTCTGCATACCTGACTTTGCATTTTTGTCCTCCCAAGACAAAAGAAGGGCAGACAGTTATCATTCTAGACTAAGAAACATTGTAGGAGGGAGTTAAATCTTGCAAAAACTCTCTCATCGATTTTTTGGGGACAAAGGACTAGCTTTTCCAGTCATTCAAAGATAGGCAAAATTGATTTGGCAGAACAATGGATTTGTGGAGGCGACTATTGTTAAAGACAAATATATCCTGTTTATCTTTTCTTCCAAAGCACAAGCTTCAAAAATAGTAGAAGAAAGGTCGTGGCATGTTGCAAACTTCCCATTATTTTTGTAGCCATGGCAGCCAAGATTCCAAATGGATTGTAAGGACAAGAGACAAGTGTAGATGTGGTAAATCTCTTTAATGTCCCTTTTGAATATTGGAAAACAAAAGGATTGAGTATGATTGCGAGTTTTCTAGGTAGACCTATATGTTTGGATGACAATACGGCAAATAGACGAAGGTTAGGGTATGTCAGGATATGCATTAACATGGATCTTTCTAATGGCTTACCAGAAGCTATCCCTATTATGAGATTGGGGATTGATGGGTCCTTATATGAGGATAACGTGTCAGTACAGTATCAGTGGAAACTGTCTCTTGTAGCTCAAGGGAAAAAATGAATTTCGACAGGGAAGACTTTTATTAGAGGGGATTATGAGAAGCTGATGGGTGATATTATCACAAACACTGAGATAAGACAGAATGTAAAGAACACATCTGTAAATATATTTGAAGAGGGTCAAGCGAAAAGCACCCTAGAAGGCGATGGGGAAAATGGAGTGGTAGATGGAACACTAGAAAGGGAATGTGAAACTGATGGGAAATTAGAGAGTGAATGTGAAGAAATGAAAGGAGAACCTTCTACAGAAATTAGTAAAGGGCAAGAGGCCAATGTAGAGGGTATGAATGAGGAACCATTAGCTGAAACTCAATCAGGCACTCCTGAGAATAATACTAAAATGGGAACAAAAGGAAGTGTTGGGTACTAATATGGAGAATAAGGAGGAGGACCCCACAATTGGTGAATTTTTGGTTGTAGTTAAGAAGAAAACTAGCAGGAGCAAAAGGAAGAGTGCCAAAAATAACTTCGCTTAATTTATGAAGACCTTAACATGGAATGTGAGGGGAATCAACTGCCTAAAAAGCTTTCAGCTCTAAGGGATTTTGTCTATAGCACAAGGCCATGTATTTTTGCTCTTTTGGAGACTAAAATTAAATATAAGAAAACCTCAAATTACTGAATATACTTGGATCAAAATGGAAATTCATTTCCAATCCTAATACATATCAGTATGGGAGAATTATTATTGGGTATGATCCTACTATGGTGGATGTTCAAGTGTTGGCTACAGAGACGCAGGTAATACATCTCAAATGCAATTTGATTCAGGTAAATGATAACATATTTGCCTCCTTTATCTATAGTCCAATCATGCACTTAAGAGGAAACAACTTTGGGATAGCTTAGTGCAGTTTCAGCAAAGGGTCAATGAGCCATGGCTACTAAGTGGAGACTTTAACTTTACTTTATATAGAACAGAGGCTGTAGGTAACTGCAGTATGAGAAATTTCTCTACTGATTTTAATGAATGTGTGCGTTAACTCAGTATTTTTTATTTAAAGGCATAAGGGCACTTCTATACATGGAGTAATAAGCAGACGGGAAGATGGGCCTTGAGGAAAAAACTGGATCAGTCTATGGTAAACAAGGAATGGATCACACACTTTTTGAATAGTGTAACTTCCTTCCTAGACCTTATTCTCTGATCATACGCTTATGCATGTTGAAGTTTTGACTCAAAATCAGAACCGAAGAGGGCCTTTTAAGTTTAATAACCTATTAATTAATGATGAGGGGTTTATCGAGGCTCTGCATAAGGGATTGGATGCTATAGTTACAGGCACTCACCAATTTATTTGTGTCTAGAAGCTTAAATCTATCAAAAGGGAAATGAAAACACTAATGAGTAGAAGACCTTGTTCCACACATAAAGAAATTAACTTAGCTAGAGAGGAACTGGAGAAGGTTCAGCAGAAACTTGACATGGATCTTACCAACTCCAGCCTACTGTAGACTGAAAAGTGCCTACTAATGTCCTATCTTTCTAAAGTTAAGGATCATGACAGCCTAATGGAGGAAAGAGCCAAAGTTAATTGGCTAAAAGATGGTGAAAGATGCTCAGCCAAAAAGAATACTAACAGAATCTGCTTTCTTAAGCTACAGAATGGAAGGGAAATTTCTACTCAAGAGGAACTCTTTAGGGAAGTAGAATCATAGTTTAGGAAGTTTTATGGATGCTCTCGAAACCTTTTACATTCTATCACTCTCGAGTCATTTATACATAGCAAACTTTCCCAGGAACAAGTTGTAAACCTTATCAAACTAGTGGAAGACAAAGAAATAAAAGAAGTGGTATTCCAGATGCATCCTAATAAGTCCCCAGGTCCGGATAGGTTCAATGGTTATTTTTTTCAAAAGACATGGCAAGATATTGAGCCTATGGTGAAAAAAGCAGTAACGAAGTTTTTCACTAATGGGGTTCTACTGAAGGAGATAAATAAAACACACATTTGTCTAATTTCTAAAACCTCTTGTTCCTCTACATTGGATGACTATAAGCTTATTGCATGTACCAATTTCCTTTATAAAATTATCTCCAAACTTTTTGCCAACAGGTTGAATTGGTCTGGATTTTCTGATATCTGATAATCAGAGTGCCTTCCTCCAAGGTAGAAGAATTTGTGATAATTTTGCTATGGTACAGGAGCTGATGAAAGGATATCAAAGGAAGAACAGCTCACTGAATTGTATCATAAAGGCGGACTTCAGGAAAGTCTTTGATCATGTTGAATGGGATTTCATCCTACGAACTCTAAGAATCTTGAGGTTCCCTGAGGTATTTGTCAATTAGATTAAGGAATGCATAACCACTCGTACTTACTCTATAGTGGTGAATGGTGCTTCAATAAATTCTTTCATGAGTGTCAGAGGCTTAAGGCAAGGTGCCCTATTTCCCCTTATCTATTCATAATTTGTATGGAAATGATTACACAACTATTCCAACAGAAAGTGGGGAAAAGCCATCTTTTTAAATTCCATACTAAATGTAAGAAGGTAGGGCTGATCAATTTATGCTTTACGGATGATCTACTGCTTTTCTTTAAGACGCATGAGAAGTTTATTGAGCTACTTATGTTAACCTTGTCTGATTTTAGGGATCTTTCAGGTTTGGAGATTAATTTTGCTAAGAGTCAGGGGCAAACATAATGAAAAACAAAATTTTCCAAATCATTGGAATGAACAGATAATTAGCCCCCCTGAATTACTTGGGACTTCCCATTACCATAAAAAGAATCCAATATTTAGAATGTCAACCATTATTTGATAGGGTTCAGAAAAGACTGGAAATGTGGACTAATAGAGTACTATTGTTTGGAGGGAGGCTATAGCTTATCAAAGCAGTGCTGAACTCCTTTCATGTATATTGGTTCTTAAATATTTCATTAGCTAAGGAGTTATCAAATCTATTAAGAAGCTATTCTAAATATTTCTATAGGGAAACCTGAATTCAGAAAGTCATTTTGCTAAGGTCAAATGAACAGAGGTTTCAAAAGGAAAGAAGAAGGGGGATTAGGACCGATTTCAATTGCCCCTTTTAATAAAGCAGCATTGACTAAGAATTTATGGAATATTCTTATAGACAAGAAATCTCTCTAGATCTGATGGGTGCACAACTATATTCTAAAAGGCTCAAGTATTTGGTCTATACTTATTAAGCCTTCATTCTCATGGTCCTTGTCTCAGCTACTGAAACTTAGACCTATAATGGAACCTATAGTCTCCTGCAAGATTGGGAATGGAGAGAAGAACTATCTATGGTTTGACAATTGGACTGAGCAAGATCCCTAATCAAACACCCTCAGGCTCTACAACTATGGTTTGATGTTCCTCTCAATGCAAAGGTCAATTCCTTAATACTAAGGGGTTAGTGGAACTTCCTAGCTGAGTTACAACACTTGATACCTAGCTATCTACCAAACCTACAAAGAGAGGATACTTTTCATTGCCTCAATCTGCCTCCTAACAATTTTAAATAGCAAAATTCAGGAAATGGCAAAGTCACATCAATCCAGGTCAAACATGGTTTCATATAGTATGGCACAAGTCCTTAATGTCGAGCTACTCAATCATCTTATGGCTTATAGTGCTCAATAGATTAACCACTATAGATAGGCTACACTTCATGATCAACAACTAAGAATGTATCCTATATGAGAGAGAATCAGAAACAGGGGAGCATTTATTCTTCAAATGACCCTTCTCACAGTTCATTTGGGAGGGGATAAAGGCATTAAATTTTATTCCTAATGCAGGTGCAACTTTCATAGAAGCCATTGAATGGCTACTAAAGCTAACCCATACTCCAAAATATACTGAGTATATATTTGTTATCTCTCTCGCCTCCTCCATTAAGAAGATTTGGTGAGAAAGAAATATCAGGCGATTCTAAAAGAATGCAAGCACAAAGGTAGAAATGCTTAAATTGCTCATTAGTGGAATTAGAGAAAAAATTATTTATTCTACCAAGTCAGAAGATTTATGCCCTAACCTAGCACATTCATGAAGAATCCAATACTAAGTATCGAGCTGAAGTATTTAAAAGATAGAAAAAAGAGTACCTGTCTAATGAAAAGGCCTAACAGCAACAGAGGTGAAAGAAGACTCTTGTAGGATCCGGAAGCACCAGCTAAGAAGAGTGGAACAATAATCAGTAACAGAAAGAAGAGCAGTGCTAATCGAAACCATGGAGAGGAAGAAATCTCTTACCTTGCGAGGCTGATCTCCTTGGACCCCGAAAGACCGAAAGTAAACATCAGCGTAAATTCTCACACAGATCCGACATACCCAAATAGCGAGACTAATTTACAGGGAACAAAAATCTGAGAATATTTGACAAGGAAGAAGACGCAGCCACACATATTAGACATAAATCACTACCTTTTCGTAATCGCTTGTAGAAGAGAAGAAAAACTACTCGAGCATTGACCTAATTTGGAACATTCTAGAGCAACATCCTTTAAGAGACATCCTTTTTTACCCTAAGTAGCTTTCTCCGTCGCTTGCCAACATCGTCGTTTTCACATTATTTATCCGGAGTCGTTTTGCTTTATAAGTTGTTAACGCTTGTAGTCTCTTTTAACTTTGTCTCTTTTGATGTATAGGACGAATATGATTTCATTTATTAATCTATACATTTTACCTTTTCCAAAAAAAAAGGTACATCTTCAAGACCTTGGTTCCCCATTTGTTGAAGGACCACCGCAGAGCTATGGAAAAAGCTAGCCTCCTATCAGCTATAAAACCGACTAAGGTGTTAAACCATTTCTTAGCATCTTCTCTACAACTGTCAGTCAAAGATTCAGATGATGGAGGAATATTAGAATTTTTCAGTGGTGGAGATCTCTTACCACTTGGCTCCACGTTTTACTAATAAAGTTGAGCTGAGATGATGATGACATATATGACAATCTCTGGAGCAAGTGGGTCGAGAGCTTGAGTGGAAGAAGATGGGAAAAAAGCTTAAAGGGTAGGTATTTGAGAGGAGGTCTGCATGTGAGGAGTATTATCAAAGGAGTTTTGGGACGAAGACATTGAACATGGCAGAGAGCAACATCTAAATAGGAGAAACAAGTTGAACTGGCAACAATCCGCTGATGAAGATGCAAAAACGAGCGTCTGGCTCCTTTCCCAAACGAAAAAAAAATCCCTCTTTTATAACAGTTAGAAAAGGAAAATATCTTGAAAAAAATGAAAGGTTAGAGAGAAACTCACTCTCTGAAAAACGTATTTATGTAGAAATGTTGACAAGCACATTGTAAAACAAGCAAAATTGCGTTCCCTGCTGTCTACGAATGACAAACTTGCGCAATTTCATTGTTCTATCATATGTACATGTCATTGTATGTTACAGGCGAAAGGTTCATATAACTATATATCAAAAGTCAATTCTTTACATAAAAATTGTCTGATCAACTACATCAAGACTCTTGTATTGGTCAAACGAAGAAATTCATGGGGCTGGCCTGAGATACAGTGGAATATAGTTTGTTTGATTAGGCTCTGAATCCCAAACTGAGAATGCACTTGAACACCTCATCCATTTCTTTGTCAAACCATGGAAATGGCGATCTATCACATCTTTCAGGGTCTCAGTCTTGTTAACCCACTCCAGGCCTTTTTCTGTGTATGATTTGGAGTTAAAGTTGGTAGTGAAGAAACGATCAGCTTCTAGCCTCCTGAAGATTTAATCCTTTTGCTTAGCATAGTTAATAAACAACACTGAAATATTCTTTGTTCTGTAGCGAATCTAGCATTATTTACCTTGAAGCAATAAGCAAAAAGATGAAGAAAGCAGTCTCACTTATGGCAAAACCTTTTATTTTCTTTTCTGCATGTAGGCCTACTAGCAAATCCAATTTCTCAATATCATTTCCATATACTACATAAAGGGCTTGTATAACCTCTTCATCGTCTGTCAGATCTTCCCAACTGTTAATAGGAATCATCAGTAAATTTCTCCGGAACTCATTGTATCGAGCGACTCCTCTCTCCCTATCTCTGTAAACTGATAAAAACAATGCTTAAATTTCTATCTAAAAGATAATGAAATGCTTATAATTGAAAACACACGAAGTGTAACATTATGGTTTGAGGGCTAAGTGAATTACTTTCCATGGCGGCCATATCAACGGGATCAGATCTATCTTCTCCGTTTACATCGTGTGCCACAAGGTTTCTCATCCATGATGGATAGTTCCATAATGTCAGAGCTCCACATGCTTGATGGCCCATTGATACAAGCATCTGCTCCATTCCAATCGTTGACAGTCTTCTTTCACCCTCTTTTCCTGCCATTTCTTTCATAGGCACCCTAGAAAACCAGAGTAGTTTCCCATTAGCATCCTAAAGAAATCCATTTCAAGTATTGCAAAAGTAATGCTTGGGAAATAAGGTAAAACAAATAGGTATTAACAGTCTGCTGTTAGAATGAAGCAGGATGAGGTTCCATTATTTGGCCTATATAAGCATGTTAAGTGATGGAGAGAGTCACAGCACTCTTGTACTACTGGAGGGCACTCGTATTCTGAAGTCGTGGAATTGATGTCCCTTAGGATGAGATTATCAGGTAGAAGTGAGTGCATTCTATAGACGCTTACGAACTCTTCAGTCAATGAGTATGGAACTCCATGATCTCTTGGCTTCCTGAGACCAACCAATCCACTAAGTACGGGTCCAGCGAAGTGCCCAAATAAATCCTTAAATTTCTTCCCAAGAAATCCGTACCTGCCAAAACAATGCACCGAATTGACAATCATTGCAATTTTGTGCAATCGACATCATATCCTTTTTCCTTATTTAGCTCCCTGGGCCTTTTCTGTTGGAACAACCAAGCTTTCAAATTCATGCAATGTGATGTTGTCAGCAAGTTTCAGTGTTTCCTGATTACTAACTTAAGTCTTACCAGTTGATCCTCATCCCTGCAAGGAGAGTATCAGTCTTCAAGAGTTCCACAGTCCAGTCAATGGTGTGAATTTTAGCAATGACAGCAGAAGTTACCAATCTTGCATGTCGGTAGAGCTTCTCGTCATCAAGATCAGGGTAATATTCCTACGAGAAAAATGAAAGTCCACAAAATTGTCATATGTCAAAGGATTTCTGCTTCTGTTAGACGCCATTTCATAGGTTACTACCGGCATATATATAACTTGCTTAACACTAGTAACAAGTTAAACTACAGAGTACAGATTTGTTTTCAAAATTCTGCAATTTCATAACTTTAAACATGACAAAAAGGGTAAAGTCCACACTTACTTTGAGCATATCACATACAGCATTGTGTTCTTTGACAAATAACGCCTGCAAAAGGGAAAAGCCTGCCCAACAATTCCTAACATCGCCAGAGATAGGAATCCCTTTCTCGTCATGCTCAAGCAGACCGTCCTCCGCGATCTTCAGCTTTCCATCTTTGAAAGTCCTCACCCTTGTCATGCCGTCCTCGTTATTTCCATAAATGGCACTACCATCCCTGTTCATATTGCCAGAATTCAAGTTCCAAATATGTACACCAAACAGAGTCATATTTGATAACTGGTCCTGATCATTCTTGCGAATGGGACAAGGTGTATAAGGCCGTATGTTCCATTTTTCTTTTCTTTTTTAAAGAAAAAGGACCTATGTCAGAAGATTGTTTTGTGATTGAAAGTAAATTTCGACAGTTTATTCAAGGCCTTACCAAACTCAATTCTCCAAATTGTTTAAAATTTTGAATTTGAGGCCATTTAAGATAGCAATTGAGAGAAAATACAACTTTTAGACCCAAGCAGATGAACTTGTTAAAGAAATTGAAGTAGTGTATACGTTACTTACCACCAAGGAGTCCTGGTATTCAGAAATCCTGTCTTTAGACGAGGTGAACCTGTGAAAACTTTCTTTGACTTAAAAAACTTGAACGACTTTAGTGGACACCCTTCTCCCAATTCTTCAGGTGCTTTAATTTCCACCTTTCACAAAATGATTGCAAGCATCAGTTTCACTACTATGTACATGGATATGGATATGGATATTAACTTTAGTATACCTCGTTACACACGAACATGTCATAGAAACAAAAAGGAAGTGTTTATAGACTCAAAAGCAACAGACCAAAGGGACTGCTGAGGTTGAGTTAAGTCATTAAACCATTAGCAAGTTGAAGATACTAATATTAAGATTGGCCCCAAGAGAAGATGTACTATTTTCTACACACCTTAAGTCATAGTAATTGGTGGTTTAAAATATGAGGCAAGTTTTGGAAAAATACCTGTTGGGTATCCTCCATATGGTCAATCCAGTCATGGATCATGAATTGAATCCAAGAGCAAGCTATCATGTTGAATTGCTTTCCATTGTCTATGAATTTCTTCCTTCTCAGAAGCTTATTGGCTACCAATGTTGGGTGAGGATCCATTAACTGCATTTCAGCCAAGATCATCCCATATAATTTGCTAGAGATATAATTTAACGAACATTTATTCGATCAAATTCAAGTAAACAAGAGAACACCTTGGGCCATTCGTTCCTAATAAATGGGCCATAATTTTTCAGTTTTGTCAAAGATTAACTTACCCAAAAATAAAAATAAAAAAAAGTTTAGACTTAAATAAAAAAGAAAATGGGCAAAGCTCGCCAGGTATCCTAATCCAGTAATCCTTTTGATGCACTAAAAGGATATGTTTTTAACATGCTTATGTTCTTTTAATATATTGGCCAAACTGAGATACTTTGGCAGGAACATGGCCTAACAAGTAGTTCCTAATTAGCTGTACACAATCGTATAAAAGTATACTGATAAAATATACAAGAAGTAAAAGAACGAATTCCTAGCTCTGAACCTCTTATAATGACTGTCTTTTGGTGCATGGCAACATTTGGATCACCAAATCAAAACGCAAAAATTTACATGTTTCAGGGGAAAGGAATGAATGTATATTTATGTAACATAACTTGGGCATGACATATGTGAATTTTGCGTAGAAAACTGTTTCAATGGCTTTCGTCATAAAAGATGAGCTATCTTCCGTCTAGAGAGCAGACTTGGCTTCTTGGTTTCTATGAAACTATTAAAAAGAATAATTATATGTCAAGTCCACAAAAAACAACCATCAATTAGATACTTTTGGCATTTGTCACATTCTAGTAACTGCATAGACCAACTTCATTTGGCAGATGTGCTGGAAGCCAGAAACTTGACAAAATTAGTTGACCAGCAATTCCAACAAATTTAATGCGCTTTCTCTTTGATGAACATGTCTGATTTACAGATCCAAGTTGACAGATTCACCCCTTTGATCCGATAGAAAAAGAGAATGAGAGGGAAACTAAATAACAAGCTAATACACACCTTATATGTTGAAGTTGCAGGAGGCATGTTGCGTCCAAAGAATGTGCCAAAGCTCCCAACAGCATCGTCAATGGGGTGGTTGCATTTGCCATCAGCTGTTCGATAACTGAATTCTTCAGTGTCATACTTCTTGCCGTTGGTTTCTCCAACATGCACTAGATTATAGCGCTGGTGCAAGTGTCTTCTAATACCCAGATAAGCAAGTCCACCAAGCACTGGCAATCTGTGCCATAACCCCAGCTTGTCCAGGAAATGTATAACCTGCACATATATGGTACCAAAACACATTAGTATTATATTGAAGAGACAAAGATGATCAAAAATGGGAACACAAGTGTGCGTGAAAGAGAGACAGGGTCTTACATAGAACAGTAATGTGTCAAGAAGAGACATTTTGGCAACTAAATGTCCTAATTGAGGATGGACGAATGAGAGAAGAGATGAAAATGCCATGCTTTTTTCTTATTGATGCTTTCCAGTAATGAGCAATCCTGAGAAGCCTTTTCCTGCTTTTATAGGGAATGATGTAACCTTTTTTTTTCAGTTAATACGTGTAATTGAGAGCCAGGATTAAGGGCTATGATCTGGAACATGGGCTGTTATCAGAGGGGGAAAAAAATCAAGAATGAGAAAGCTGGAGATTTTGTATACTTCGTGTGATAGCAATTCCATACTCATATTAAATGCTCCAAACTGTTGGCCAAATTAACGTTCTTGTTGCAATCCATACGGCTCTACTCAGTTTCTAACACCACTTCAGGACACATGGTCGATCAAATCTGCACTCTGTATTAATGGTAGGTAGGTGCTGATTTTATGTTGGCAGTTTTCACAGGGGGGTTTTGTTCAAGATATATATTCAGTTCTTATCAAAATATGTTTCTTATCAAATTAGTATTGATTGATAACAGAACAGCGTGTATTAAAATTGTATCAAGAGATTTCAAGGTCAACAACTTACGTGTAAGAAGTAGTAATTGCGATGGAGAATTTTTTTAAAAAAACTTTTTGGAGGAGTATCAAAACTCCCTTTTTAATGATTATTTATTTTAATAGAAAACCTAATATCATATAAACATGTTGGGTTGATACAAAATGATTCTCTAACATCATAAACATTATGTCTAAGTGATTCATACTTTTATTTTACTGTTATGTTTAATTATTAGCTCTTCACATTCTGAGTTACTCAATTGTATCACAAATTCGAAGGTTAAGTTATTATGGAAATTTACCACCTAAAATATACAGACTTAGATAATACATTATATTGTATAAATTATATAACACTTGTTATACAATTGTGCCCACGCGCGCACGTATATGTGATAGAAAAGAAAGATTACAATACAATTTTAATTTAATTTTCATTAAAATTTGTCAAATAACTATTAAAATAAAATATCATCTTATAGTTGATTCAAATGTTATATGCTCTTAAAAAACCTATAATTAAATGTATCACTTACAATTAGGTACATGTAATAGCACATAAGATTACACTTCTTCAATGAACTTCAAAATAGTATTTACCGAAAAGTGACATTCGTGATATTTTGGTGAGGTAGATATAGAAGTTAATAAAATGGAATCCTTTGATGTAGTAGTTGTTCATTTTAATGTTCAGTACGAAATCTTGGACCATTTTGAGGGGAATGTTAGGATTAGTGTTGGCTCTGTAGCAAACATAAGTTAGAGTTTGCTACAGAGTATGGTACGCAATCAATTGTCAACTAAGTAATCAAGAAATGAATCAAATTAGATTTAACGTACTCTTTATTTACGTTCACGTGCGTTGGTTGTTGGTTGTTGGTGTTAGATATATGTTGTATATATATATTGTTTTATTTTGGCATATTTTTATAAATTGGACTTATCAAATTTTTTATTGTCTTGGATTCAAAAGAACTATTTGGATAATATTCTAGATAGTATGGAATTCTATCTTGAATAGATGTGCATTTGATGAAGGATTTTGCTGAAAATTCTATTTTGAGTTAAGTTTTCTTACATGTATGAAGGGTGAAGGGTATGGTTAGAAGTCTTTTGCTGTGAATGAAGTTGTTCTACGTAAAAATAGAGCTGAAGGGTTAAGGGTATAATGGTAAGTTTCATTGTGAATTAATTCACTTTTCTGGAAAGTATACGAAAGTGGGCTTTATGTGAAATACATATGACCTACGGCTGTTCAATGAATATGCGTGTGAAAGTTGCGTAAGCCCCTTGGTGTGAGTGTGAGTGTGAGTGCCTATAGTGGATGCATGTTTTGCTGTTGGATTTTGTTTTGATATTAGGTGTTGAATGAACACACGACTAGAAGGATTCTTGCTCATGCGTATATGTGTGTGTGAAAAGAAAATTAGCTGAAGCGATTTTGGGATTCCTAGCTTTGGTGAGACTCACGACTATGTTTATAAGTGAGTATTGTGAGTGCCTTGTGCATTGTGTGGATTGATGGGTTATTAGTGAAGATGCAGTACATGGTTGTTTGCATGTTCTTTGGTGGTGTGTTCCTTGCTTAATTAACAACAATTTAGGAGTACTATATGTGTTTTTTGAGTGGGAGGTTCACGACTCTGTATTGATCGTGTGAAGATTGCTCACTTTAGACTGTCATCCTTGTGGAGTGGCTCACGGTTGGATTGATTATGTGCGAACAACTTTCAGATTTCTTTTGGAGGAGCTAAACCCATAAGAAAGTTGTTCTGTTTCAATCTCAATTGTGTTCAGATTTTGCTATTAATTTTTCATATACTTAAGTCTTTTATTTATTGTTTTTCAATTAATTGATTGTTGAGATAAATTCTCTGTTGAGGTTAGTACGAGGCATTCATATTATTGGGTGTGAAAAACTTTCACGAAAAGTGAGGTTGAGAGATAGTGTTAAGAGGTGAGTGGTGTCGACTCAGTAAAGCCTTGGGTAAATCTATTATACTTCGGTGGAAGAATTAATTTAGGCTAGGGCCCCACAAATGCGGGCAAGGAGTCCCGAACTGCGTTACCAAATTTCTGGTGTCATTTGTTAGTTTTCTTTTGATTGATTTTTTTATATTTGTGCCAGTGACAACCACGTAAAATCGGACAGTTTGCCAAACACCTACCCCTACGGTTTTTCAATTGGTATCAGAAAGGGTCACCATTTCAGAACTTGATAACAGGTTGGTGCAGATCCTAATTTTGCAATTATGGCCATAAGAGAAGGAGCATCAATTATCAGGACACCACTGTTGGAAGATTTCAACTATCCTGCATGGAAATCACGGATGAGGGTCTTTATTCAGGCACAGGACAAGAGCATGAAACTCGGTATTATATGGCTGGACACATCCGATGATTACTGACAATAAGGGAGAGATAGGTTTAAAAGATCCATCTGAATGGACAAGAGCCGAAAAAGAGAAGGCACTTGGAAACTCGCAAGCAATGCATATGACTTTTAGTGCTGTTGATAAAGGACGTTTCTCAACGATATCAGCCTGTGAATCAGCTAAAGAAGTGTGAGATGCTTTGCAGACTATTCATGAGGGTCCAAATCGTTGATGGCGTCAAAATTATAGATGTTAGATGTGAAGTTTGAAGAACTGAAAATGGATGAAAATGAGACTATTGGGGATTTTCATGAAAGATTACGAGATATAGAAAATCAGGCACATTAATTCAGAAAGAAATATTCTGATTCGAAACTAGTCAAGAAGATGTTAAGATCACTACCTCCTTGATTTATTTCAAAAATTGCAGCAATAGAAGAGCCCCGCAACATTAATGATCTGTCATTGGAGAATGTAATTGGAATTCTTACAAATTTCAAAATGAATCTTTTAAGGGATAAGCAAGAAAGAAGCAAAGGCTTGGTACTACCGGTTGAAACTGGAAAAAGTGTGAATGATATAGAAGATGAATCCGATGAGAATGAAGATATGGAGCTATTAACACGAGAGTTCAGTAAGTGGTTGAAAAGAATGAAAAAGGGCAGACTTGAATTTAGACAATATGATGGGAGTTCATCGAGTATTAACTTAAAGCAACAAGCCAAAGCTCAAAAGGGTGAAAGGAAGGTAAAGAGAATCCAATGTCACGAGTTTTAGGGCTTCATGCACGTTCAAGTGGAATGTGCTAACACTTTGAAGAAGAGAAAGAGAAATCCTATAGAAGCACTTGGAGTGAGAATGAATCCGGATGTGAGTATGGTAGTGAAGAAGAAATCGCTAATGATGCTGCATAGTACATAGCAAAAGTCTAGTTACTTGCTTAACAGTAACTGAGATAGAAGTAACTGAAGATGTAAAAGGGGGAAAACAAAAAATTTCCGAAAAAATAAAACAACTCAGCTCAAGACTCAATATCAGATTATGATAGTGATGAAAGTAGTTTAGGTGATAAAAAGGAGAACATTTATGAGACTTACGAATTAATGTACGAAAAATGGATAAAAACATGTAGAAAGAATGAAAGATTGAAGGAAGAAAATCTCTCCATGAAGGACACCATCCAAGGGTTAGAAAAGAAATTGAAGTTGACATTAGATGAGCTTGGTGAAGCTAGAATGAGATTAGTAAGTATCGAAAAGGGTTTAAGAATGTTAAGTGGTGGCACTAAAAAATTAGAAATCGATAAAGTTAATAGAAATTGGTAAAGTGAAAGAGGATCTTCAAAGCATTGGTTATAAAGGAGAATTCTCTAAGGTGAATGAGGAGAAAAATGATATGGCCATATCTATCCGAGAAGAAGAAACATTGAGAAAGATTCAAAGATTCGTACCCACGTGTCATTTTTGTGGAGTTATCGGGCACATAAGGCTGAGATGCTACAAGATGTTACAAATTATGTTTCAAATAGGTCAAAACTGAAAATCTAGATACTCTCTATTAAATTTCCAGTAGCAACCCATGTTACCAAAACACTATTGGGTTAGAAAGGGTCAAAGACAAGCACAAAGACGTAGTGAAGGAAAAAAAAACGGAAAGTATCCAGATTCACAGTTAGTTATTACTTTTGAAGCAACTATTCAGACTGGGGATAAGTCAGTTACTTCAGATGAAGAAATCAATCAGACAGTTGATGACTGAGATAATGTGACGAGGAATAAGCCCAAGTTTGAATTTCTTTGAGGGGCATAGGGACTGTGTGCTTTACGTTTTTGAAGTATAGTTTGATGTTATTTATTAAGAAACAAAAAAAAGGAAAAGAAAAGTAAAAAATTGTTTTCTTTAGTTCTTTTTTAATTTTTATGTTGCCATTGTCATCCCATCTTTTTAGTACTTTGCATTGTGACTTCTATTTGGCTCCACCGAAGACTTTTCAGCTCTCTCATCAGTATAGGTCTCTCTCTCAGGTATCTCTCTCTTTCGGGCATATCTCTCGATGTTTTGAATGGTGGTAAAGTGTCATCTTGATGTGTTTATAATTCTTTCGCTACACCTATTGTTGATTTTTATGATTGTACATTTTGACACTGTTTTGTCCCAAGTGGGAGACATCAAATTATTTTTAGTGACTGTTCAATTCTGGGGCAGATTTTAAAGTATCTCTGTGACTATTAGTCTTACTTTTTGGCATCTTTTATCCCAAGGGGAAGAAATTTTAATGATTGGATTATTGTTTATATGGCTGATTCTTTGGAACTTGATGTTGGGTTGAGGGGGAGTTCATAAATGCATTGTGAATCTGATACTTATATGTCTAATTATACTACTCAGGAGGAGTTCCTTGTTTGTGACTAATATGTCAAAAATGGGGAGATTGTTAGATATATGTTATATATATATCTACTTATTTTATTTTGGAATATTTTTATAAATTGGACTTATCAGATTTTTTAATGTCTTAGATTCAAAAGAATTATTTGGATAATATTCTAGATAGTATGGAATCCTATCATGAATAGATGTGTATTTGATAAAGGATTTTGCTGAAAATTCTATTTTGAATTAAGTTATCTTATGTGTATGAAGGGTGAAAGGTATGGTTGGAAGTCTTTTGCTATGAAAGAAGTTGTTCTACATAAAAATAGTGGCTGAAAGGTTAAGGGTATAATGGTAAGTTTCATTGTGAATTAATTCACTTTTTTGGAAAGTATATGAAAGTGGGCTTTATGGTAAATACATATGACCTACGGTTGTTAAGTGAATGTGCGAGTGGAAATTGCGTAAGCCCTTTTGTGTGAGTGTGTGTGCCTACAGTGGATGCTTGTTTTGCTGTTAGATTTTGTTTTGATATTGGGTGTTGAATGAACACACGGCTAGAAGGATTCTTGCTCATACGCATACGTGTGTGTGAAAAGAAAATTAACTGAAGTGATTTTGGGATTCCTGACTTTGGTGAGACTCACGGCTATGTTTATGAGTGAGGATTGTGAGTGCCTTGTGCATTGTGTGGATTGATAGGTTATTAGGGAAGATACGGCACGTGGTTGTTTGCATTTTCTTTGGTGGTGTGTTCCTTGCTTGATTAACATGTGTTTTCGAAGTGGGAGATTCACGACTCTGTATTGATCGTGTGAAGATTGCTCACTTTGGACTGTCATCCCTATGGAGTGGCTCACGGTTGAATTGATTGTGTGCGAACAACCTTCAGATCTCTTTTGGAGGAGCTAAACCCATAGGAAAGTTGTTCTATTTCAATCTCAAGTGTGTTCAGATTTTGCTATTAATTTTTCAGATACTTAAGTCTTTTATTTATTGTTTTTCAATTAATAGGTTGTTGAGATAAATCCTCTATTAAGGTTAGTACTAGGCGGTCGTACTCAGTGCCGGCCCTGGGCAGGGGCAAGCAGGGCACCTGTCTAGTGTCCACCACAGAAAAGGGCCCCTTCAGCTGAGTGCTTTAAGTAACGTGGGTGGAGTTCTCTATATTATGTATCCATTTAATGTATAGGACGTTAACAGTTCGCTTATCATTGAATGAAGAGAAGGTAAATGCTTAGAATTGAATGCAGAGTGCAAGACCTAGTCAAAGAGACTAGTACTAGTATATGCATCCTTTATTCTCTCTCTCTCATTTAAAGACACGGTCTGGGTCTAACGCTATATGAGCCTGAAAGTCACTGCACCAATAGCCCTTGTACAAATAAAAAGTAAACACCATCAGATGCAGCAAGTCCTAATAACAACTTTTTCTTTTTCCATCAGATAGGGTACCAGAAGTGGCTGTTTGACTGACGAATTGTATTCATAGGCTATCATTAAATGCAGAGAAGGTAAATGCTAAAAATTGAACGAAGATAACGTTAACTGAAAGTTAACGTTAATTTGTTGATTACAAATAGTTAGGAGTAGTTAGGCATATTTTTACCTTCTAGTTTCTTTATCTTTATCAACATACGTATTTAAGGTATTCCAGCTCAAAAATTGACAGCAAAAAATTTTCACGATTCTGCCTTCGGAGTTCTGAGTATAATTTAAAGGTAAAGTTTCTAATTTTAATGTATTTTTGTCTTATTAAATATTTGAATATGTTATAAGTAATTTA
>JANZXR010000006.1:24388521-24418360 GCA_027575705.1 Erythroxylum echinodendron | reverse complement strand
AATTTGAATATTATGATTATGAAATTTATGAATGTGAATTCTTTCTGAAGTTGTGATTGATTAGGTGTTCAAATTCTGGAAGAAGGTATGTGAATTGTATGACATACAAATTCTGGAAGAAGGTATGTGAATTGTATGACATACTTTATGCCTTATTTTGGTAGAAAATGTTGTGAATCTGATTGGTTGTATGATATTTATGTGTGCCTGCAGTGAGATCATCAATGATAGGTCTCTCATTGAGTTTGCAAAAATTCATCCAAAATTTACAACGTGATTTTACAAGTACGAGACAGGAGACTTAGATTCTAAGCTTCTCAGAAGCACTTTTTGGGATTAAGTTATGAATCAAAGGTCTGTCAGCTGGCACTTAAGGAGTTGTTTTTGTTTTTAAGTAGTTTACTTATGTCTTGTAGAACTTTTGTTATAAAAGTTTGTAAGCTACTATGTATTAATGCAATGACAAGTTGAGGTTTTTAACTAATGTGTTTTGTGACTTTTACATACATAGTTAATGCAATGATTGAGTTGGATATATTACCATGATATAAGTGAAGGTGTGATAGTTAACAAGCTATTATTATAGATTATATACTAGAATGTACTGAGAGTGTTCCGATATGTAATTTATGGTAGTGAGGTGTTACAAAATAACAAAAAATTCGTATAAGTTAACAATAAAATGAATTACGTAAATATTTTTATAATTGTATCGATATTTTTAATTGTATTTGTATTTTTTAATTACGACGAAATAAAATGAAGAACTTAAATATTTAATGAAATGAGAAACCTAAAAATTTAATGAAATGATTTATTGAATAAAAAAAATCTACAAGTTAGAAATTATAGTACATAATAATTTAATAAAAATATTTAAGCATTCATAGAAGTAATTACATAATAGGTTAAAGATACATTTAAGCGTTATATTTTATTAAAAATGTCTTTTTTTGCTATTTAAAGTAATAATATGAAGGTATTTTTGTCCAACAGTCCCCGTATTTTGTTTCTGTGACAAGCACAAGAAAATTGTGTCACAGTTTTGGAAGGAAAAAAAATTGTATTTTTGTGAATGGAAAACGGAACAAAAATAAGCAATGTTAACAACTAAATACTGCTAGACACAGAATTTTTGTATTTTATTATCCGTCTCCATAGACATCCACCAAACCCAACGTAAATCACAATATGACCATAACCAGGAAGAAGGAAGTAACAAGAACAGGCGAATATTTTTTAAATGCAAAGGTTCTTAAATGTGTAATAAATAAGAAATCTATTTATGAATATCCTTTTACTCTCAAAACAACTTTATTTTTCTATAAAGCAGTATAAGATATTTGTTCTTTTCAAAATAATCGATCCTTGATTTATACACAGTAATGTCATTCAAGCCAAAGCACAAAGAAGGTACCTAATTTTTTTTTTGATAAAATTCAATTAAGAAGGTTTTGGAGAAAAGGGAGGAAAACAAAAAAAAAGACTGACACCGACACACAGTATAAATAGAATAGAGCAGCATCGTTTCCCGGCGGCAGCGTGCGTATTGAAGGTGCACGAAACAAATTTGTGGCCTCCCCTTCTCTGTTTTACTCTCATAAGCCTTTATCTGCGCGTCTCCTTTTTAAGCTCTAAACCCTAATAAACACAATGCCCTAAACTTCTCTAATCAACATGTCTTTCAATGACCCCGACGAGGGAGACTTCTCCTCCGGAGAGGATAACGACGATGTCCTCGACGAGGACATGGAGGCCCTGAGGCAGGCCTGCATGCTCACCGGCGCAAATCCCTACGATCTCAACAACTCCATTCAACGTCCGTCTCCCTCCTTGCCCGCCACAGGCGAAGCTTCCGGTGAATCCGATAAAGAGGACAGTGAGGATGATCTTGAAGTGCTCCGGAGCATACAGAACCGCTTCTCGATATCTGCTGCCTTTTCTGAACCTCTCTCTCTGAAGCCTCTGACGACTCTACCACCAGCTTCTGATAACGACGACGAGGATGATTTTGCAACTCTTGCCGCAATTCGGCGTCGTTTTGCTGCTTATGATGACACTGGTAAACTCTTTTTTCCTTGTTTATGTGAAATGCTTGAACTTGTATTTTATCAGGTTGTAGGTTGTATGCCATTTTGATATAAAACTAATAATGCATAACGGAATATTCGCGTTGGTTAGGAGGAGGCTTGTTTCATGTACGGATTTTACAGCCAAGCTATAAGTTACTAACTTTTGAAACTTCTTTTCAAAAAAAAAAAAAAATTGAAACTTATGAGTCGCTTAACTTCCTGAGAGACAAATTAAATATTGTTCATTTATCAACGAAGCTATGTATATAGCTCAAACATGTCCAAAGATGGTGACACCGATTCTGAGTTTCAAATAGTGGAAGTTGTTGCTATGTTCACTTTTGCTTTTGTTCCCCTAACAAGCATGCTAATGTTTATGTAACATGCTCAGATAATGTCACAGGGGATTCCAAGAGACAAGTGGACCAGGTTCATATATCCGATGTTGTCTCAGAAACAGAAAAATCAAACAACTTCTCGGTGTATGGAACCACAGAGTATAATTTGCCACCTTCCGATGAAGCCGGTGACACCACTGACGCATTGAATTGTAGAATGGAATTACTGCCTTTCAGATGCTTGTCCCAACTTCAATCAAATGGTTCTGAGCTGGTGTTACGCCATTCTAGCTTTCCAAAATCAGCTCAGTTGTTTGTTGCTGCAATTAGGAAGAATAGATCCTGTCAGAAGTTGCTTCGAAGCAAATTGATTGAAATTGAAGCAAGAATGGAGGAGAATAAGAAACTGAGGGAGCGTGTTCAAATATTGAAAAATTTTCAGGTTTCATGCAAAAAAATGACTGGGAAGGCATTGTCCCAGAGAAAGGATCCACTCATCCAATTAATATCAGCAAGAAAGCCACCAACTTCTGAGGACTCTGAGGTAACTGTCTTAATCAATATGCTTGCATATCTCCAAGTAGTCCCTTCTATCTGTCATGATTGTCTTCAATTTTTATCTTACTTTTTCTTTCATGCGAGGGTGATGGTTTAGTCGTGATATGCTAATTTCACTTTGCACTACAAAATTTGAATTAGTCGTTCGGTCTTATGAACCTTCCCTGTGTAGTTGTAAGCAGGATTTCAGTTGTGATATACAGCAATAATGCCTGGAAAAGTCTTACCAGTTGTAACTGACTCCTGTTCATTAGTTTCTTTTATGTACTATTAATTTTTATCTCTCACTGGCAGGGGTACTTCAAGCTAGAATGCCGTTTCTCTTAAATTTTGGTCATTGTTTTCTTGTGCACAGTGCTTGTATGTGCATCAGTTTTTAGGTTTAGAACATACTTTTAGTTTTCAGTAAGTGCCTTACTCTTAGGAAGTATTAGCTTTCATCGTGCTTCATACCTAAATGTTGTCAGCAGGCTTCCATTTACATGCTGCTGATTGGTTGTTTGACTATTGAGAAGTCATCTTCACGAAGCATGTTTTCTGTCATTGCAGATTAATGATAAAAGGGCCTCTACTATACGTGATGGGCCATTAGAAAATTCTCATGTTGCTAACTATAGAAAAGCATTAAAAAATTTTCCACTTACAGTGCACCGAAAAAAATGGACAAAGACAGAAAGCAAAAGCCTTGGGATGGGAATTAGACAACAATTCCAAGAAATGGTGCTTCACTTATCGGTGGATCAATTCAGGTATGATCAGATTTGTTTCTTGTTGAAATAGTTTGTGCATCAGTTGGCTTTTAGCTTTTGAGCATTTTCTTTAATAATCAGTTGCTTTATTTAAAGGACGTTGCATATCTAACAAAAATAATAAGGCTACAAATACTTGATTACCAATTAATTAAATGATTGTATGATACAACGATCCTATTTAAATTTTATAGTGGATTTTCATTATGTCTGCATATGCATTTGTGAGTATGAGTGTAAAATTTGTTCAACTTTGTGAATTCATGCATGTAGATTTTGGCATGGGTTGGAAGAGGTAATGTTTCTCTTTTTCTCCAGAAAAGATGAAGTTTCTATGAATCAAGAAACTAGAGAACATTTTTTATCCTTAGAACCATTCAACTTGTGATCTCAGGATCTGACCTACATTAACAGATAAACGTAGTATTCAGAGCAAAAATCTTTCCTTTGTCAGGTCTAAGTCTTGGATATCAGTATGCGATATTGATGCTGGAATTCAGTGGTACTTAGTGTTGAGGGTTATTAGAGTGCCTCTAAGAAAGCTTGTAGTAATGGTCTGATTAGACATTAAGAGCCATAGAATACACAGAAATTGATTGAAGTGCTTATACTATGAAATGAAATGTCACATACATGTTAAGAAGCTTAAACTGATAGAAATTGATGCCTTTGAGATGCAGTTTGCAAATTTTAATTTGTTGTGTTTGTTACTCTTTCTATCAATGTTTGTGTTTATGAAAGTCTCTTTTAAGCCTTTTAGGCTCCTGGAGTTATGCCTATTGTATTTCTTCTCTTCAAGACTGCAAGTTCCATTTTAATTTACAAATTTCCTGTTCTAACACATTTTAACTTGAAGTGGTTCTGAAGGTTATTTTGGAGATCACAGTAATTTGGATAGCCTTCTTGCTTCAATCAGAGATCTGGAAATCACCCCGGAGTTGATGAGAGAGTTTCTTCCAAAGGTTAACTGGGATCAATTGGCTTCCTTGTATGTCAGTGGTCATTCTGGTGCAGAATGTGCAGCAAGGTTAGCATTTTGTGTGAGATCAGATATCCTTTCACGATAATAACAAATGTACTAAATGCTAGCAAAACATCTCAAGAATCTTGTACACATGAAAAAGTTGTTTTGACCTTAATCTGTATAATTGATGTTTTCAGCCATATCCCAAACAAGAAAAAGGATTTGGAGATTCTGGGAATTCTTTAAAAAGCCCCATGCCATTTTATCTTAACCTTTTCATGCATAATCGTCCCACATATTTCCTTTATGGGCTGGGTTGGTAAGCCCTTTGAAACTGTCTTCTACTCCATGGAATTAATTGATTAATTTTATGTTCTTAAATTCCTTAGCTGTCAGGATTCGTTCACCTCATTTGTTTTTCAGACATTTCTTTGCATATCAACAAAACTCGAAGAGCAGGCTGATAATTGATTCTATTTATTTTGAATTATTGCATTGCCATCAATCCTGCATAGTTTTCATCAGGTGTTAGGCCCTATTTCTCAATGTTCACCGTGACTTTTTTTTGCAATAATACCTAGCATTATCTTGCTGTTAAATACATTGTAAGGGTTTAAAAGAGTTTTATATGGCTTTCTTTTTGAATTGTTTTTTTATGCCTTGATCATCTGTCTTTTGTTGCAAGTTTAATAAAATATTTCATGAAGTTTTGTTCAGCTATTTGAAGCATAGTCCACTCAGGAAATACCCCCTGTTTTATCCAGTGTTTTATGTTGGATCCAATCACATAGTGTTACGAATTGTAACATTTTGGTGAACAAAAGTTACTTACTACTATCCCTGGCCAAAGAGTCTTGATATAAGTCACATGCTGAGAAGCACAAATACCTCAAAATATTTTGTTCTAAATCTATCTAGACATACTTTAACACTATAAATAATGCATATGAATTATTAGGTATATTTAGATTATTCTAAAGATTATCCAATTCACTGAATGGATAAGTTGCCAATCCCTGGATGTTGATAAGATCCTTACTTTTTGTCTAGTGATATGGCTCATTAAGCTCCTTTCTTTTATTAATGGATTTTATTTTTATATAACGGAGTCCTGAGAGTTGAATTCTTGTTTGATTTGCCTTAGTTTAGTAATATGGGCTCATTAAGCTCCCTACTTTTATTAACGGAATCGATGTTCATATAATGGAGTCCTGAGAGTTGAATTCTTGTTTGATTTGCATCAGGGCTCTATCTGTTGATGTTTTCATTATTGATTTCCCACCAAATACATCTACGATATTTTAATTACTCACTTTTTGTCTTCTTATTGATGTAATGTTGATCCTACAGGTGGTTGAATTTTGAAGATCCATTAATTGATTCAAGTCCATGGGAAGCCCGAGATGATAAAAATCTTTTGTTAGTTGTTCAGGAAAGAGGAATAAGTAATTGGTTTGATATTGCAGCATCATTGGAGAAAAAGAGGACGCCGTTTGGATGCTTGTTACGTTTCCAACGGAGTTTAAATGCTCGCATACTAAAGAAGGAGTGGACCAAGGATGAGGATGCACAACTTAATGCTGCTGTGAAAGTTTATGGCTATAATTGGCAGGATGTAGCTTCCTGTTTGGAAGGAAGAACCGGTGCACAATGCTCTAATAGGTCAGTCTTTATGGTCGGAAGCGAATGTGGATGTCTAATGAAGCTTTTTGGCTTATTGTGCATAGAGTCCGTAATTCAGATTCTGATGACATTGATTGTTTTTTGTGTCATGTGTCTTTCTTGTCATAACTCGTGAGATTTTTTTCCTTCAAAAGGAAAGAAGGGTTGCTTAACTCAAGCAACTTTGGCTATTTATACCATGAGTTTCTGGATCTCTTATTGCTCATTTTGAGCATCTGTTTTGTATTTGAAAGAGGAGAGTTCTCAGAGCAACAGTAGGACCCTTGTGTTTTATAGTTGTTCTTTTAAGTATATAAAAGGCAACATGATTAACTTCTTTTCTCTGCAATTTCTGAAATATCTTTGGAGTAAATTCTGATGCTAACTTGAATTAAGATATGTTCCCTCATGACCATATTTGTTATGACATCCTTCAAAATTGACAAATATATTTGGTCAAAATGACTAGTTATATCACAATATTCCAAAATACACAGGTGGAGGAAATCTCTAAACCCATATAGGCAAAGGAAAGGGACATGGACTTTAGACGAAGACAAATGCCTGAAAGTAGCTGTGAAGTTTTTTGGTCCAAAGAATTGGAATAAAATTGCTCAATTTGTGCCAGGCCGAACACAAGTACAATGTAGAGAGAGGTATTTGTGTAGAACTACAACACTGTCAATACATATTTTCTTATTTGATGATTATTTAACTGACTTCACGTCAACAGGTGGTTTAATGCTTTGGATCCTTCTTTGAATACGGGTGAATGGACCGAAGAAGAGGATTTAAGATTGAAGGCAATAATTGAAGAATGTGGCTATGGTTGGGCTGAGATCGCCAAGCATTTCCCGGGCCGAACCGATAGTTGTTGTCGTAGGTATTACAATTTGGAATTTTATGATTTCTATGCTTCCATGATGCATTATATGCCTTGTTATCTCAATTTTTGATGGATCAAAGTTTGGTTGCATCTGTGTATACCAGGAGATGGCGTTTGTTAGCTCCACATGAAGTGCCAAAAATGCAAGAAGCTTATAGAACAAAAAAGGCTGCTTTTATTGGCAACTTTGTAGACCGAGAGTCGGAGCGGCCAGCACTCAGTGCTGATGATTTTCTTCCATTACCAACAATAGCACCAGCATCAGAACCTGAGAATCTGAAACCTGGGAAGCATAAACAGAAATCAAGGTATATTGACTTATAATTTTTGCCGTGGTTTATCTGCGCTCTATAGTAGATTTCTCGCAATTCATCTGTGCATAGGAGATTCAAAATCTGGAGAAGAAACAAAAACTTAATGTGGTCAGTTTCTTTGTTGTTTTGTTAGCTGTTCCTGTTCCTTGTACCAAAGCTTATTCAAGTATCTTCGTTTATAACTGTGAAATTCTGCAACTTTTCTTATTTAGGGAGAGGAGTGCTCTGTTGTGTGTGGAGGTCCATATCTTAAAACTTTAATTCAATAGGTTATGAATCTTTTTTGTATATAAATCACCCTTATCAATTGTCCTTTTCCAATGTGGGATTAATAAACATTTTTTACACTTCCCTTCCAGGTCAGACAATCTTGCCCCCCTCACTTTTTGAAGCCATTCAACATGTTAATTCAATTTTTACAATTGAGTTTCTTTACTCAACAATCCATTCTCTCTTCGGGTACATTTCCAATTGAACTCTTTGTTCGACAACAATCGACATTATTATTAAGCTTCTTTTTCAACAAGTATCTTTTTTGAGATATTAGGTTTCTACAACACACTAATTTCATGTGAAATTTTGTACCTTTTCTTATTTAGAAAGAGGAGTGGTCTATCTATATGGAGGTCCATATTTTAACCCAAAACAGATACTAGGTTATGGATCATTTTTTACTCTTTATCTTTTGTCCCTTTTTGATTTGTGATTTATTAATTAAACCTGTTTAACAATAACATTGTCGTTCTAGGAATTTATACATTCTTAGGGTTTGTTCCTTATGATGCTTCTTACCTTTTTACTTGCTTTGTCAAATTCCACAGAGCCCCAAACAAGAGTGCACCCAAAAGAACTAGGAAAAGGGTATTTGATTCACTTGAAGAAGCTGTGGGGCTCAACAATGGTTCTGCGTTTGAGAAATTAGATGGGAGTAATATTCCTGAGCCAGTGGCAACAGGAAATTGTGTAGAGGATAGTACAAGAAAGAGGAAAAAGGTTCCCATCTTGTCATCAAAGAGAAATAAGTGCATAAGAACTAATGGGAATTGTAAGAGTCTTCTTTTGCTACCTCCGGAAAGACTGGAATTGGATGTAACAAATAATGATGGTTCACAGAGTTTAGCCAGGAACGATACCCCTGAAACTGTCAGGGAATCTCCCGATCCATGTATTGGTAGAAAGCATAAATCATGTGAGGAAGTGCATAACAGCCCATCTGGAACTATTCATGACAATTCCGAACTTGTGCATAATAATGTTGATTCAAGTTTATTAGCAATAACAAGTGGTGATGCAAGAGACAATCTTTGTCATCCCAGTGCGTCCAGCAAAAAGAAGACATGGAAGACGCGCATAATAAAGGAGATGTTTTTGGAAAGGATAAATGCTGAAATGATCGAGAATTCTCCTGATGGAATTGAAAGAAGACATGTACCATCAGAAGAGAAATTGACTCCAGGTGGTAGTACATCAAATAAGCAAATCAAGTTTCTCAAGAATTATGAGAGAAGGGAACCTAGAACCATCCGGTAACGACAGATTATGAGAGAACGGAACGTAAACCGTCCCGTAAAGACAGATTTATTTATTGCATTTGTTCCCGGTTTGCAATAAAGGAGTAAAGAATTCTGTTGAAAACAGAGTAAGATGATTCTGCAGCCCCTTGCTTCGATGTAAAGTAAAAAGAAGTGATGACTTTGGCCAAATATTGAAAAGACTTGCTCTGCATCTAGCATCTAAATGGGATTTGCAGTCTAATGTTGAAGCATACTTAATGATGGAATGAAGTGATAGGTTTCACCACTGAGGTCTAGCAATGTATGGACGGCAGCTGCCTCTGAGTAACAAAGATGAGATGTTCGCGTCGGTGAGCAAGTTGATCTTAAATGGTGAATGAGTAAATTTTTGTTATATTATCAGTATTAGAATCACTCCTGCGTATATGACACTGATTCTTACGTACACATTTTGATTTTGTCAGATAACGTTATTCAGATTGCTCGCAAAAGTATCATCGGTGGCAAATTGAGCCAGGGGGACATGGCTGGGTGAATGAAGCAAACATGCCTATTTAACATCTCTTAAAGGGATTTGGTAATTTGACTCGTTGACACATACAGCAGAAGGTACCTGTGAGTTGACAAAAGGCATACATTCTCGTTTTTGCCACCAGTATTAAACAAACCTATGTATGACATTGATCCAGAACGTGTTTATGAATCAGATGATGAACTCGGGGGGGTGATTCTATTACTTTATCACCGCATGAGGAAGCTGAGACCTTGGGTATGTGATTAGTGTTACAATCGAGAGGATTTGGATATAAAACTTGGGTGCAAGATGTGACCTTGTAAGCTTGCGTAGATTGTTGGTATAGTTATTGCTTAAGCAGAGGTTTTTTTTGAGAGGTCTCAACTCTTAAGCAGAGTATGTTAGTTGCTGTAAAATCTGATCTAAAAAGGAAACGTCACATTTTGTACGCCTTTACTGAAAAAAAGGGATAATTTTAAATATGGATCTCTATTTCTCATTATAAAAAATTAGTTATGTGGTGTTCATTGTTTTTTTTTTTCTTTCTATAATGTCTAAATAAGGCTTTTAAAATACTTAAAAGAGGGATAATTTTAAATAGGGATCTCTAATTCTCTTTATAAAAAATCAATTATTTGTGTGTAGTTCATTGTTCTTTTTTTCCTATAATGTCTAAATAAGGTTATTAACATATAAAATTTTATGTTTCCTTTTCTCTTTTCTTCTGTTTCTTTTATTTTTCAGTCTTTTCTCTCTATTATTTTTCAGTCTTTTCTCTCCCTCTTCTCTCTTTTTCTTTCATTCTGATCTTTTTTCTCCTCTGTTTCTACTTTTTTTCTTCTTTTTAGGGATAATTTTTAAAAATTATATCTTCCTCTTTATTTCTCTCCCTCATCCCCTCTGTCTCTCTCTTGCAAAATATTTTGCAATAGGCAATCGAGTTGTAGCTGCTTTATCTTTTCATTTTACTACCATTCTATTTGTATCTTATGAAGGCAAAAGATCGTACTTTTTAAGAACCCAAAGAATTAGATATCTTTATAATTGCAAACTTTTTCCTCTAGATTAAAAAGGACATTGTTCTTTGATTATAAGATTAGAAGAGATATTCATGCTTGAATGAATTGAAAACAAGATTAAAAGGAGTATAAACTTACAGGGTAACTTTTTTTTTTTTTTGAAAACGAAAGAACTTAATCCATTAAATCAGATTGAAGTAACGAAAGAATACAACTTGGTGGGGTGTAACCCCACACATGAAGGCCCGAGAGAGACCGAGAAGCTCTAGCAAGAGCATGAGCAACACGGTTAGCAGTCCTTCGAACAAAACGTACTCTAACATTGAGAAGAGTAGAAAGTAGGTGACAGCAATCGCTAATTATCAGTCTTAAGGATGAATTCATAACACTGGCTTTGTCAATCCAGTCGACAACCCACAAACATTCAGATTCAACAATAATGATAGTGTTTCCTCTGTCCTTAATCCAAGAGAGAGCCTCACGAACAACCAGTGCCTCTAGTAACGTTGGGTCTGACACATCCTGAAACTTACGCATGTAACCACCACAGAATCTACTGTCACAGTCCTTCAAAATAGAGCTCACAGCTCCTCCATCATCAAAGGTGGCAGCATCAACATTCACTTTGAACCATCCCCGCTCCGGTCGCATCCACCTCTGTTCAGATGAGTGATCGTGCAATACTTCTCCCCTACCATGGTGTTCCGTTTGAGCCAGTAACCAAGCTTGCAACAGAGTCATTGCTGAACTCACCACATCCCTTACCTCCGATAATTTTCTATCCCACATCACCTGATTTTGATGTTTCCACAAACTCCAACACAAAGCTGCAATTCCACCCCAATTACGCCGATCTACCTGTCGCATAAAAAGGAGGAGCCATTCCTTAATAGACGAAACCCACCCCAGCCCCGATTGCTGCCAAACCCGTCACGCAAACTCACATTGACACAAAACATGAAGCGTTGTCTCAAGGGCCAGACCACAAACTGGACAGATGTCATCAATCAAAATCCTTCGCTGTCTCAACTTGGTAAGTGTTGGTAAAACGTCCCCAGCTGCCCTCCATAACAAGTTAACCATTTTCGGCATCGCAGCAACACTCCATACATAAGACCTAACATCCGATCTATCAATATGGGCCTCATCTTGGCCAGAATTCCGAAGAAGCCTATATCCGCTTTTGACAGAATACTCACCATGCTTCTCCCCCAACCAGCTGCACTCATCCCTTACATTCCGTAAGCTCAACGGGATAGACAAAATTAGCTTAGCATCTCGGTCATTAAAAATGGCTCTCACCTTCTCATGATCCCAACATCTAGATTTTGAACAAATTAAATCAGCCACCATCAGACGAGGGAACTCATCTCGTCTAGCTGTTGTGGCCATTCCATTAAGGGGACAGGGTAACCAAAGAGAATTCCAGGCATTAACATCAACCCCAGTACCAATCCGAACCTAACAACCCTTGATTAAAAGTTCCTTCGCCTGCCAAATACTTCGCCATATCATACTAGGACTTCCCCCAAGAGAAGAGCTTAGAAAATTTCCAGCAGAAAAATATAGTGCCTTAAGAATTTTGCCGATTAAACTCTCAGGTTTTGTAAGCAAACGCCAACCTTGTTTGGCCAACAAGGCGATGTTAAAATCCTGCAGGTCTCTAAACCCAATCCCTCCAACAGACTTGCCATGACAGAGAGTCTCCCACTTTTGCCATTTAATTTTTCCCCACAGTACCTGTTCATCAGTCTATGTAACTCCGCACATGTTTGTTTAGGCAACAGATATAAACTCATGGCATATGTAGGAAGAGCTTGAGCCACTGTCTTGAGGAGAACTTCTTTTCCAGCCCTAGAGAGTCCACGCCCCTGCCAGCTTCTAATTCTATTCATCAACTTCACCTTCAGAAACTCAAATATCTCTTTCTTCTTCCGGCCGACCAAAATAGGCATTCCCAAATACTTTGCTGCACAAGATTCCTCCCTCACTTCAAGCCCACGGCAAATATCCACTTTCCTACGAGCATCAACATTAGAACTAAATTTAATAGAGGATTTATCAAAGTTTACCGTTGGCCAGAGGCAATCCTATACACTTCCAGTAGATTCTTAATTGCTTGACTTTCCTCTAGGTTTGCCCGAAAGAACAAATATGCATCATCCGTGAAGAACAAATGTGAGATCGTAGGAACTGAGGACACCAACCTGCACCCATGTAACAAACCTTGCTGCTCATATTGTCAAATAAGTGCAGAAAACCCTTCAGCACCAATAATGAATAGATACGGAGGAAGAGGATCTCCTTGACGGAGTCCTCTTGTCAGGATAATCGGGCCTATGAGCTCCTCCTCGAATGGAATCCGATACTGGACTATAGACACACACACTAGCATCCACCCATTTTTCGCAGAATCCCATAGCTGTCATTATGGCCTCCAAGTAGTCCCATTCAATACTGTCATACGCCTTTACGATGTCTATTTTTAACGCAGCAAAACCCACAGGACCCCGTCTTAACCCTTTCATGTAATGCACCACCTCATCGCAACCCTTACTTCTTCAGCAGAGAACGCCGCTGTCAAAGCCAAATTATCTTCCAGAGACACAGTCCTACCCACAGTGTCAGTAAGTTCTCCAAAGGACGTATCCGTATGTGCATAAACATCAGAGAAGTACCTACAGACGTGCTCCTCCAACCCATTGCCTCTTTCCAGCCATTGACCCAACTCATCTAGTAGGGTAATAATTGTATTTTGGCGAGCCCTATCCTTAGCTGCTGAATGGAAAGCTTTTGTGTTTAGATCCCCCTCCTTCAGCCAGAATACCTTTGCCCGTTGCTTCCAAAAATCTTCCTCTTGCTTATAAAGTCTGTGAAGCTCGCACTCCGCCTTGTAGAGCTCTGAAATCGCAACAGCATCACGTCGCCCCTGTGACTTAGCCAAATGCTAGTTCTGCAATTTGATTTGATCTCGAATTTTACCAATAAACTGTTTTCCCCATTCCTCCAGTACTTGACTACACTTCACCAATCTTCTAGTGATGGGAACCTTATAATTTCTAACCCAGCTTTCCCAACTAATGAGCTCACATTCCTGTTCCTTGGTTCAGCAATTTTCGAATTTAAACGATCTACGTCGGGTAACTTTGACATACCTACGCAGTTCAAGGAAGATCGGAAGGTGGTCCAATGATGAAGTCGAAATATGGAAAACCCAGGATTGGTCGAAACGGTTCACCCATGATGGAGTAGCAACAGCTTGGTCCAATCTTTCTTCAACCCAGTTTGGCTTCCCTCTCCATTTCTCCCAAGTATAACGACTCCCCACATAACCCAGATCCCTCAATTGGCATTCATCCAACACATTTCGGAAATTTTGAATGAGGAAGTTTGGATGAGGAACAACTCCTCGTTTTTCGTCAACTGATAGCAACTCATTAAAATCTCCAATAATGAGCCATGGTAAAGTGGATTCCATACTAAGCCTTCTAACCAAATCCCATGATTTAGCTCTCTCAGACCGATTAGCATAACCATAAAACCCAGTCATTCGGTATGGACTCTCCCGGTCCACTTGGACTTCTACATCAATGTGGTGAGCAGATTTACCAAGATCTTTCACCCCAATATTATTTCGCCAAAACAAAGCAATGCCACCACTATGACCTTCTCGACTCACCGCAATCACATTATCATACCCAATTAGCTTTTTTATTTCATTGAATTTTTCAGTAGTACAAATGGTTTCAATCAAAAAAACAAACATCAACTTCTTTTGTCGGATAATATCCTTAAGAGTAGGAATTGTCCAAGGAGAAGCTACCGCTCGACAATTCCAGCTTAAGCAACTCATTGCAATGGGCGGGCCTGCCTTGTAGTACCCGCCGAAACCAAGTTTTTTGGACTCGGGCCATCAATAAAAGAACATCCCTTATCCTGAATAGAACCAACATCTGGGGCCTTGCTATCTTGGCCCACTCGCTTCCTATTGGAGTCAATTCCATCCACTTCCACAACATCCAAATCCTCGCTGCTTCCAGTCAACTTACCCTTAGTTAATCCCGTGAAATCATCAAATGTATCCTTGACAGTGCAACTTTCCTTAGCACCACCCCCCTTCTTAGCATTTCCCATATTAGTGACTCCTAAAAACCCAGAGCTTTCCATGCAACCCCCATTACCCATGGTAGTTACCAAACGTGGCTCCTCCCTCAGAAAACTGGCCTGCAACTGCTACTTCCCATGATTGGTAACTACCATCACCGGTGATAGTATGAGCCATTGGTCACCAATTTTCAGCTATTGTGTTCGGCGGGCTTGTGCCCGGAGTTCAGGGTCGTAATTCCAGACAATAATACCTTCCAGATGATCATAATTCAATCTGCAAAATTTTTCCCCATGCCCAAGAATCCCACACTGAAAACAAAACGTGGGAAGTCGTTCATACTGAAGCGACACCCAAAACCCATCCCCTTTGCCACCCGTCTTCAAGTGAAGTCTTTTTTCAGCAGCTGCAGGACATTGATCTTTACCCAGATCCGCATGAAGCCCTTCCGAAAACCAGAATAGTTATTAAGGTCAAATTCCATAAACATTCCCATTCTCTCGCCAATTCGTTTAGCAATAGATTCTGACATGAATCCCACAGGCAGGTCATGAACTTGGATCCAAAACACCGCACCATCCAAAGCCAAAGTTTCAAGTTTGTCCCCTAGCTTCACTCGATCATAGATCAACAGATTGTTATCATATGCCCACGGGTCCCCCTCACAAATCCTACGAATATCTGCTTCATGGTTAAACTAGAAGAGAAACTGTTGGGCAGATATTTCCTACCCAGCCGCCAGTTAGAAGCCATAATTTGGCTCATCTCATTTAGGCAAATAAAACAATCAGTGAGAAATCTCCCCACCAACGCAAACCATAGGTCATACAACAAAGATCCCTCTTCTTCGTTTGGCAGCTCAATCTCCACGACATCCTCATCAATATATACCCCAGCAACCTTGGACGCCATACCATCTATCTCCATTTGAGTAATTTCTTCAGAAGTAGCCATGTAGAATTCCAATATGAAAGCTACGTAGACAGGATGAATGGTTGGGAAAGACAGATTATCGACAGGTAAAGACAAGGAATAAAAAACCTAGAAAGGAGCACTCAATGGAGAGGCAAGAACTAAATTTTCCGTTCAGAAGGGTAACTTTGATATGCTGTTTTGGTCATTTGAGTGAATTGAATACGCGATTTACGAACTTACAGTGAGGCTTTGATCTGTTTTTTTGGTGATTCGAGTGAATTGAATACAAGATTAAAAAGGGTATGAACTAACATTGATGATTTTAACTACTTTTTTTGGTAAAAAACTTGAAATTTTTGTCTTTAATGTTTCTTTGTGGAGGAGTTTTTGTATTGTTCCCTGGATTAAGAAACAAGCAGTTAATTATTTCACTCTTGTTTTATACCAGTGGGTTATGAATACATAAACTTGATGATAGGTGTAGGAGCTAACGTATAGATTACTATACTATAATGGCTGGTACGATAATCTATAGGATCATATAAGAGTATTTAAAATATCGGTCTAGTATCGGACCGAATTATCCTTCGAAAGATAATTATAAAGGATTGGTAAATTTTTACATAAATTTTTTAGAGTAGGTACCGTGTCTGTATCTTCAAGAGTTCATGTCCATTGAGTTTTAGAGTTGCATTTCAATTGTAACCTTTTTCTTTATTTAGTAAAATTTAAAAAAAATTCTTGTTCTGAAATATAATTCAAAATAAATAAAAATTGTTGAACTTGTGGTCGATTTTGTAAACGATCTGGAAATTGTTGTACTTTTAAAAGAATATTATGTTGTAATTTTAAAAATCTATTATGAAATTCAATACCTAAATATTCAATATTTTTTTGAGCCAATTTTACTTTCTTTTGACTTAAAATTAATCCCTTATCTTTACAATGTTGAAGAACGATTTTAACTTTTTTCAAATGATCTTCTTTATCTATATTTGAAAAGATAATAATATCGTCTATGTAGGCTAACGCAAAGTCTTGTAATCCTCCTAAATTTTTATCCATAAGTCATTGATAGATACAAAGTGCTTGTTTTAAACCAAAAGGTAATACATTCTATTGGAAATGTTTTTGAGGAGGACAAGTAAAAGAAGTTAATGGTTTCGTATTTTCATGTAATCTAAGTTGCCAATAACCAAACTTGGCATCTAAAGTAGAAAACTATTTTTGTCCTTTGAGTTTATTAATAATATAGTCTTTTCTTGGTAGTTTATATGCATAATCAATAGTTGCTTCATTCAATTTTTTATAATTAATAATCATTCGTCTTTTTCCTCGTTTTCGTTCTGAATGATTATTTACATAAAAAGTAGGGCTGGAATGTTTACTGGCACTAAGAGAGATTAATTGTTTAGTGAATAAATCAGAACATTCTGAGATAAATTCTTGTATATCTTGTTGACTGTAAGAGGTGTTATTTTAATGTTTATTTCTTGTGTATGATCTTTTAATTTAATTTCAATGACTTGAGTATTGATATTTTTGATAGGATCTAATGGATGTTCACTACAAATATGTTCTAATAATATTTGTATTTCTGTTTGCAATGTTACATTATTTTGAAGAAAAATTGTAATTGGTTCATTTTTTCACTAATAAGTTTTAAAGTTTGATAATTTCTTGGTTTATAGATTAAGTCTAATGTGTCCATTTCATTGATCAATACGAATTGGAGTTTCATGAATTAGTTTTCCATAATATATAATATTTTTTCTATTTAACAAATTATGAAATGGGTGATATTTGATATCTTGTCCCAATTTTAGATTTAGTTGTGCTTTAGCTATTTGCTTTTGTTTTTCTTGTGATAATAATGTTGTAAAATGAAAATACCTTTTGCTTTTGTTAATTCTAAATTATCAATATCCAGAATATTATTATTGTCAACACATATTAATAACGGATTTGACTTTGATGTATACTTAATCTAAGTTGAAGTTATAATAATTCTTGAGAATAAGTTTGATATAAATAAGTTGATAAGTCTAGTTTTTCCTTAATAGGTTTTAAACCACTATTATTTATAAAAAACTATAAACAATTATAATGTTCTTCAAAATAATCTTTTTCAGCTTTATATTGAAGAGCTAAACTTTCAAAATACATAATATCATTTTGTGGTTGATTATAAATAGTACATGGAATATTCATAACTAATTTTGTTCGTGGTAGCTGGTTACTCCTGAAGCTTGAAGCTGTGGATCAAGATATGTTGTTTGATAATGATCTCCAAATCGCTTATGTAGATGGTAAAGCTCATCCATTTCTTAATTATAAATAGCTGAATTATTCTTAATTTGATCATGAAAAATTTGTAATTCTGCTTCTAGTTGAGGAGAAGGGGAACGTATAAAAGCTAGATGTTAAGATCGGGTTGTAAAATATTGAAAATTTGAAAATTACAGGACTAAGTTGAAAAAAGAACTTAAATGTCTACTAGCAGATGCCCCTCCTTTCCCTTCTTTTTGACTCACTCTCTCAGCAAAACCTCATTCCCTCTCACAAACACAGGTCACAATATAAATCCATCACCATTATGGTGTCTGCCATGCCAAGTCACCACTCCAACTGTTGCCAGTTTGAAATCTTGGAGATTTCTGACATATAAGCTTCTAAGTGAGTAGAACTGAGTCCATTAGATAGATAGGACCATGGTGACTGAATTAAATGTGTTCTAATTCCTTAGAGGTGATTAGGCATGATTTATAGACTTGTTGGACACTTAGAAAGTTTAATTAGAAAAGTTGATGTAAATAAGGCATCTAAAAGTAATTTTTCAATTCTTGGAGGACCAATATATAATTTTACTAATTTAAGGCTCTTAATTATAATTTTCAGAAGTTCAGGGGCCAAAATGAAAATAAAAGTTTTGGTCATTCTCAAATTTTGGGCTAAATTGCAAATTTAGGAAAAGTTTGAAGGGTCTAATGGTAATTTCATATAAGTTGAGGGCAAAAAGGTAAATTCACCATATTTGGTCAAAGAAGAGTCAATATTCTAGACCCTTCTTCTTTTGTGTGGTCTTGCTTCCCATTATTTAGCATTAAAATACTTTGTTTTAATTAAAAGAAAGGAGAAGAGAGGAGAAGAAGAACACTTTCGGCCATCACCCAATTTCCACATTTTTTTTATTCTCCAACCCAAACCATTTTTTTTATTCTCCAACCCAAACCAAGGTGTTCTAAGTTAATTTGGGATCAAGGAACTCAAATCTATCATTATATTTGAGAAATTCTCAAAGGATTTTAAGATATCATGACACTCTTGTCAACTAAAGTTTGGACTCACCACAGATGAAAGTAGAACCAATATCGGGAATTGTGAGTGAGCATACTAGTTTGGTCGAATAATGGCGACACACATAATTATTTTCGTCTATTCTAAGATTCGACTTCCTGACGAGATTTGATTTTACATGTGATGCTTTTCTGCTCTTGTGTACTGGAACTGGAACCTATATTCACTGAATGAGTGATTAATAGGCTAGGTCTATGTGGTTCCTAACCAGTATGGGATGAGTCATAGACTAGGCCTATGTATTTCTATGTCATGTATGTTTACTTCATAGGTGGTTATATGCAGGTTAAATGCGAAAAATTGTCCTTAGTTTATTTAGACCATTTTGGTGTGTACCGGGTTCTGTTTGTGATATATGTTTTCTTCCTATTCATTGAGTACATAGTGTACTCAACTCCTCCGCTTCCCAATCATGCAGGTTAATTTGGTAAGTTTGATGGTTTGTGCGGTCTTTTGAAATTTTTAGGGCATTACTACATGTGGATAGCCTCTTTTTTGTACTTTTGTTGTCTAATGGCTCATGATTATGTTGATATGCTTTATATTTTTGTAAATTAACTCTTGACTATCTTATGGTTTGTAAATGACCTCATGTATGAACCTTTTGTACTGTCATTGAGATTGCTTTTAAGTGAACTTAAAAGTCCAGAAGTTGCGGTAGAGTTTTAATGTGAATATATAAATGCGTTTAAAACTGATTTCCAGGTGTTTTAATTGAGTTTTGGGATTTTTAAAATACAATAGTTGTGCTATCCAAACGTTTTTAAAGATATTCAGTTAGCCTTGCATAGTCAGGTTAAGGGTACCGCGAGTATCCTTAGCCCAAGTATGCAACAGTTGTCATGTGCCTGATGTGGTTCCGATTCGTGACAGACTTAGGTATCAGACCTACTTTTTGGTTAATTGATAGGCCAAAATGGCTTAGTCTCAAGTATGACAATGTAGTTGGAATTTTATCATAAATCTTGATGTTGAAAATTTTGAAATCTTTTAAATTCAGCAAGGATCCAAGACTCATGAAATATTCTTAGAAAAGGAATTCTTATAGAGGTTTATATCATTAAGAGAGACATAATAGCTTAATAAATCCAGTATGTCACCAAAAAACATGTTTTTATTCAGATAAATACTTAATAATTTCTTCAATTCTCCAATTCTTTTTGGTATCTTAACAAAATATTGATTTTGGTTAACTAAACAGACAATAATAAAGAAGTTTGTGATATTGCATCAGGTAATTAATTAGAAATCAAGCATGGAGGTGTAGTCATAGTGGACTCATCTTGTCAACTAGGATGTCCAGTTGGAAAGCGGGGCTTATAAAAATATTAAAATATGCCACAAGTACCGAAATTCATGTAACTCAAACCAAAATCTAGATTTCATCTATCTAGGGTTTAAATTGGGTATTTTTACAACGTTGATTTGAATGTTACTAAATGTTTAGGTGTAAGTTAAATTTTAATACAAATACTAGGGTTTAAATTACCCTTTTGTAATAAAACAATAGATTAAAAGAGTATATTTTACTATTAGAGTAGAGCCCTGGAGATATAACTTTCTCAAATCTAGTTAGAGATCTCAAGGAGTTGGTGCAGGCTCAGGTAATGAAAGAATATTGCACTAAAATTGAATGTTTATCATATAATTTGATGATTCAATAAACTTATTTAGTGAGTTTGCTTTCAAAAGTGTAATTGAATACTTTGCAAAGTTAATGAATCCTAATGTTGTCTATAATGGCATCCAAAAGAGGAGTAAATTTGGTGTTATTAAATTTAAGAAAATATTTTGCAACTTAATTGATTGGAAATTGAATGATGAAAGGCAATAACAATTTAGTTAAACTCAATGAATCAATTAAGAATTAAGTAAATAATATAGGGAAGAGAAGTGCAACAATTTTTTAGTGGCTCATTAAATGAATCTTGCTTACATCCACTCCTTTAAGTCTCTCTTGGAATTCTATTATAAATTTTATTTTAGCCACGTGAAAAAAAACCTTCTTACAATAATCTTGATTTGATAAAGAGGAACTTTGTAAAGTCTTCCTTTAAGGTAAAAAAAAACCTCAATACTTTTTTGAAACAACTAAATACAAGAATATCAAACCTAATTGATGACTTCAATAAACGTTGCTTGCTTACTTTAGTGCTCAAAGTCTCTTAACCAATGAACAACTAATGAACAAATGCCTATAAAATGATAAAAAAAAAACTCTTATAAATATGTTTTCTACCCCTTAATGTCATAAAGATGTATAAAAACTAAATGCATAAGTATTTATACTCATATTTGCTCCAAAATATCTTTAAACACAAAAATTTTCCATTATAATGACTTGTAGCAATGGCACTAATTAAATAGATAACTAATGTCTCCATAATAACATCTTGGTCAACCCTATCTAAATGTTGGTTGACCAAACCTATATATTGGTCAACTAGTGTGTTCGAAATTGTATATTGATTGACTACATTAAAGCATTGGTTGACTAATGTGTGAAGAAACATGTTTTCAAAGATTTTTAAAGTTGGTTTAAAGACCAAACTATATTCCTGTGAATAAAACTTGATCCAAAACCATTTCAAATGTTCTATGAAAGTATTTTAAAGATTACGAGGTTTTTTCCTTTGAAATCATAACTTTAATTCCTTTTGATAATATAAAAGATTTATGTATTAAGACTAAAACATGATATGATTATTTATAAAGAGCCCTTAAAGTAATAAAATAATTATTTATGAGATCTAAGAAAAATCATATATGAATCTGTCAACTTATTGTGCCTTGAGCTTCATTAGTCTTGGTCTTCTTCTCAACTTGAATGGTTTTGGTTTCCAGAAATTATTTAGCAAAAGGGTTAAATTAGACTTTGACTTTGATGATAAAGTAAGGGTTAGTCCTTCAGTGGGGTTTAGATTTTGAAATAAGAAAATAAAATGAAACTAACTAATAAAAACAAATTAAAGAAAATATGCGAAAAATGGTAAAATTGGAGAATTCGGTAGGGATCCGATTCTTTGGTTCAATCTCGGCCTACACCCTAATTAAGCATATTTCATTGATTTTTTGTTCTCAATCTCTCCTAGAAACTATTAATCGTAGGTTAATAATTAACCCAAGTTTTCCCTTAATCTTTGTTTAATCAAGATACAATCGTTAATTAAACCTAACTACCGAATAACCTAGGATACCATCTCTATATTTAATTAGGCAGTAGTATTATAAATTAGGAAAATCGATTAATCAGGGCAATAACCACATATGATGCGTCATTTAACCTAGGTCATGGTATCCCTAATAATTATGAATCATTTGTCGTTACATATGAATTTCAACATAACAATTACGAATTATATCGAAATTTTAGCAATGGGTATGCAATCAAACGATTCAATGAATGCATTAAAATCATAATCATTCAATACCCAATCCAATAAACACAAGATAACATAATCAATTCCTAATGAGAGAAAGAAACAACAAAAACAATAAAAAATAACTTAACCCTGGCCATCAGCGTTGATGTCGCCTTTGAACCGGCGTAGGGACATTTAGCTTTCTATGGGTCTTCCAAGAAAATACTTCAACCCCATAAAAATCATCCCAACCAAAAACCCCTTTGGTCTTACGCTATTGCCGTAAGCTTCTCTACTCTCTACTATTCATGATTTGACAAATAAAAACTTTGGACCCTACTACTATTCACCTACCATTTGTTTCTGCCGGCTCTGCTCTCCTTTTGTCTAACGCCAGCCTCCTCCTTTTATTTATGTCGCCCTCTGTACTATAGCTTCATTATGTATTGATGGGATGAATAAAGTCTTCCTCTATTTTAAAACCTTCTCCTATTGCGTCCTTGAAACGCAGCTATTGTCTATGTTTAATGCAGTTGTTTGCGTTAAACACAGACGCTGCCTACATTACACAAACTACGTTTTGCTACTTGGTTGTGCTTCCATTTTACTTTTGGCTTCCTCACCAGCTGTTGTCGTTTCATGCTTAACTTATTTCTCCTTTTTTTTGTTCCTGTTGTTCCATTAATTAGACTTGCATGGGATATGCAATTTCCATGCTAAGCTTCTCTTTTTCACTTCTTTACCGTGAGCAATTGGGATTTTTTTCTTGTCTTCTTCTTGATCTAATTTTCTCTGTCTCGCTCCATAAAGACAAGTGAGTATTGATCTTTAGAAAATGATCCGTATGTAGTGCTTTCGACTCACTTTAATTTCTTTACTTCCAAATTGTACCTAAAATCATATATGAATTAAAGTGAGTATCCTAAGTAATTTCATGTCACTAATAGCTAAGTGTAAATAATTAAATGTATCAACAATTAAACACATATCAATGGGGGCTAAAGCATAGTATTCAGGGTCTTTAAGGCAACATAATGGGGTAGGTATCTTAGTTGTCAAGGAACTCATATACCATGTTTTAGGACTAATGATGACTAATTATAGGATATGTCTTTAAAGAATGTGCTGAAATTTCTTATTTTCAATGCGGTATGTGCTTATACATCCTAAACAGGGTTAGATGGATAGCTTAAGTGTCAGTTCTGGGAAGAGCTAGATGAGGAGATTCAATAGATCTACTCTAATAGGAGAGTTATTTTAGGAGCAGAATTTAATAGTTATATAGGGGTAACCTTAGACATATATTCATTGACTCTTGGGGATCTCAAGTCCAATGATAGAAATAATAGGTGATACCTAACACTTGCTTGTCAACTCAATATAGATTGTTGGTTATGGATCTTATAATCAAGGGTTAGAGGAAGAAGAGAAGTCTTAGAAGGTGTACCTGAGTTAGATTGTGGAACCTGTAAGGGATACGATAGAAAAACTTAGGGAGAGAGTAATATATAGATAAGAATGACAATTGGTAGGAGATGATAATCAAATGTAGGAGAGAGTATAATCTCTTTTAAGGAAAGCAACTAAAGAGATTTTAGGTGTTTCTAAAAGACATAGGGGTGGTAAGATGGAGTCTTAGTGGTGGAATGAATATGAGCGAGAAATGGTTAAGATTAAGAAGCTTGCCTATAAAGCTCTTTTAGATAGTCATAATGGTAGAGAGGGTAGTTAATAGAGAAAGTTGAAAACTGGAAAAGAACGAGGTGAAGAAGATAGTTTCATAAGCTAAAAGCAGAGTTTATAAGAAAATTTACCAATAATTAGAAACTAAAGATGGATAAAAGGATATTTTTAAGTTGGTAAGAGCTAGGGAATGGATAGCAAGAGACTTAGATCAAGTTTTTTATATAAAATATGAAGTAGTACAAGTGCTCGTAGCTAAAAATTAAATAAAAAAAGATGGTAGAGATACTTCTATATCCCTTTTAATGAAAGCGTAGAGGATGACATCTTATTAGGTGATATTATCTGTTTAAAGAGGTATTAGAACTTTACTTATTGTTGATAGATAACAAGGGAACAAATAAAAAGAGCTTTGAGGGAGATGATGATTGTAAGGGTAGTAGGGCCTGCTTAAATACCCATAGAGTTACGGAAGAGCTTAGTCAAATAGGGTCTTATTTGGCTAGCCAAGCTTTTTAATGCGATCCTTAAGTCCACCTAAGTGTTAAATAAGTGGAGACATATTATGTTAATTCCTATATACAAGAACAAAGGGGACATCCAAAGTTGTAACAACTATTGAAGCACCAAACTACTTAGTCAAACCATGAAGTTATAGGAGAAGGTGATTGAAAAGAGAGTGAGAAATAATGAACCTATCTTGGAGAACCAATTTTGTTTCATGCAAGGAAGGTCTATGATAGAAGCATTACTTCTTATTAAAAGATTAATGGAATATTATAGGGAAACACAGTGTAACCTACATATGATTTTTATTGACTTAGATAAAGCTTAAGACAAGGTAACTATGGAAATCTTGTGGAGATGTTTAGAATTTAAAAGAGTTCCTATGACCTATATGCAGGTTATTAGGGATATGTATGAAGGTGATAAGACTAGAATAAGGACAATATGAGGAGATACAAAGCTTTTTTATATCAATATTGGGCTACACTAAGGCTCCTTATTGAGTATTTTTTTGTTTGCAGTAATGATGGATGAGCTCTCTAAGAATATCCAAGGGGTTATGCCTTAGTGTATCTTATTTACTGATGATATTGTTTTAATGGATGAAACAAAAGAGGGTGTCATTATAAAGTTAGAATTATGAAAAGATACATTAGAGTCAAAGGGTTTTAAATGGAGTAGGATTATGACTGAGTACTTATAATGTAATTTTATGTGTGAAAAGGTGGCTCTCAATATGGAGGTAGAAGTTATACTACAGAAAGAGTGTTTTAAGTATTTAGGATCCATTATCAAATGTAATAGAGAGATTAATGAGGACATTGTTTACCGTATCAAAACAGGGTGGCTTAAATGGAGAAATGCATCAGGAGTTTTATATGGCAAGAGGATATCACTCAAGCTCAAAGGTAAATTTTATTATTTATATTGGATTTAAATAAATATAGTACCCTAAAAAGCAAATGTATTTACATATAACTTAATTTTCTTCCAGTTCCTTATGTAATGAAAATATTTATTATTGATAAAACAAAGAGTTTCGTTTAATTTATACTTTATTGTGATAATAGTGGGGAAGTGGATAATTCTAAAGAACCTCGGAACCATAAAGCTACTAAACACATTGAGAGAAAGTATACAAAGTGTTGAGGTGAATGTGGTAAAGATTCACACAAAGCAAAACCTTACTGATCCATTTATGAAGACGCTATCTTAAATGAATTTTGAGGGTCACATAGTAGGGATGGGAATGAGAGATATGTCAATCTTGCTTTAGGGCAAGTGGAAGATTGTTGGAGTTATGTAAATATAGTGCCATGGAAAGCAAGTGTATTTACATATAACTTAATTTTCTTTCAGTTACTTTTGTAATGAAAATATTTATTATTAATAAAATAAAAAACTTTGGTTTTATTTGTATTAGCATTATATATCAAGTCATAAGGTACCAAGATTCTTTTATAAGTAATATTCATATACATAGAGATGCTTAGGAAACATGTATATTACTAGAATCTAAATTAGTTGATTCACAGTTGAATAATCAAGTTGGTTACTTGATTATGATTTAGACTGTAGTGTTGTGATTTATCTCTGCGTAAGTAAAAGAGTTTACTTCAAGGAAATGATGAGTTTCACCTTATGATAGTAGTTGACTATTGATAATGGCACTATTAAATGAATCTGGAATCAAGTATGTTTTAAAGAACAAAGTGGGTCATTACTTTAATCTTAAAACATACACCTTAGCATTATGTTATTACAAACCAAAATCTTGATGAGTGGTGAACTCATATGTGTTCCATTATAATTCTTGATATGATCGGAATGGATTTGTACAAAGTATCAATCCAGTGTCTATGTTGGAATTATTAATTGAAACATGTATCAGGGAACATTCACTCAAATAAAGAGTTTATAGTGATATCATCACTTTTAGATGTTTTTACGGAGTTTGGTGATTAAATAGGCGCCAGTCTTTTGATTGACTAGTCACCCATCAAATCTTAACACCAAGATGAGATATTATGTGTTAATCACCAGATAAAGTAAAACAGGAGATCTAGAAGGAAAAACCATGGCCTAATGGTAATTCTACCCTTTATTAAGTGGATGGTTATAATATGGTTCATAATAAAGTTTGCAATTAGACATCTTATTTGAAACATGTATTCTCATATTATTTAGTAATTCAAAAGTTCAACCAATTGCCTTTAGTGGAATGATAGTTGGTTAATAAGCTGGAATTAATTCTAATGAGATTAAATTAATTCCGGGCTTATTAGAGCTTGAATTGTATAAGTCCGATTTGATTCCCCATTTGGCTTCTAGGAAGGTTATCAAGCAAAGTAAGAAATATAAATGGAGGATTTAAAGCTCATGATTGAATGTTGGGCTTACTTTAATTAGAAATCTAAATGAACTTTAAATATTAGGCTTGACTTTTGTTTGATTTGATTAATTAGATTAATTAAATTAAAACAAAGTTATTAAAGAAAGAAGGAGGGCATATTTCGGTTTTTATACCTAAATGTGTAGCTGCACATTTAACATTGAATTGCTAAATTAAAGATGGTTTTTATCATGCTTTATCATCATTAAATGGAGTAATGATCTTATCATTAAATCGTTTAATGGTTGTCTTTTAATAATGGCATGTAATGTAACCTTTTAGCATTCATTTCATTAAAGAAAGGAAGAGGTGCATTTGATGTATTCACTCTTCCTTCTTTCATCCATAACCGAAAATGAGAAGGTCTCATTTAGGTTATTGGTCTTTTCATATAGCCATCTTAAACAAATGAGAAGAGTCTCATTTATTGGCTTCTTTATGATTGATTAAATAATGAAGTGATGCATTAGATGCACATCACATCTTTCTTTCATGATAACCAAAATTGATAAGGAGAGGAAGAAGTGTTCTTGCATGTTGTTTTGACTCACTCTGTCCTCTCATGCATGGATAGCCGAAACTTGAATGAGAAGAGTCTCATTTTTGGCTTCTTTCTTCTAAGAAAAATCTCCGCAAAATACTTCTTATACTTTCCCAAAATACTTCTTCTCCTTTCCCACCAAAGGATCTTGTTAACTAAGTTGTCTAAGAAAAACAAGTGGTAGATCGGATTGGTGAGGGATACAATAACAAGGAGAGGATACATTAACAAAGGAGAGGGTACAAAAGCGAGGAGTCAAAGCTGTAGCAAGGAGTCGGTATATTTCTACCACCTTGTTCTTATGTAAATTATTTTCCTTATACCATATCATGTGCAGCTAAAACATGTTGATTTGGTTACATTATTTCTGCTACGTTTTGATTTCGAAAAGTTTTGAAATCTACCTTTTAACCAAATCTTGCATGCTTTTGTTTTCGATCCAACAATTGGTATCAGAGACATTTTCTTATATATGTTCTCGATTCCTATATTTGATGCATGGGTTGGTAATTAAATGTTGTATGCTGAATATTTTTATGTGATAGAAATATATATGTGTATTTTTTGCTCTTTTGGTTATCCATAGAATATAGTTTTACCTTGTAAGTTTTTTTGGTTTGGTTTGTAACAAAGAGGGTGGCCTATCATCGTCATGTTTCCTCCATAGTTTCATTTTTCTGTTTTCTTTGATTTTGTAATGTATTGAAGATGGAGCAACCATGGATCGAAAAGAAGCATAGGTAATGGTTTCGGTGTATCCTTTTATGTATTGGCAAGTTTCAGTTTTATGAAAACCAAAGTGTTGGAATTTTGTTTTAACAAAGTTTCAGTTTTATGAAAACCAAGGTGATGGAATTTTTGTTTTAACAAAGTTTTGGTTTGATGAAATACAAGTGCTAGAATATTTTTTTAGTGTTGGAATTTTTGTTTTCATATTGCCAAGGTTTCAATTTTGATGAAAACAAGTGTCGTTTTTTTGTTTGTTTTCAAAGTGACAAAATTTTGATTTTATGAAAATGCCACTACACATTTTTACTAAATGGGCCAGGTCATGTGGATGAAAGTTCGAAGCAAAAGACCTAAGTCTAAGAAGTTTTTTTGGGCCTACAAGCCTTGTAATTTTATTTATGTTCTAGAATGGACAATCAAATGTGGCCTATTGGTTCATAAGATGAATGGATAAATGAATGCGAATAGTATGCGATATTACGTGATTGTATGTCATTTAGAAAATTACCAACTCTAGGCTTTGCCATGTATTCATTATGTATGAGATATATAATAAAATAATATAGGATGGATAATAAATTACATCTAGACAAGATGGTATTCATTAAAAACTTAAAGACCGAAAAAGATTGAGTGGGAGAGGATGCCCATGTGAGAGTCCACGGTCTCCATACGATGGACCATTTGCATGTGGTGAAGTGTTACTCCCCACCAGAGGACATGAGTCCTAGATCTTGCATGGTTTGGGTCTCCTAAAGGATAAATCTACTTATTGGTAGCAATTGTGACCTCCCACTGAGGCATGGTTTGTAAGTATCTTTAGTGGATGAATCCAATGGTTACACACTCAACATATTTTATCAATAACCTGCCCATCGTAGCTTTGTTTGTAAAAGTATGGACTAAATTATGATGCTTCTCAAAAAGTTAGGCATGGAGATGCATGGTAGTTTTTTAAGTGGGAGGGGTCCCAGTTTTTCTTTTAATGGATAAGATGGCCCACTATCACTTAGTCTATTATAGATAAGAAAAATAACCATCATAAAAAGTTTTAATTTTTTTAAGTTTTGTTAAATCTATCATCATGTATACATGCGTCATGATTTTATAAAAATTTCCATTATTATTGACTAGTATGCTCATGTTTTAATTATTTATATTTTCAGACATAATCAACCACAATATGAATCCACTCACTTTGCTCTTGACTAATAAAAAATTAGAAAATGGAGAGAATTTTAATGAATGGAGACATAACGTTGACATTGTTCTTCAATACGAACAAATTTTATGGGTATTAGCAAAAAATGAATCTACACCTCCGGGTGGTAATTTAACTTCTGAGCAAGTCCAACAACAAGAGCAATGGCAGAATGCTGATAAGACTTGTAAGTGTTATATTCTAGCTTATATCTGTGGAATGTTGCAAAAGCAAATTGCTTTCATGAAAACTACTAGTGCAATGGTCCATCACCTATATGAGATGTTTGGTGTGAGGACCAAGTCTGCAAGAGTGAAAGCTATCCAAACTTTTCATAATCTTAGACAAAAACCTACTAAACTGGTGCGGGATTACATGCTGTGTAACATCCCCTCACTTATGGGAAGGGCATTTTGGTCATTTTGGTAAATTGGAATGGGTTAGGAGTATTTTAAAG
>JANZXR010000006.1:24351148-24388421 GCA_027575705.1 Erythroxylum echinodendron | reverse complement strand
AAATAATTTATCTAACAATACCAAAATTCATTCAAATCATGTTTACTAAAATAATCAAAAATTCAAGGCCCAACATTGGTCTATGAAGATTTTGAAAACTTTGATGATGAAGAATATAAAGAAGTAAGCAATGTTTGCCTTATGGCCAATTTAGGTGAAGACGATGTTTATTATTCTAACTCTAATATTGATTTTAATGAATTACGAGATGCATATCATAAGTTGTATGTTTATTATAAAAAGTTAACTATGCAATCTTTCAAAGAGGTTGAGAAGTCTAAAAACAATGACGCATCTTTGAAGAATAAGATTAAATCATTAGTGTTAGTGAATAAGAACTTGTTGTCCAAAAATGTCTCTTGAAATGAGTATAAGCAAAAAGTTTCTAAAAAAGAATTTTTGGAAGAAAAAGTAACTTAGTTAGAAATTGATTTTCTTGGGAAAGATGATAGAGATTCTGAAAGAGTTAAACAATTAGAAGGGAAGGTTGCTGATATAGAACTTGCTCGTGATTACTTAAAAAATGAAAAAGAAAAGTTTGTTAGAAAGATCTTATATCTATAAAAGGATTTAGCTAATTTTGTTGATGATAGGAATAATCTTGACGCATTGCTTGGTAATGGAAAAGATGTCTTTGATAAGGTACGAATAGGATATAATGAAGATAACAATGTTAAGTTGCACAAGAATTTATTTGTTAAATCCAACAGTAGCTATAGTCAAAATAATAGGAGCCTAAAATATGATAAAAGTAGTAACTTCCATTCATCTGTTTTATGCTTTTACTGTGGTAAACATGGACATATTATTCATTCTTGTAACATTCATAGAATGAAAAAATTATTTTAAATGTATTTTGGAAATAAAATGGTCAAACTATGTAGAAAAGTTTGGATACTTAAATTAAGATAATATATTCTACAGATATGCTTCAAAACGATTACAAGAGAAAATCAATGGATAATTTAAAGTGGTTGTTCAAGACACAAGATAGATGAAATATCATATTTCAGCTATATTGAAAGCAAAGATGGAGGTAATGTTGTCTTTGTTGACAAAAACAAGGCAAAGGTCACATGAATTGGTAAAATTGGTGCTTCTAATTCTACTTCTATAGATAATGTTCTCTATGCTAATGTTTGAAACATAACCTGCTGAGAGTAAGTCAATTATGTGATAAGGGATATAGAGTCACTTTCTATGCACCTCATTATGAAATGATTGATAATAACGATAACATTGTACTTATTGGTCCTAGAAATCAAAATATATACTATGCTCAATTGGAAGACATGTCTTCTCAAAAAGTTAAATGTTTTGTGTCTTTAGAAAAGGACTCATTAATCTGGTATAGACGATTTGGACATACTAGCATGAGCATTTTATCAAAAATGTCCAAAACTGATTTAGTGAGAGGATTACCAAATTTAAATTTTGAAAATAATTAGGTTTATGAAGCTTGCTTAAAAGGAAAACAAGTTAGAAGTAGCTTTCCACCAAAGAATGTTGTATCTACCAACCAGCCTCTTAAGTTTATTCATATGGATTTATTTGGTCCTAATAGAACTCAAAGCTTTGGTGGTAAACATTATGGTTTTATTATTATAGATGATTATTCTAGATTTACGTTGGTTTATTTTCTAACAAATAATGATGATGCTTTTGAATTCTTTGAGAAGTTTTAAAGAAAAATTCAAATTGAAAAAGAGTACTGCATTTTTTCAATTAGAAGTGATCATTGAGGAGAATTTGATAACAAAAAATTTGAAGATTTCTATGATGATAGTGATATAACTCATAATTTCTCATGTCCTTAGAATCCGCAGCAAAATGGAGTTGTTGAAAGAAGGAACATGACCTTTGCTAATATGGCTCGGACCATATTGTGTGAGAGTGGTTTAACTCATGGATATTAGGCAGAAGTTGTGTCCACTGCTTGTTACATTTTGAACAGGTGTCTTATAAGGCTTATTCTTAAAAGGACCCCCTATAAGCAGTGGAAAGGAAGAAAATTGAATATTGCCTACTTTTGGGTTTTTGGTTGCAAGTGTTTTATTTTAAACAATGAGGACAATCTTGGAAATTTTGATGCAAAATCTGATGAATATATTTTTCTAGGATACAACACTATGACCAAAGGTTTAAGGTATATAACCAAAGAACCAAGAGGATAGGAGAATCAATACATATAGTATTTGATGAAGCACTACCCTCAACAACAACTTCTGATTTTGATGATGAAGAGAAACCTTGATTCCTAAAAATTCACCATAAATTGAACCTGTATTGCCTTCGGTATCACCAGATCAACAGGGTCCTTCTGAAGCTAGGACAGAAAAGGTTCCCTCTTTAAGTACACCTTAATAGGAACCTATTCAACAAAGGATGCCAAATATTCATAATGGAATGACACCAAAAGAATGGAGAGGTCATGATACACTTTAATACATTCTAGGAGACCCTTCTAAAAGTATAAGAAGTAGATCATCTTTCAAAAACAATTATGTTGCTTTCGTTTCACAATTAGAACCAAAGGTTATAGAGGAGGCACTTGCTGATGAAAGCTAGACTATAGCTATGAAAGATGAACTGAACCAGGTTGAAAAGAACCAAGTTTAGAATTTAGTACCTTATCCACAAAACAAGTCAGTTATTAGAACTCGTTGGGTACTTCGAAACAAACTCGATGAAAATGTTAAGATGGTAAGAAATAAAGATAAACTTGTAGCTCAAAGCTATAATCAACATAAAGGCATTGATTTTGATAAGAATTATGCTCCTGTTACTAGACTAGAATAAATCAAGATTTTACTTGCCTTTGTATGTTATAAAAATTTCAAATTACACCAAATGGACATCAAAAGTGCTTTTCTAAATGGATATATTAATGAAGAAGTATTTGTTAAAAAACCTCCAAGTTTCGAGAACACAGACCATCCAGATTATGTGATGAAATTCAAAAAAGCTTTGTATGGTCTAAAATAGGCTCCTCGAGCATAGTATGATAGGTTAAGTAACTTCTTGCTTGAGAATAACTTTGAAAGAAGGAAGATAGATAAAACTCTATTTATTAAGTGGAAGAAAAATGATTTACTTATTGTTCAAGTATTTGTTGATGACGTAATATTTGGTGCTACTAATCCATCTTTCTATGAAGAATTCTTAGCTTTAATGCAAGTGGAGTTCGAAATGAGTATGATGGGAGAGTTATCTTTTTTTCTTGGGTTGCAAATTAAGCAAACAGAAAAAGGAATCTTAATTATTCAAGACAAGTACACAAAGAAACTTATCAAGAGATATCATTTTGAAAATACCAAACCAATGGGAACTCTAATGTATACTGGAACTAAGATTGATAAGGATGAAGCTGGCAAAGCTACTGATGAGACAAAATATAAACGAATGATTAGTTCACTTTTATATCTCACTAAGTTCAAGACCTGATATTATGCTTAGCGTGTGTCTTTGTGCACGCTTTCAGTTAACTCCTAAAAAAAGTCACCTTTAAGCAGTCAAGAGAATCTTTCGTTATCTTTTTGAAAATATAGATTTCAAATTATGGTATCCAAAAATTGACTCTTTGATATAGTTGACTATTGTGATGCAGATTACAAAGGTGATAAGGTTGATAGGAAAAACACAAGTGGTTACTGTTAATTTATAGAAGGAAGTTTAGTTTCTTGGTCCCGCAAGAAACAAAATTGCACAGCGCTCTTCACAACTAAAACTAAGTATATAGCAGATGCTAGTTGTTGTGCTCAGATCTTATGGATGAAACATTAGCTTTAGGAGTCTCTCTAAACTTTAGTCATATTCCTATATTACATGATAGCACAGTGCAATCAATTTATCTAAAAATCCTCTAGAAATAAGCATATATAAGCTAAAAATCACTTTCTCAGATATCATGTCTTAAAAGGAACTATTGAACTACTGCATGTTAATACTGAAAATCAAGTAGCTGATATTTTCACTAAGCCACTTTCAGAAGATATATTTTGTTTATTAAGAAAAGGACTTGGCACATGCAGATTATCTAACATTTGACTATGTTCAAAGATGTTAGTTACTCTCATTTACAGATATTAGCAGGCTCCTTCTAATAAGAGGCCCCTATCAGTTTAAAACGATTGCCTAAGAGGCTCCTATCTTTTTAAAGTGAAAGAATAACCTTGTTTAGAGATAGCCCTCATTAAAACGAGGTCGTTTCATTTTTTTAAAAATCACACGTGCAGTTCTATCAGACCTTCATACAACTGACAGAAGATATGAAAGAGATTATACCTCTAAGAATGTGTACTTAAAAATCGTCTCTTAACAATTGTTTATTATATCTCAAGACAGTTCCTTTTCTTCATTTTATCTTCAACACTAATTGCAGCCCCTTCCATCTCACTACAATCAAACTCTCTTCTTTGCAAATCTTTTCAGTAATTTCCAACATCCTCTTTTTGTTGATAATGACACGAACAAAGTTTAAGGGCCAAAAGAAATCTTTGACACCCACTATTAGTCATGATGAAACTCATCGTTATGAACAAGACTTTGAAACCTTTGTTTCTAAATCTTCTTCTCTATCACTAATAATAGGATCGCTAAACACCTTCATTGAACTTGTCTCTGTTTCTTCTATTAAAAAGCCTTGATTTTTATAAGCATCTATTTGGGAGACTACATACAAGAAAAAGCTAAAAATTGTGGCATCATCTGAAGAATCAACCTTTGATTCATCTACTAGACACAATGAGTTAAAAAAGAAGCAACATGTTTCTAAGAAGAAGAAGAAAGAGAAGTAGAAGAAAAAGAAGAAGGAAAAGAAAAAAAAATCTTCAAGTGAAGAAGAACATACTCTTATGAGAAGAGTCTCTAATAAGGGGAAGCTGATGAAGAAGGTAGGATTCCATTCTCCTTCTCCAAATTCATAATCTCCATCACTTTCTACTTCACTGCCTACTCTCACTCCACCCTCTCTTAATCCTAAAATCTCCGCACCACTACTATCGACTACTCCTTAACCTGATTCCATGGGTCAAATATTGCCTGAAGAACACTGGATCATTAATGAGGATGATTCAAAAGAAGAATCGGTTCATTTGGTAAGGCGTCCATAAACTAGAGGAAGTCTTCCAAAGTAGGCAGAGAAAATGCCTATAATTGAAAAAGAAAAGAGCCCTCAAACTAAACTAGCAAAGAATAAGCATCTCGGAAAAGAAAGAGAGAAGAAATAAGAAAAGAGAAGGCGCCTATGATTGAAGAGCCCGTAGAGGATCCCATTATTTAGGATGAACCTATTTTTGAAGAAACTTTGTTTGAAGCAATTCCTGAGGCCAAGAGGTCAAAAACAAAGAAAATCTCTATATACAAGAAAGGAGAATCTTTAACACCTATAAAAATGTTCCAATTTATGAAAGCTGAAGCACGATATAGAAGGCACTACAAAATGAGGAAGATGGTTGTTAGACGCATTATTCCTCCTCTCATGTTTGATGATATTGATATTCCCATTTCTCTTTATTTTCTTATTCTTGGTTGGCAAAATATTTTGAATTTGAATGAGACAATTTGTGATAAATTAATTCGATCTTTTTATACCTATATACGAAAAGATGTAGTTGATGGAAAATTGGCAATTATTTCTTACGTATGTGAGTGTGAGATTCTGCATACTGAGAAAATTTGGGTAATTTATTAGTTATAACTCTTGTAGGAAGAATTGACCTCCTTTGTCATAAGTGGGACATTGCTTGTCTTGATTTAGGAGAAGTTGTAGACTTATTTGCCTACACATCGAGAATACACAAGAAAGGAGACCTAGGTGCAGACAGTTAGATATACTGCCCTGATGCCTTGCCTACCACTTTAATTTTTTCAAGAAGTAGCTTAGTGGAAAGATGTTGTCTTTTGGACACTTATGTAGTCTACAACTTGTTAAAGGGTAATAGGATGAACCTCCCAGCCATCATTTTGAGATTTACGTTCGATAAAGGAAGTCATAAGAACACTATAGGAGGGTTGCCTTATAGAATGCTGCTGACCAAAATTTTCACCTACTATGACGTGTCTTTGGATGATTTAGAATAGTATACGCCTCTAAGTTTCATTCTTCCATTCCTTATCAATTTGGATATAAGTTAAAGGAAAATTTCTGGGTTGAAAAGAAATAAGAAAGAATAGCAGTTTTCTTAGGTCCTGCTCCAGTACAACAACCTCCTTCTCCAGCACAATAACCTACTCCAAAAACCAACAATCTAGATATTCAAGAACAATTGAGGGAGATTAGACTACATCAGGATCAAATGCAGGATTAGATTAAGGACATACAAAATCTTCTTTATGTTTTTATTAAATCTCTTAAAGAATACTTTCATTAGGACACATAATTTTTTTTTATAATAATTGTTTTGTCATTGATATGACTATCTTTGTGCCTTCTGGTTTATATATATTTATGATATTTTTTTGTTACTAATTTTTCTTTTGCATAGTTTGTGACACTCTAAATGCTTTAACGTGGTCTATCGAATTTCTTACCCTTCATTTTGATAATGACGAAGGGGGAGAATATAGAAAGATATATTTTGATATATTTTTAATTATGAAATTAGCTGCTAATAAGATGTTTGTTGTTTTTCATTTTTGTAATTCTATGCCTACATTTAAGTTAACTTCATGCTTATACTTAAGTTCTCTACATCCAATTTTCAAACGATAGGCTCCTACTATTTAGCACTAATAAAAGGCTCCAGATTATGGGTAAGGACTTACATATAAGGATTACAGATATCTTTCGAAATCTTTCACTATTATTTGAATTTTTGAAAACATATCTATTATTGCTTGTCATCATCAAAAAGGGAGAGATTGTTAGCTCAAGGCTTTTTGAATTAATGATTTTGGTGATAGCAACTAATGATATTTAGTTACAAAATTCAAATTTATTTGGATTTATTCAAAAAGATAATGATGTTAAAAGAGATTATATATTTTAGTTCTCTATTTTAAACTAAAGGGATAAACGTTTCCTATTTTGCAGGAATTGGTTTAACAAACTTATTTCATTATTTAGATACGGTCCTATAAAATCTAGAATGGATAAGCTCCTATCATTTCTGTATGAATGAAGGATCCTGCTATTTTACTCTATTCAACATTCGACTCTAAGGTAAAGTCAAATATTTATTCAAATGTCTGATATTTTGAAGATACTGCCAACAATATCATCGAAGATATTTTTTTAAAGGATTCAAGGCAGATTCGGTTAATGATATAATTAAGTAATGACCAGTTAAAGAGAACGCCTATTTAAAGAAGAGCTACTGCATTCACAATGCATGCAAGATTTCTTGAAATCAGTAGCATCAATACTCTTAAAAGTGATATCTATATCAAATCCTCTGTAGAAAGGGAAAATATTTTATTGAGAAAGACTGTTATTCTTTGAAGCTCACATTAAGCAAATTTTATTTTCATTTGTTGAAAGCTTATAGAAGCTAGCTAAATACTACTAGTGTAGAAGATTGAAGAACCTTGAAAAATATATATTTGTGAGCTTGGAGAAGCTCATCAAATCACTACTTAGAGACTTATTAGTGAAATACTCAAGTTGAACACTTGAGGAGTGCATAAACTTCGTTATAAGTCGAATATGTATAAATTAGTTGTATCATTCTTTCTCTTTCCTTAACTTTTAAATTTTCGCATTTTAGTTAATATTGTTTTCATTTATACGAGACTCCTTCTCTTTTTAAACTTTAACAAGTTCTTACCATTTTAACCAATGTTTTAAAAACCGGATCGGACATTGGACCAATCGAAAGAAAGGTTTAAGATTTAGGCGTTTAACCAGTAGCGAACTGTTATAAAACCGGTATATAATAAATAAGAAGTAAAACTTATAATACTAAGCAAGATGATTGTTTTCTTAGTTTTATTTATAATTCATAATTTATAAATAATTAATGCTTAATTTAATTGAATGACTATTTTTAATAAATAAAACTCTAATACTTATTATTATTGTATTATATTTACATCTCATTAGTTTTATAAATCGTAAATAAATCATTTTATCAATAATTAAAAATAAACTAATTATATCAATATGATAGTAAATTAAATATTTTATTATATTATTTGTTAATACTGATAAATATGTACAAGTAATTGATAATTGATTTATTTTATTGTTAATAAATATAATTATAAATCACCTCCCCTTTATACAAAATCCAGCTGCTCTGATCTATGACTTAAGACAATAATAGTTTCCAGAAAAGTGCACACACACACACACACACACACACACACACACACACACACACATATATATATAATAGTGGTAAAGCTTCAGAATCAAACTCAGCAGAATGACTAAAGGTTGGTGACAAGGTTTGCTGTGTATGCTTGTCATGGTTGAAGGCAGGACAAGAAACCCAAATGCTTCCTTGGCTTCATAGTTTCCATACGCTTTATACTAAAAATCACTCGTCTTCCTTTCTGAATGTTTGAAGAAGAATTTATATGCTGACAAAAAATGCCAGTTTAAAGAATCTAGTGTGGTTTAGAAACTCTATCAACAAAAGCATCCAGTGTATCTTCCAATCACCTACACACCATCTGCACAAAAGAATGTTACAAAACATGACAGATACTTGAAGAGATTCTCACTCATGAATGGTAGCATCTCTTTAAGTGCAACTACCAGTAGAATCTTTTTTAACATGGATCTATTTATGCATATATATGGATTCTAAAAGAAGGAAGCCAATGAATGAAAATGCAACCAAGCATTACTTGTTAGAGACAAGCAGTAAGGTCAGAAAAAATATAGCCATTTTTGTGAACTTGAAACCAAATTCTGGAGAATGAGAAGTTACTATTCAACATTTGATTTTCTAGAAATCTACTTACAATTAAGTATCTTTCATGAAATATGAGGAACTTTATAAATTTTAACCCACAAACATGTGGATCATGCCAAATAAATCTTAAAATTGGTGATTTTCCTCAATATTCTATTATCCTTATTGTTGATCACTTTCACTTCAGTTGTGTCTTTATATTCGGAAAAATTCACTAGGGAATCCATTACACAATCATATTAATGAACCCATAGAAAATAAAAACCCATAACTTGTAAAAACTTAAGTAAAAAGGAACTTTTTTATATGATTAGCAAGCCAAATCATTCATCCATATGACATGACATACTATACACAAGCACATCTACTGAATTCTTATAATTATGTCATATGTCATTATGTGACATTAAACGTGAGTGAAGCATGTATTTAAGTCGTTTAGCTACACAGGTTCAAAGAGAAAGAGAGCTATAAAATGGTTCGCACACTGCAACTTACTTGTAAACTTTCCAGAAGAGAATTTGGAGCCCTTCTTAGAAACTAACAGATGAAAGTATAAGTATTGCGTAAGGCCACCATACCATTGATTTAATCAGAAGAAAGGCTCTCCACACTCCGAACAGTACAATCAATCTTATAAGCCATAAAGCATACTACATACAAAGATTGTAATAACCCGTAAGATTACAAGAATCATAAATTATAAATGAAATCAAAACAATATACTAAAAATCGCTCATCTTCATTTCTAAATGTTTGAAGAAGAATTCATAAGCTGACAAAAAACGCCAGTATAAAGTTAAACGCAATTGATCCCATGTGAAGGTGATCACTTTCATAATGTAGCCAACCAATAAGTGACTTAAAAGGAGCTAACTACAAGGAGAAATGCTTATTTAGATATTAAGAATTCCAACATACATAGGTGGAAACAATAAATGGATCTCATATTAAAGTCAAAATATCTGTAGAACATAAAATTCAGAGCAACAGAATGAACAAAATTCAGTTTCCTTTTGATAACTTCCTACTCAAATATCCAATCTTTCTTACAAATTCTCCATAATAAATGTATAGCATTAAAAAGTAATAACAATTAAAAAAAGAACAACTTTTAAGAAACTTTTGTGGAAGAAAAGTAGCAGAAACCTGGAGAGAACGATGAGAATGAGGAAAGGTTTCTTGGAGATGACAGAAACAAAGATCGAGAAAGAGGGTTCTATTGCCACCGTCAAGTGTAACCATATTGGAAATGGTCATGACAGCCTACAGCTTTGTCCTTAAATCAAAGATAGAAAGTGAGAGAGTTTGATTTGTGAAATCTGAACTTTGATTTGAGAAGAGAAGAGAGGTGGTGAAAAGGAGAGGAGAAGCACGAGAGGAATCGATGAAATGAACAAGCTGTAGATTTGAAGACCGGTTGGACCGATTTGACAAAAAACTAAGCATTTCTTTGATAAACTGGCCGGTTTTAATATATAAAGGTTATTAGGTAAAATTGAACTAAACTACTGGCCGATTCAAACTTTTTCCGATCGGACCGACCAGATCGATCTGGTTTTAAAAACCTTAGTTTTAATAAGCTCCTATCGTTTATACGAATTAAAAGTAACTTACAAAAATTTTCAAGTCACACATAATTCAACTCATTTTGCGTGTTGTTTTATCAATTTACTCCCTATTGCTTCTCTTTGTCTCTTCTGAAAGTCATAATTTACTAACACAAGCTGACTCCACTATTTTTCTAAATTTTTATCATAAAGCCAGTTTAAAATCCGATCAAATAGGCCCAATTGCCATCCCTCATCTACAGCAATTTTGTTCATGATAATTCCAGGGGAAGCCAATTGAATCAAAAGGTGGCTTTAAGGCATCAAAAAATGGAGGGGGTAAACACCAAAGAGTAAATATACTGATTCGGCCTACTTGCACCCAGAATTTGCGAGCAGCATGGAAAGTTTTCACCTGTGTAAACAAAAAACATGGGAAAAAGCCTTTTGATAAAAGGATTTTTACATATAAAACCTTCATACTCCCCAACACGAGCTCTTGAGCTCAATGTTGATTCCCATCGATTCCCATCAAAAGAATCACATCGATTCTTTTATATGTAAAATTTTCATATCGACAATGATTGATAAATCTAATAGACCTTCAGTATGTTGCCAGAATGCATTAAAACAAAACAAAAAAAGACACAATGCAATGCTAATTATAAAAATCTAATTTAGATGTTTATCAATATATCCAAAACCAAAACATCTAAATAGGTCTCGTCCAAAGCAAAAAAAGACGTAGGCCTCAAATCCAAATCTTACATCCAAAATCAAAAGACCCAACAATTCCAGACAGTCTAGATTTTAAGTCTCACAATACTATAAAGAACAGCATCTGTTTTGCCAATTGGAAAAAGAAAGAAGCAATTGCCAACTGATCAAGGATCCTTAGTAGCGACCAATACCCCAGACTCTAATTACCCCATCTGTATAACCACTAAACAAGGTGCTTCCGTCCGCGCTCCAGTTCAAGCTCGTGCAGTAGATGTTCTGTAAACAATAGCAAGTCAACACAATATCAGACGCTATCTTATGATTTGCAAACTTCAAACCTTAAACAACAGACAAGGATTTCCATCGTCATCCATAATCCAACTGGGAAGTACATCAACAGGGATAGTAATAGAAAACAAAATGATTCACTAAAACAAGCCCTTCAAGACAACAAGAACCCCATCACAAATAAAGTGTAATTTGAGGTGCACCCTAAAACAGGGGATAGAAAATGTGCATAATTTGAATCCAACTAGCAACTTTACTAACAGAAGAGCTCAGTATTCTCCAATTTAACAGCAAAAAGGCCATTCGATGGCAATAGCTAGAAACAAATTAAGTCCCAGCAACCATTCAACACAAGAAAAGAAAGAACAATAAACAACAAATCAAGCATTTGGTCGCAAACACAATAAAGTTAACCTAAAAAGAATTCTGCATAGAACATTCGCAAATGGACATGATCAGAAAGTAACGAGGAAAATACTAAAACTGTTAAATTTATGAAAAGACAACACTTTTAAAGTCAAATAACAATACCTTGATCTTAGCACCGGTGGTAGTAGCAGTACCCTCAGATTTCTCAGCCTCAGCCTTAAGATCAACCTTCAAGTCTTCCACAATGCTCTTGCTCTCAAGATCCCATATCTTTATACTTTGCTCTGTAGCAGCACACAGCCAATACCTATTGGGACTAAAACAAAGAGCGTGAATCACAGCTCCATCATCCAAACTATAGAGCTTCTTCCCTTCAGCCAAATCCCAGAGCAGAATCACCCCGTCTTTGCCTCCACTGGCGCAAAGCGAACCATCCGGCGACACGGCCACCGTGTTCACATAGCCACCGTGGCCCGTCAAGGTGAACCGGAGTTTGCAATTGGTCAAGTTCCAAACTTTGACAGTCCGATCCCATGATGCGGAGACAATGGTGGGTTGAAGAGTGTTGGGGCTGAAACGGACACAACTGACCCAGTCGGAGTGAGCGTCGCCATCCTGGATGGTGTACTTGCACTCCCCTAGAGTGTTCCAGAGTTTGATGGTGCGGTCCCGGGAGGCGGAGACTATTTGACGGTTATCGATGGAGAACGCAACGGATAGGACGTCCTTGGAGTGGCCGACGAAGCGGCGGGCGGACATGCCGGCGGCGAGGTCCCAGAGGCGGAGCTCGCCGTCCCAGGCGCCAGAGAGAGCGAACTGGCCGTCGGAGGAGAGAACGACGTCCTGGACGAAGTGGGAGTGGCCGGTGAGGCGGCGACGGGGGACACCGTAGGTCTTGTCCTCCTTGGTGAGTTGCCAGAGGATGATGGACTTGTCGCGGGAGGAGCTGACGATCATGTCGGAGTTATCAATTGGGGTGGCTATGGCCGTGACCTGATCGGTGTGGGCCCTCATGGTGCCCCTAAGTACAAGTCCCTCTGCCATTGTAAGAGAAGGACTAGCAGCTTTGATTCTGTGTAGATTTTAGAGAGAGAAAGAGAGAGAGAGGGTAATGTGTAATTTTTGGTTTATATATAGTAAGATCTGAGCTAGGGTTTTGGAAGGTTGGGCCTGTGTGTAGAGTGTTATAGTATACAGCCCTATTTCCAGCTCGTCGGCGTTTTTTAAGTCGTATCTTTGCTTATAACATCAAATTAGAAGACCATATTACGTTATTATAAACTATAACATCAAATTAGAAGATCATGTTGTGTATGTATTTTTGGAATAACATCAACTATGGACTTAACAAAGTTGACAGAGGAGGAGAACTAGAATGAGAATCTAGTGTCTGTCTTACTGTAGTCTTAGCCCAAATGACATCATAATAAAAAATTAAAAATCCTAATATCATGTATTAGTAATTATCATTTACTAGTCATTGATTTTCACTTCTCCTTCCCAGTCACCCTCGTCCCAGATCTCCTCCTCCTCCTTAACTCTGCCAACTACAATAGATACATGCAGCATATGCATATCAATCAACGTTAGATTAGATAAGGAAGAGCTTAATCAGCTTTCTTTGTTTTGGGTTGCCCTTTGTTCCCTATTTTCCCATCCCTTACTGATTTCTCTCTGTAAATCCAAGACTTCAACCCACGTTCTCCACTATTACCCCAATGTTTTCCCTTTTCTTTACAGGGCCTAGGTTGTTCCCTCAACATTGAAAATGCTTTATCTAAGGTTTGTGTTACTTTAGCTTCTTTCATTCTTCTTTTTATGTCTTCCCTTTTCCCAGTTTTTGTTATGCCTTTCACTGTCGTTTCTCCGCATGGGTTATGGTTGTTCTGCCGTTGTCTGGAAGATTTCCTTTTTCTTGTCTGTTGCGTTTCCTTCGACATACTTGATTGTTAATGGAAATAGCTACCTATTGCTTGTTCACTCCTAGTTCCTTTGCATTTGTGCTGGTAGTTACAATGTTTGCCCATTGTGCATTTTGCCCCTTATGTAATTTCACTTGTATACTTTTGACCTACGTAGCCATTTTGGGAGAAGGCATAGGAGGAAGATCCTTATATCAGCAGGCTTTTTAGGAGGTGGGTATTTACTTTACAACCTGTACAATGCACACAAAAGAAGCCTCGCTGACCTGGAGAGAAACCTTGCTCGTGAACGAGAACATGAAGACCTCATTAAGGCCCAGTTGAGTGACCTCTTATTGCATTTCTTTTATGGGAGAAGGGCTTCTTTGTTTTCTTTCTCTCATGTGTTCTTTTATTTTGGAATTTGATAGAATGCAAACGCATTTCGAGAACATTCAAAGAATAGCAGATACAACAACTTTGCCTCATGTGATTCAATATTTGAGTGACCGGATAGCGGAAGACTTGGACCTTTCAGACCTCACTGAGAGGCTAAGGAAAGGGAAGCTTCAGCCTAGTACTATGACAACTTTACATAAAGTTGAGCTTTGGGATAGACTCAAAATCTTAAGTAAGCAGCGCTGCAAGTTGCTATTTTCCTATCATTTTACTGTATTTCTATAGGTTGTAGGGTGTTATGGATACCATCGTGTTCTTCAGGTTTCACAAGAATGGTGGTTTCGCTGTGGGCGATAACAGTTCTCACTTTATACATAAGAGTTCAAGTTAATGTTCTGGGTAGACATTTGTATGTTGATACTGCACGTTCTCTTGAAACATCTCCTGTTACTGTAAGTGCCATTATCTTTTATTGTTTTCCCAGCAAATTGTCTGAAAATTTGTTTTCACGTCCATTTATACTAAAATTGGCTATATTTCTATCTGATTAACCCAATATGTTGATATTAGTACGAAAGAATAACTTAGAAGATGAAGGCATGCAGTTCTGTCTGGGTTGCATGGAGTAGTTTTCTTTAGTTTAAAATGGTTATAATTATGAGATGTTTTGAAATATGGTAGCCTTAATGTAGAGTTGACAATAGTTCACGCAGGAGGATTGATTATCCAAAAGGATGCTTGGAACTTGATTGAGCACTTGGAAATAATTTGACGATGATCAGAACCATTCCTACTTCTGATTACTTGTAGACTGATATGTCAATTACCAGATGAAATGAAGTATATAAGTTGTTCTTGACTTATATTATTAAGTATTTGGAATGATGGTCGAGAAAGAATTGAGAAGAGATTTTATGTGTACTTTAAAAGGTGAGGCTGCATATGGATTTTGATTAAGGTGTGGCACAAGTTGAAAGTTAAGAAGGATGTGGTATGCGTCTGTTTTTGGTGATGGTCATATGTGTGCTGGATGGCAGTAGTTATATAGGGTTCTCTGATTGCTTATGCTATCCAGATGATTGTGTATCCAAAGCTGTGCTACAATTTACTGTTTAAGTTAAATTCAATGTGCCATTTTTGGTTTTCTAGTATTTAAATTGTGAAGATTTGACATATGATTGCATTTACTCATACTGATGGAAGGAGTATAGTTGTGAACAAATCAAACCCCTTTGTCTACAATCTTTGCCTTCTTCTGACCTCTAGAAATATTAATTGGGATGACCATACCATGGCTTGCCTAGGTCAATAATTGTTGCTAATTACTTCCCATTCCTAGGAACATCGTACAGTTTGCTTTAATTCCATAATGGATCAAGGTGGGGTATGGTTCAAGCTGGTAAGAACAATTCATGTATGATGGACTATTGAGAGTAGCATCTGCTAGCTATAATTATGCTGGTTTACGTCACAGTGTTCAATATGAATTGTGTCTCTTTCTTTTTCCTTTCAGATTGTATTCATGATTTTATATCCTGTGGTTTGCTAATACTTTAAGCAAATCATGAATTAATTTGGCATCGCAGATTCTATTTCACTGGCCCCCTTTGATCAACGATTGACATCGGTTTCTAGACCCTTAAATATTCCATGATAATTCCTTTTTTTCCTTTTAAATCTGGAACTTCTAAGGTTTTGTTGTCATCCAAATTCTAATTGCCAGAGTCTCATGCTACACTTATTCCCTTACCTTACCTCTTCACTTTTAGATTATGCCTAAATGATTTTGCTGTTTGGTATGGAAAATATTTGCCGAAATGGATGTCCAAACTTGGCATCATTCTCACTTGTATGCTATAGAATCCTTTTTAATTTAGGATCCACATAATTCCCACTCCGTCACATTCTACAATTGTTTTCATTCTATTGAAACTGAAGTTATAGCATGCATTCATGTCTATAGATTATCGCTCTCAACATATGTATCTGCAGCATCTCGAGGTTCGAAAACAGTAGACATAGAAGTTGTCATTCGTTTGTAGTGTACAATCAATTAATACAGTGCTAAACAGAATAAGATGCTCCGTAGTACTATTGAACTTCATGAGATGAGCATGAACAAATTTTCATTGTTTGCATGGACTCTAACAAGCAGAAGGAACTACTTTTTCTCCCAGAAACTTGGATATGTAACATAAGTTGCGAATATTGTGATACAACCACTTTTTATATTGGCTTAATGAACTAGCCCATACATTGCATATTGTCATTTGCAATTCACTCTTGATACCAGTTAGTTGTACGAAGTGTAGAAATGGATGTCAGTTTGTGTTTGTAATCTTCTTGTTTCTGTGCTTGCTTCTTCTGATTGACCAATCATTGTTCTGCAACCAAGTACTTGTTTCTCACATTTTACAAGAGATGCTTCCATATTACAGGAAGATCTTGACCTCATTGACCAAAACGATGAACGAAAATTTCTGGCCAGTGCAGATTTTCTCGCCAGTGATGGCTTGCCAATTTTAATTTCCAATATGCAGGCAGCGGTAACTGAATGCCTCAAGGGGTAATTTTCTTCTGTTACAAAATTCCGGGCATTCATAATAAACATCTCATACCCTATTTGATAGTCGAGTTACTGGAATTTAAATAACTACACAAGCAATAACTATATACAAGATTGAGATTCGGTTCATGAGATGTATATACTTACAGTGATTTTACATAGGATTGTCAAGATTCTCCCCACACTCATTGATTATGTCACTAAGGTTAACTCCATAGCCTCTTAGCAATTCCTTATTAAGAAGACTAATCATTAAAGGTTTCTTTCCTGTGCTTAAACTAATCTGTCTAGCACTTTTTGCTGATTGTTTGAGACTAGTGAGTAACTTTTGAAGGTTTTACTTGCATTTTTTTTTTTTTGGTTAATCTGTTTAGGAAACAGCTTGGAGATCTTTTCAATACCAAAATGCTTTGTGAAACACTCATGCAGATACTGCATGTGTTTATGAGCACAGGAAGTCCCCACCAGTGGGTGGACTGTGTGATGCCTAAAGATGGCAAGAAACAAGCTACAGCCTCAGGTAGTGATGAGGCTATTCTCTTGGGAACTACAAAGTTTGATCAGCTTATGATTGAAGTACGGTCTGTATTGTTGAGGTATGCTTGCCTTATTGGCTTTCGCAAAAAGAGCTGTGCTTATTATGTTTGAGTTGCAACAATTTATAAGTTGTCTTGTTGGCCTTTAATCAAGAGGGTAAAATGCCTGTAGTATGCTGCCAGAGGCATGATCATTGTATGTCAAGGTTTATTCATACATCACGGCTGTTTCTTCCATTGGTTCGTGCATAGAACTGCCTGTAATTGAGAACACTGTGTTCTTTAGGTAAACGCATGGTGATCATTGGAGTGTTGATGCATAACTGGAGTAAACATTAGTCTTTTGTCAATCTCTCTGCAGTCTTCTTTTCTACTGGATGCACAAAAGATTCGTGCTCACTAGTCTAGGCATAAGAAAGTGGGAAAAGACTTTCCTTTATCTCTATTTGATAGTGGTAAAAGATGCTGGTATCCCTGTAAATGAAATGTTAACGGCACTTGGTCTCAGCATCATCTTTAAAAGCTATATATCATTCAAAAGAAATTATGTTGTTTGTTCAAAGTTAAATCTTCATCCTCACCTGCAGCTGGGAGTTCAGTAGAATCATGGATACTTGTTTGCAACTAGTGGTGGATGAAATAGGGGCTGAGGTTACTGGGGGCAGTTTGACAAGCGGCATTGTGCTTGCGAGACTGGTGCCAAGAGTTGCACAGATGGGTCCATCATTGTTTGAAGAACCAAGTGAGAACAGGTTTATGAAAATGATCCAGAATGCAGCAGAAGTAGAAGTGTTCTTCACTCTCCTTTATTCAAATATGCCAACCTCATGGACAAGTAGTAGTGAACATTGAATGTATCTGCATTAACATTTTTGTTTGGTTTGGTTTGTAAGGCACTAGGTTGGGGGAGAATATGCCAATTTGTTGTAATTCTTTATTAACCATATATGATAGGGGTGATAAAATAAGGAGCTTCATTGTTCTTGTTACGCATTTGCCATTTGCTTTGCTGCCTCAGAGAATGAGCTTCACTTAGTATATAGTCGACTGGATCTAGTCTGGGTCTGCCTGGGTGTTCGGTGTTCTCGACTCTACTAAGCCTGTTGTAGTCTAATTGTCTCATATCGGTCAAATAAAGGGTTGATACGGAATTTACAAGCTACGAGCTATCCTATTCTTTAAGCTAACTTTTGAAATTGGGCTTTTTTTATAAGACTTGTAACAAATGATATCAGAGCACATCACTCTTTTTAAGCCTTAAGATCACGGGTGATGTCAACAGTGCAACGTTTGGCCAGGTTAGAAAAAGTGTCTGGGCGGCGGAGTTATTTGTTCTCTTGTCAAATTTTTATACCGTGGAATGGGTTCTCATTCTTTTTAATTAACATTTGTTTCGATTAATCCATTCATTAATTCCAAGTTTTAGGGCCATTATTTAGACATTTGATTTTATTTTAACATTAATTCTGAATAATTAAAACTGTGCTTGATTTTTTAAAATGCATAAATGATAAATTATTTAACACTTGGATTGTATTTGTATTCCTTCTTTTTTTTATAAAGAAAATAATTTAACAGTAACTCTGAATAACAATAATAATTATTATTAAAAAAAGAATTATTATCATTTTACCAAATTGTCTGACATTAAATGCTCAGATACTGATTACCATGGAATTACGTTCAGCCCAGAGCTTGTCATTTTACAGTAATTGAGCTTCAAAAGATCGGAAGAGATACATTGCTCGCCGTAGATGGCCGCAGGAAAAGGAAACAGCCATGTACTAATGCTGGAGGCAGCGCCGGAGCCTTCCAGGCCCTGGTCGTTCTCCTCCAACGCTGAAGTGATTGACGCCTTGCCATACATCGACGACGATTACGGCCATCCTTCCGTGAAGGCAGAGGTGGACCGACTCGTGGAGGAGGAGATGCGTAGAAGTCACAAGAAGCCCGCCGATTTCTTGAAGGACCTGCCTCCTCTCTCCAATTTCAATTTTGAGGTTTGCCTTTGAAATTAGGTTTTCTTTTGTTTTCATTGTTTTTCATTTTTTTTATTCATTACGGTTCTGCTGCTCGACAAATACTGGGCTTAAGTTTGTTTCAATTCCTGGAATTGGGAGGATTTTCCTGATTATTTGAGTGTGTTTTTTTTCTCTTTGTTTGTTGACGAATAATAAAATAAGAAACCAAGTGCTGAGATTCAAATTTTGTTTTTGTTATTTATCATGCATTCTTTGGTTGATTTTGACATATAATTGTATGAAACTTTTGTTGAAAGGGGCTATATATCAATTTGAGGCTTTTGTGATGACTAGTTATTCAAGAGTACTTCAAGTTTTGCTTTGGATATGTAGTCCAAAATGCATTTCACCGTGTGAACAAAAACATGATTGGTAGAAGAATGAACCATTGATGTGAAACCTTAATTACAGAATTACCCAATGCTTGCTAAAGAGTATGACCGAGTGCGTGCCGGGAAACCTCCAATCTCTCTTGATTTCTCTAGGTACTCTCACTTAGATTTGCCACCTGCAAATAAGATGAATGACGAAACTGCTTGGAAGCAAGCTCTTCAGAGAGCTCAACGCTTGTTACAACATCAAGTAATCAGGTCTGTGATTGGATTTTCATTCGTTCACTAAATTCTTGGAAATTTTTAAACTTCTGCCATTGGGATAATAATGCTGGAAGTCAAAAAATTCTGTTGAAACAAGCCAATTTTTCTTGGTGAGTTCTTTTTCTTGTCAGACGGTAAGATTGTGGGAGTTGAGAAATTGTTAAATAGGCCCTTTTTGTCCTTTCTAATATTTAATGTTCCTTATGAATCATCTTACTTGTGAGCATTGCAAATTTATGTCTTGATTATCAGAGAGCAGATATATTTCCCTCCTTATGAACTTCTCTTATGCACAGTGTAGAATAACTTTATGTAGCACTGACGATAAATGCTGTGGATGCTTGCAGGCTAGAAAACTTAGATCTGATGTCAAAATATGGTCCCGATGTGTGGATTCAAAACAATCGACAGTTAGAAGCAATGTTGTCCAGGTATTTATTTTTATTCCAAAATCATGGTATATTCTATTTATATCTTCTTTCTGTGTGTGTATAAAAGATTGCTGAGAAAACCTTCATTCTTTCTTCCTATTATCATCTCGGCGTATGCCATTAGTTCTATTTAGGTAAAGGGGAACATTGCTGCCTCATATGTATATAATATTCACATATCATGTTACATAATTTTTCTTTCGCTGTATACCTCAGTGAATTGACATTTCATTCTTCAGGCGTGCCTGTTCCTCTAGAAACAGCATGAATCTAAATGTATTTCTCCTTTTGAATCTTGTTATCTACCCCTGGGCTTCAAGCCTCCAACATATTCATTTTGTTATGAATCTTATATAGCATTTGAGTAGTTTTATCAGATGGATGGTCAAAATGGTCCCTAACTCCCTTTAAGTAGTCATGTACTTTTACCACGCAGGATGAACATCTTTAAGTTACTTCTCGTAAGCATTGTTATTATGTTGAAAAAATCAATTAAATTAGACTGGGATATTTTCATTTGTTCTTTACTTAAGATTAAGCCTAAATTGCCCTTCTCATTATGGCCATTTTGGGTATTTGCCCCTGGTTTACTAACATCAGCCCAGATTCAGCAATGACGTTCCACAAATTTTGCAAATAATTGATGTTGAACAAAGATGAAAAATGGAAAAAAGCTAAAATACACGTCTCTTGTTTACTTCAACTAACCAAAGTGAAATATTTCTGTCCCCAATTGCAATGACTAAGATAATTGGATCATATTAAGAATTATGATTTTTTAGGTCCCTGTTGCAATAGTATTTATGCTAACAGCAATCCATAAACATATAATCTCATATTATTCCTTTTCTACTGGGTGGGATGAGTTCTGAAAGGGACTTGAGTGGCACACTAGCAAACGTCCTTTGAAGCTGAACGAAGTGTTAAGTTGATCATCTATGCATAATGTTATGGGATGAAATTATCCAGTTCTGTGGTGGGTTTTTTGGTTTTTTGGTTATTCTTTTTCATCCTTGTTCTTACAGTTGAGTTGATTGCAGGCTGATAAGCTGTATTAATTTACAAGATTACATGGTCCAGAATGTTAATTTATTCAAAAATTGAGATAAAACTTTCAAATTTGATGCTTTTATTTCTTCATTTGGGTAGATATCATAAGAGGTTCGTTTTCGATTTATCAGCTAACAAGTTTCCATTTCCATGTTTATTTACATGTACTTCTCTTGATTTAATGACGTAATTGTCCTTTCCCAGGTTACAAAAACTAGCTCAGGAACAAAATGAAAAGATTGAAGCTGTCAATCGTGAAAGGAAATTTCATCAGGTACTTCACTCCCTAGCTCTCAAGCTTTATATCGATTTGTTCCATAGGAACATCTTATTTTCTGCTTGAACGCTATCTTGGGCTACAATGCAATAAGTACATTTCATCCTTTGAATGATCAGCAAAATACTGCGTATGAGCTGAATGCTTTATCCACTCAATGGAAGGAGCTTTGTCTCAAAAATATGGACATTTATGCAGCTTGTACTAAGTTGGAAATGCAAATATCAGAAATGAAGAGAGAAGCTGAAGAGAGGTATTATTCCTTTACCATTATATTGATTCTTTTGCACTACTTCGAGAGCTAACTAATCTTTTCCTATTTAGAGGCTGGAACTTGGATGCCAATATAGAGAATGGTTCTTTGGTGCATTTACAAGATTAAGGTATAGTTAGGATCAAATGTCATTTGATTGCGTGTTGGTATATCTTTGGACTTGGATTAGATGTTAATGCAACTGGAACTTAGTGCACCAAAGTTAAGACATTGTTGGTTGTATTGCAGGCAATTGGAAGTGTACAACTGCAGAGATCATAAGATCTACTGTACTGTGCACAGCACAGTGATATAATGTTTCTGGTTTCCTCCAAACTTTATTTTCAAGATCAGTTTGGTCTCCGAGAATTACCCAGTACTTCATACTTAAATCTTCCGAGGGAAGAGTTCAATTAGATGTGAACTTGCCGCATTACTAGGAATGAGAATTCACATATTAGATGAATTTTAAAATCTCTTTGAACATGGATATTAGTCCAGCCGGAGGAAAGCCTTAACGGTATCGTATGTACGAGAAATGACATGCAGATTAATACTTTTATCATTAGATGGAATTTGAGTAGACAGTTTAATGACCTTAAAATTAAAACTTAAAAATTACTGGAAAGTATCATATTGAGCTATCAAGATCTGTAGAGGCACCAGAAATGATGCATGTTAAGAGGGTGTAAGTTCTTTTGAATACAATCTCCGATCCTGATGGAAATTCGATGTTTGTTAATGCTAGGGTATGTTTGTTTTTCAAATCAGGCTTAGATTTTTGAATTTCGGTTCGACTTCAGTCTGATGCCTGACTTACAGACTACCTGTCCTTGGTAATAAACGCTTCTGATAAATAGAAAATATTCAAAGTTACTTTCTATATACCTTAAAAAGCGAAATAAACCACAACCGTTCGAAAGGGAAATTAACTACGACCGTAGGTGTGTACTTTGTTTTTTCTTTTGAAGCTATACTTTGTTTTACTCCTTTTGGTCAAAGATTGTAGGACACTGTAAAGAAACAATCACAAACAGTAGGGAAAAAAAATACATCGCGATCTTCAGCGTGCAACTATCTGCGGATACATCAATAAGTATTATAGATCCACAAGCAATCTCTCAGTTTTCTTTCCTAATTTTATTTTGGTGTTGGATGGTTTCTTGCTTGATGACGATGTTATTCTACCATAATGGTGGTTTATTTCATGGTGGTGTTGTTTTGCTATGAGTAGTGATGTTCAATCATCAGCTGTATAATCCTTTGTATCGTCAATGTTGCAGGAAAAGCAGAGTTTGAATAAGAACAACTTATTGAAAGAAAACAAAATAAAAGGAACGATTAAGGTTAAACTGGGTTTAACCTGGTCGTCTGATTTGAACTAACTTGATTTAAAGTCAGCGAATCACACTTGAATTGTAGAAAAGTCATGGCAAGAGTACATAATAAAGTTTCAACAATATTCAAATAAGTTATCATTTATTATTGTACGTAAAAATAAATGATTGAATTATCTCTCATTAAACATTTTTTAGTATTTTAGTTAGACTATATGTTTATTTTTCTTTATGAGGTTAGGTAACAAACTCGAAATCCTCTTCCTTCAAAATATTATAGGTGCCATGTGAAAGCCTTACATCTTTAATATTAGATATGTCTATGCCCATACCTTCTCATACTTCTACGGCACCTAGTCATCGTTACCTTTTATGTTCGTTCTTTGCTTGATGTAGTAACCTAGTCCATCTTACTTGATGAATTCTTGAAAAAAAAAAAGTGTATATTACATTAATATCATGGAAGTAATTAGCAAAAGAAGAGATTTATTTTTGTCAAAGTACTAAATATGCCCTCTTCTCTTTAAGTATGCTTCATCTCCTTATCCTCTCTCGGTTCCTTGCCACTCTTTAATAGTAATTTTTATCACACAAACCTCAAGATTCACTCTTTAACTCTTATGGCAAGTATTGGCTAATTGTCCATTCTAAAACTCTAAATTCTTATTTGACTTTGCGAAATGATCAATTTTGGATTCCATTCTTTCAAATCTTTTAGAAGTCAAAATAACTAATCTCTCGGTAACTTACTCCCAAATTAATTGTTTTCTTGTTACGACAGAGATTCTGATTGAAATTCATGATGTTACTTATTAGGTTTAGTATTTGAAATTTTTGCTTAATTGCCTTAATTTTCTCACGCAAGATCATAATATCCCCACCTTAAATTGTATATGTTACTGTAAGAGATATTCTAAAATTTTTTAAAGAGTTATTTTAAAGTTGTTGAAAATTCTGTCAATAATCAATCTAGGCTTGACAAAGAGATTGTCAACTTGACAGCCATTGATGCTATGTTCTCCTTGGCATTATTCACACCATAATACTTATGTCGGTCCAGTTGCTCTGTTCATGTTATCAATTATTCTTAATAACTATTGTAGATCCACCAACAATCTCTTCAGTTCTGAGTTTTTCTAGTTTTATTTTGGCCTTGGATAGTTTCTTGTTTGATGGCGTTGTTGTTATACTATAATGGTGGTTTATTTCATGGTGTTGTTATTCTCCTATAAATGACAATGTTCAGTCATCAATTGTATAACATTTATTAGTGTTGCGAGAAAAGTAGAGCTTGAACGAGAATGACTACAAAAAAAAGAAGCAAAATAAAAGGAACAATTAGGGTTGTTAAATTGGGTTAACCTAGTCTAGACTGATCTAACTTGATTCGAGGTCAATAAATGTTAAGTTATAGGTTGTAGCTAACTAAGAGATATTATAGAGTTAAGAGGAAGAGAGGAATTAAGAAGAAAAAAATTAAAAGAAGTAGAAGAGAGGAATAATAAAGAAGAGAAAAGTGCTATGAAATAAGGGATTATTCCTCCCTATTGTATTGCTTTCCTTATGTAAATAAAAGCATTCTCTACGAAATTTTTCTAAAGATATTACAACTCATCAATCTATATTTTTCATTTACAAAATAGCCACCTATTTAATCAGTAATTCCAAATATAGTCCTTGAGCTTTAAAGGTTTCTAGGTCTTCATGCTACTTCTTTTAACTATATGAGGTACTGATATATTTAATTCATTAACTAACGTATTTCGTAGGCTATTATCACTAATCAAGCCTACAACATTGCTTTCTCCTTCAAAATTATCCTTCTCCTCAAGGTTGAAACTTAAAAAATCTTGTTCAAATTCAACAAGTGGCTTTTACGTAACTTTAGTTGGAGATTAAGATTGCCACTGTACTAAAAGGTGAGGAATAAACTTGCCACATTAAAGTACTTTATGAAATCTATAATAGTTTCGGGAATTAAGAAAGAATTCAACCCAACAAATTCAATAGGATGGAAAGTTTTCAAGAAGTAGGATCGCAATGACATTATTCTAAGAGGGATACATAGAACATATTATGGATTTGAGAGGTGATAGGTAAATCTAAGCGGTAAGCAATAGTATCAATGTGTTATGGGATGCAAAAGGGACCATAATAACATTTTTCCAATTTGTTGGACCGACAATGAGTGTCCATAAGGTTAGATTTCAATAAAAACTTAATCTCCCACTTAAAATTTGCGATCAGTTCTATGTACATTAGCATGTTGTCATATATATAGTTGAGCTCGTTGTAGATTAGCTTGCTGCTAAAAGAGTAATTGAGATCATATAGATAATAACTCATCTATTAAGGCAAAATTTGGAGTCCCCTAAACATAATCAATTATGGATACATAGGCGATGACTCCAGAATTGGTTCTCAATTCTTTCTAGTTCTCTAGTTCACGAAATGATAAAGAGAAATGTCATAACTTGCCTCAAGATGACTCATGTTGATTATTGAACGTAAACAAGTATTGTGAATTCCACCCAAAAGAGAAACTTGAAACAAGAATGTGGTATCAATAGCAGAGCAATGTAAATAGTCTTCTAAACAATGGTTGGCAACTTCTTCTTATCCTTCAGATTGTAGGTGATAGGCTCTACTAGTAGATAACATATACGATGAAATTTAAATAGCTCTTTTCAAAAATTACTCATGAATAAAAGATCGCGATCAAAGACAGTACTAGAGGGAAACCCATGCAGTTGATAAATTTCTTCAACAAAAACATCAGTCGAACTTGCAAGGGTGAAATAAGTGCCCAATGTAATAAAGTGGGCAAATTTAGACAATCAATTTACAACTATAAAATTAACTATTTTCTATGCAAAAGAGGTAAGTATGTTATAAAATCCATGAAAATCTCACAATTTATGAGGAATCAAAAGTGGTTGTAGTAAACCTTAAGGAGCAGTATTTACTAGTTTAACTTATTAGCAAACTAATCATTTAGCTACATATTCTGAATTTCCTTGCACATATTGGGTCAGTAAAATGTTGTTGTAATTCGAGTCATTATGTGCTCTGCTCCAACATGATCACCTAGTGGAGAACTATAGAATGCTTAAAGAATGAGTTATTGGAGAGCTGAATCAGCTGGAACAAAAGTTCAATTTTTAGAAAGGACCAGACCATCTATGATTTTTTAGTTAGGAAAATCTTCAAGGCTCTCTATAATAAACTTCAACAAAACATAGAGGGTAAAATTTTCATAAGGTGGAGAGGAGAGAAATTATTGGTTGAGAAATTGCTTATAAAGCATGCTAAGAACCTTCTAGTAACTGAGACAACGCATCAAGAGGTCCATTATCAAAACAAAGTTTATATACTATTTCAAAATCAAAACCCAAAAGCTTACTTAACCACTATTGTTGCTCTAGGTTCTAGATTGTCTAACTTAAGGGAGATCTTAGAGGTTGATGGTCATTTTGGACAATAAACTTGGTCCCGAGGAGGTAATGTTGTCATTTTTTATAATTATAGTTATGGAATGTATTTTTGAATATAAGTTAAAGATGCCAGGAGTTTTGGGCAAAGTTGTTTGTTAAAATAGGCAATAGGATGCTCTCCTTAGGATAAGACAACTCTAATTCCTAATTCAGAGGCATAAATCTAAACTATGAAAGGCTTAGAGAAGTCTGGAAAGTTTAAATCCATTGTGTTCATAGGTGCAATCTTCAAAGCACTAAAAGTAGCATCAGCTTCAAGGTTCTATACAAAGACATCCTTATGAAATAATTATGTCAAAAGTGCATCAATATGAGCATATTGAGCAACAAAATGGCTATAATAACCATTGAGGCTTAAAAAACCTCGTAATTACTTAATATTGGTAGTAGTACACCAATTTTGAATAGCCATCACCTTCTTCAGATCAATAGCCTCTTTAAATATCAAAACAAGATGTCCCAAATATGCCAAAAAAAGATTGTCCAAAATCACACTTGAATGATTTGGAATAAATGAATTAGCTTTCATAACTCCTAACATTTGATCCAAATGTTGAAAGTGAAGTTCTCAAGAAGAGTAGTAGATTAGGATATCATCAAAAAGTATGAGTACAAATTTTCGTAGAACTAGTTAAAACATTTCATTCAGTTTTGCTTGGAATAATGAGGGAGAATTTGTAACACCCCACTACCATAAATTACGTGTCAGAACACCCAGCGGACATTCCATCATATAATCTATAATAATGGCATGTTAGAGCAAACATATATCTAACTTAATCATAGCATCAACTATTATACATAAAAGTGACCAAATTATAAAATCAAACTGCATTCTTCATTTCATTTCATAAAAACCAAACTGACAACGTAGCTTTACAAAATCATCTGAATATATACAATATCAAACTCTATACATAACACACTGCTTGAAACAGAATTTGTACAAAAACTACTAACTACTCCTTCAGTCTTAGTTGATCGACCTTTGAGTCGTTTCTTGACAAAAATACAAGAACCAGTTTTCTTGTAGATTCTGTATATCTCTAATGTCCTCTCTCGTACCTGAAATATCAACGTTACAATTTTGGTGAGTTTTACGAACTCAATGATGTAACCATCCTCGATAGTTTACCCAATTCATGCCACATATCAAATCATATAAGCACATAATTCACAACTTTCCATTTAACAATTTGCATCACATATCATGTATTTCACATATCCCAATCTCATTTAATAGCATAACCACATTCCAATTCAATCAGTCAATCACACTTAATAAGTGTATATGCAATGTTCATGTGACCCATTTTCAATTATTACGTTGTTGTGACTGAGCGCCTAAACTGCTCCATATCTATTGTGGATACCAGTTTCATTAATATTGTCCCTTACCCGTTACGGGTATAGGGCTCATTGTACATATCGAGCCTTTAGCTCTATACCACATTTCGGAGCTTTAAGCTCATATTCAGTGGCTACTCATGTCACAACTATCTTTATCTGATCATGCATTCATGTATGAAATACATTATAATAATATTCAATCATTCCCATTCGAACACATTTATAATCCCGTTCTCATTTATCGTATTCAATCAATCATTCACAATTTAAATCACAATTATCATCGGACCTTAGTCCGGCTTTTTAACAAACATGTTGAGTAAACATATGGTCAGTCCAAATTCACATTCAAGGAACACTTCAATATCACATTTATCAATCAATAACTCGGACCTTCATGTCCGGAATCAGTACAATCTAATTCAGGTTCAAATCACAAACACTCCCAATACAGTCTTGAATATCAAACTCCTCAAACAATCAATTGTTCGGAATCATCAGTGTCACAATTATATCAATGTCTAATCTTTATTGAAAAATAAAGTTTAATCAAAATATTATGAATAGAATATGTTTCTAAATTGAGGTCACACATCTAGGTTACTCACAAATCGCTCCAGAAAGCTATTGCCTGAAGTTCCGGCAATGTCTGGGTGATGGCGCTCAATGTGCTCCTCTATAACATATAATAAATACACATATCAAATTTTGCACAATTATGAATTCATTTATGCACATTCATGTATACTGCATACATACAATGAATATTCATGACAATTCTGGGTTCCTTAACATTATTCTTGTCACAAAACTCATTCATATATCAATACATAATTAATCAATTCAGATTTGTCTTAAAAACACATACTTTCGAGTCCACTTTACATTATTATTATCATCAAGAAATTGAAGTAATTTGATAACATTTTCTTCTAGAAAATTGTTCTCCCATGTCTTAAGTTTCCAATGACACCAAGATAATCCAATTTGATTCAATATTCTATGATTTATGCTCACGGTACTATAGACTGAGTACATATGAAACTTTACCTTGTACTCATATTTTCAGCACACTCATATTTTCATCCTAATTTATCACTCAATCTTTTCCGAATGGATTAAGATATTCATAAATTTTGTGGAGATGAATAAAAATGTGTTACAAGTCTATTGGTTCAAGTCTCATTTCATTTGGATGTCAGGAGAAGAAGTTATAACAAAAAGAACAAAGGATGTTCATAGAAAACACTACAGCTAACATATTCCAGCAATTCTTCTTCATTTTTTTCCAGGTTGTTTTACACTTATACCAAGGCTAAACAACCTCCTTATAGTTCATCAATTATACCTCTACTAGGCCTGAATCATACTCCAATTCCTTGTCAATAACAGCTCTTATTCCAGTTCAACATTATTTACTTAACAGCTCACAAAATATCAAACAAGAAACTTTTATATTATTATGCATATAGTCCTAGTTCTGTCCCAATTCAAGAACATCAAATTAACATCTTTCTTTGACATAAATCCACCTTCATTATACTTCAAATCATACCTAATTCATCCATAAATCAATCTATATCCCACGGTTTTCATAAACCAAAAATAAAATAGAAAAACTTCCAAGTTCATGTAACATTTTCCAACACATATCTTCACCAATATCAAATGCATTTCATTCCAATTCAAGCATCATTCTTATATCATTTGACATGCCATAAAACTCAGATTGTTACTTACCTATTAGGCTTCCAATCCAACCCAAAACTTCAGATTAAACCAAATCTCCATGCAAGCAAAATCAACACAAACTTATGGTGAAAGCAAGGTGATTTTCGGACAACAATATGAAGATATTAATCAGCTAGTTTTCCTAACAATTTGGTAAGAATTTAAGTGTGATTTTGATGCACAAATTTAGCTAGGGTTAAGAACAAAATGTGGGAAAGATTTGGAGTGATTTCAGTGGAGAAAGGTTAGGGAAACAATAGAAACTTTGCTGCTGGAATTTGCTCTATCATCATGCTAGGTGACAACTTGTAAACTCACCATATGTCTTAAGGCATGCTAGCCATTTGTTCAACAATTATGCTGCCACTACTCCACACATTATGCTGCCATTTGTCACCCTTTAATAAGTCCACATGTCACTCCAAGATCGGTCCATATGTCACATAATAATTGGTCCATTTGTCACTCCATAATTAGTCCATTTGTCAAGTAATTCCTAATCTAATTGTCACTCATTGAACTAGGACAAATGTCACTCAATTTTGAGCTTAGTCATCCTAATTTTCCATGTCTCAATTAGTCTTTCCACTAGGCATTTTTTTAGTCCAAAAATACTCCAAATTTTTAGAAATTTTTGAAATGTCCGAAATGTCACCAAAAATATGAAATCAATTCTAATACACTCCAATTCAATTTTCAAGACAAATAATCCACAATTCACATTTTTTATCACATTAAAAATCACTTATTCCCGAAAAATGTCAATGAATGCATGTACAACCATATTAATGTGCAAAAATCAATATTCTCATGTATGTGTATGCCACATTATGCATAAGTATGAATTATGCTTCGTACTTTCTCAGTAACCTCTTATAAATACTATTTTAACCTTATCCTAAATAACATGATGTTACAGAATTTGATAGCTTAAATAACATTTCTAAAAGTTCATAATGCCTTTCATGCATTCTAAACGTTGTTTTCTCGATATCATCTAAATGAATGCGTAGTTAGTGATACCCAACATGGATAACCAATTTGGAAAAAACTAAAACATCATCAAGCTCTTGTAATAGCTCATCAATGATAGGAATAAGAAATATGTCTTTCATTTTCACTACACTAAATTCCATATAATCAACACAAAAACACCAATTATTATCTTATTTTACCAACAACATTGGTGATGAGAATTGACTTGGATGTATAATACCTTCTACAAGCATTTCTTTAATAAGCTTCTCAATTCCCCCTTTTAGAAATTAGGATATTGATATGGCTTCACATTAATGTGTGAGGTACTAAGAATTAATGGAATAAAATGGTCAGTGGCACAAGGAGGCATACCATGAGGAACTTGAAAGATAGAGGTATGAGAAGTTGGATGGATTATAGAGCAGTAAAAATATGAGAGGGTGAATCATTGGGAATTTAGGGATTTGGGGACTTAGTAATGCATTAATAGAAATCTAAAATAGTGTAGCAATGGCTACAGTTTGTTCACTACGTCAAATTCGAGCTATGAAATATGACTGAAGGCAACTTGTTTAATGCCATGAAGAGTGACCAAGGTTCCTGACAAATAAAACACATCTAAAGGGCCTTATAATCAAACAAAATTGATCCAATAATAGTTAACCATTTACACCTAAAACCAAGCGTGCACTATATAATGGAACTAAATAGAAATTAATAGACAAAGTAATGTTACCTAAAGTTATTTTCATTTAAAAGCAAAGACTAGTGTATGTTAAAATATCTACATTACCCATTATAACATTTAAATGACTTGTTTATTGAATTGGCAACCTAAAAATAGAGCAACCCTAATTTGCATAAAATTATGTATAGAGCCTCTATCTACTAGAATAACCACTAGCTTCCTAAGAATGAAGCCTTCCAATCACAAAGTGATAGGAACAAATAACCCTAAAAAACATGTAAAGAAGTTAAAGGAACTTTAATATAATCAATATTGACGGTGATAGTAGTGGAAGTTGGTTACAGTTCGACCGTTGGATCCGGCGGTATTTCAACCAAGACATAATCATTAGATTCATCTGCTATAAGCTAGTGAAATTGGACCTTCTTGTATTTGTGCCTCATCATAATTGAAACACAACCCTTTTTATTAGCATGCCTCCATGTTAGTAGGAGCTAATCTTTTGATAAGTATTATGGTTATGATATTTAAGATTGGTGATTTGGGATAAGCTAATTGGGGATAAGAAATGAGGGTTTGGTGATTTAGGTTTTTGGGTGAGGGAGTATAAGATTGAATGATTTGACTTTTGGGAAATGAACGGAGAGTTTATGAATAAGCTAATTTCTCTTCAATTAACCTTGTTATATCTACTACTTCAAGTAGCGAAATAGGTTTTAACAAGTAAAGTTCTTGTTTAATTTCATCACAAAGCCTTGAAATAAAACAATTCAAAATATTGTTGTTAGTTAGCCTTAAAGTGTGAGTGGTGAGGGACTCAAATTCTTTCCTATAGGCAATAACATTAGATGTTTGACAAAGTTTGTATAAGATGGTTTCATGATTAGTGAAGGTTAAGGGGCCAAATCGAAGTTTAAGGTCCTTAGAAAAGATTTCCTAAATGGAGAGCTAACGAGTGGAATACATCCACTGATACCATTCAAGGGGCAATCCACTTATATAGATGGCAACTATTTTTTTTTTTTAACAAGGGGGGTGTTGTGTAAAGGAAAATTCGTTAAATTTGGAATAACCAACTAATGAAATTTTCTCCTGTAAGGAAGGGAATCTCAAGTTTGGATAATATGGGTTAGGAGTTTTAGAATAGTTCAAAGAGTGTGGAAGGACAATGGATGCTTAAAGGAGAAGCTTGATTAGAATTGGCAAATGGTTAAGTTGATGAATAAGAATGGAGGATTAAAAGGATTGATCTAGGGAGCAAAAGGGGTTGAATAGGACTAATGGTTCATCTCCTTATGATTTAATATATGGAAAATGGATTCTAAGGATTTTTTTTAACAACTTTAGTATAGGATCCATTTTTAGCAACATCGTCATAATGTTGCTTGATAGTAATGATAACTTCTTTCAATCTTTTAGATAGACTAGTAATGAAGTCTTACAATGTGTTATATCTAGTTATTAAGTACTATATCATCTCTTAATAAAAGCACCTAACATTGAGTTTTTGGTTGTAGCTAATTGAAAAATATTACATAATTAAGAAGAATAGATTAATTAAAAACAAAGAATTGAAAGAAGGAGGAAGAAGAGAAGAAGAGAAGAAGAACAAAGAAGAGAAAAGAGATATGAAATAAGGGGTTATTCCTCCCTATTGTGTTGTTTTCTTTATGTAAACAAAGGCATTCTCTACCTGAATTCTGTTAGAGATATTACAACTCATCAATCTAGATTTTTTATTTACAAAATAGCCACATATTTAATCAGTAATTTCAAATATAGTCCTTGAGATTTAATAGTTTCTAGGCCCACAACAATGAAACACGCTTGAGATGGATTGGTGTTGCTAGCAGTCAAATTAAGAAATAAAGTTTTTGTTTTAGATATATCTCTGCCTCTTCCCAAATTTTGCATAATCTGACTTGAATCATTTATTTAGTGTAATAATATTAGTAAGAGCAATGTTCCTGCACTTGTGAAATTGCAATAGTGGAAAGAACATGTGGATATGAGTTGCAAACATTAAAGGAAAACATTAAGAAATTTATAAAGTCACCAACATGTAGTGAGAAATTAATGGATAATTAAAATTAAATAGAAAGGAATGAATGAGGAGTGAGTTGAAATAATATTGGAGCAAATAATTCTCCAAACAATTTAATGGTTACAACCAATGAATTGTAGATATTATAGTAAGATCCTCTTCTAAAAATGTCAGCTACACGGCATCTATAAAATTTAGTAAAATAGATTTCCAAGTAATTAAAGGAGAAAAAGTTAAAATTAGATGTATATGTATAAGCAATTTTTTATTTAGATGACCCAAAAGTGGTATCAATTCTACTTTAAAAACATATTGAACTAGGAATCATTAAGATGGAGGCAGTTTGTGCTAATGTCGACTCATATCTTAATGGAAAAAATTTTGAGAATCCAACAGGTGATTTTAAGGAGTTGAAGTAAGAAAAGTCAATATATATATATAGAAATATATAATAAGTTACTTAAATATCGTTCAAACATAAATGATTGGATTTTCTCTTAATAAATGTTTCTTTAGAGTCTTTTAGTTAAACTACGTCTTTATTTTTCTTTATAAGGTTAGATAACAAACTTGCATCCCTTTTTTCTTTAGAATCTTGTAAGTGCCATGTGAAAGTCCTACAACTTTGATATTAGAGATGTTCTATACCCATACCTTCTCATACTTCTATGACACCTAATCATCTTCACTTTCTATACTCCTTCCTTACTTGATCCTATAACTTGGTGCATCTTACTTGATGAATTCTTGAAAAAATGATAAATATTATTATATATTTCATTAATGCCATACAAGAGATTAGCATAAGAAAGAGATTGATTTTCTTCATTTAAAGCACTAAAGATGCCCTCTTATCTTTCGGTATGCTTCATCTCATTATCCTCCATTGGTTTCTTGTTGCTCTTTAATAATAATTTTTATCACACACACCTCAAGATCCACTCTTGTCTCACTTAGTAAGGATTAGCTAATCTATCCAATCTAAAACTCTAAATTCTTGGATGACCTTTCTAACTGATCAATTTTAGATTCACATTAACTAATCTCTCAACAACTAAATCCCAAATTGATTTGTTTTCTTGTTGTAATGGGTATCTTTACTAAAATTCACAAGATTATTTATTAGGTCTAATATTTGAAAATTCACTTGATTTCCTTAATTATCGCAAAAAAATTTGGATAATATCCCTAAATTAACATATACATGTTATAAGAATTATTTTAAACTTGTTGAAAGATCTCTCAGTGGACAACCTATTCAATTGGCTTGATAAAGGGATTGTCAACTTGACAGTCATCGATGTTATGTCCTCCTCTGTACTATTCACTCCATAATACTTGTATCAGTGTTGTTGCTCCATTCAAGTTATCAATTATTCTCATTACTACTTCTAAGTGAGTTGCCAATATGGTAATCACATGCACATTATGTATACCATTGTTTTATACCCTGGTCCTACTTGGTTATCACTAATAATTATGCATTGTCATCTCCTCAGTTAGCTATAAGGCAAGTTTTAAAGTCTTTTTATTCAAATTTACCCTAACTATAACATTGATCATCTATTGCATAGTCCAAACCATTATAGAAAATATGGACGTACAACGATATAAGAAACTCATTGCATAGGTACCTTCTAAATAGATTATTACATCATAGAACGGCTTATTATCATATTGTACATAAGATAAGATGTCACTTCTTAACTTTGTAATATTTACTAGTGGTAAGTATTTTGCCAAGAACTCCCCTACTATATTCTCTAATATGGTGATTGAAGATGTATGTAATGTCTTCAACCACTATTTTACACGATCCCTCAATTATGGAAATAACCTCAACCTTATGAAATTTTTGGTTATTTCATTAATCTTGAAAGTGTCACATATCTCTAAGAAATTGGTGATATACACATTGAGATCTTCATTTGGTGATCCAGTAGATTGTACATATTATTGCAATATCACTAGCCATAATCATGCAAGTAATAATGAAAAGCAATCTAATATGATAAAACACATAAACTATAATTACCCTTAACATTGTCTTATATTCTTGATTTAGTTATTTAGAGATTATATGATTGGATTAGTAAAATGTCTTAATGTGTGAATTACTTTTCAGTATATAATCACATATCTCTAAAATCATTAACCAACATCCCTATCTAATTAACACATCTAAGAATGCCTTCATATTTTTGAAATTTCATAAAGGTCACCCTAATATCAGAAGCATCATGTAGACTTATTCCTAATATCCTATTCAATTCTCAATATTGGTGTCTAAGTCGGTCTACATGTAACTTCTTCCAATAATATCTATATGTAAATTCATACTAGGCTTAAGCTTTCGCATATAACTAACTAGAATTAATAATAATACCAATATTTTCCAAGTACAGAACATTTATTATAAAAATTGAAATTAAATCCTTACAAGTATAAACCGGGTTCCTTCTCATCTAGGAATACAGAATTTAGCCAATGTTCATCCTTGAATAAATTTATATCATAAACACAATATGGGAGATGGGCAAGTCTCAAATTATATATTTTACTATTTCTTTACAAATCTTTCCAAAGAATAATATAGGCTTTCACATGCTCGTGTTTTATGTTATGTTTCTTTCTGATTATTATCATTCACTTGACACAATATATATTTTAGCATATTATGTTCTTGACATTAGAGTTTATGAGATGAGTACGCCTTGGCACAAAGTCATTTATCAGTCAGTGTTTAGTTAGAGTCAAGTTTTTTTCTTTTTTTAGTCACAAACCATCCAATCCGTAGCCAATATCTCCTCCTTAAACAACTTCTTAACAATTACCTAAAAGATAATATTAACCAATTAACTCAAGGTAATTTGCATAAAATAATATAGCAAAATACTAAGCAAATTATATGTATATTATATACAAATCAGTCTACAATCGAGCCAACGCTAAGCACTTGTTATCATAACTTAACAAAATAAAGTAAAGTACCAAAATTCTCATTAATCATCGTACGGATAACAAAATATATGTATATCAAATATACATTAACCTATAATTGAGCCAAGGCTAAGCACTTGTATCGTAACTCAACAAAATAATGTAAAATACCAAAATTCTCATTAAACATCTCATTGATAACAAAGCAAATTATTCATTCATTAGTAAATTCCAAAACATTCAATAAAAAATTAATTCTCCAAATTCTACTAGAATATAGGAATCATTTATCTATAAAAAAAAGAACCATAAGGGGAGTAATAGCTCAATCTGCTTATATATTCTTAAGCTCCAACAATATTGGTTTCTCACTTGGAACTATACAAAGTACGATATCATATTGCCAATTAGTTTTAAAAAATAAATTAAGTAAATAAGATGAAACTATTTCACATATATTCTCCCACTCACACATGATGGGTTTTAATCCAATTAAACAAAAAAATTCTGCAGTGCTCATACTTGTTTAATAATCGGTGTGACCAACATTCGACGAGAGCTCATTGCCATATATCTATTCGGAGTATACGACATCTCGATTAACAAATTGATCCTAGGACGTAAGTGTCTTTGAGTAAACATTGCATGCTATACCCTAGGTTATATCTCGCATTTGTACTTTCCTTTGATCTCATTTATTTTTTATTTTGTGTCATGACTGTATTAAAGTTCTCTACTAAAGACATGATGGCCATCTATGAATATTTTTTATGCGAGTCAATGATCAAAAATAAATGACCTTCCTATGTTCTCAAATCTCTTTTGAATTAAATTTAATTTGCTTTCCTAGAATTATTCCATAGGATCGCATCTTGCATGATCTTTTGGTAATA
>JANZXR010000006.1:24329818-24351048 GCA_027575705.1 Erythroxylum echinodendron | reverse complement strand
CATAATATATTATTAATAAGTTAGAATGTCAATACAAAAGTCACATATGAACATTGGCCTAGGGCACACTACTAACAGTTTCTCTAGCGAAAATTTCTCTATTCGTCTCAAAATCTCAATCGGAAAGTAACAGAGATTGAAATTCTCCAACCATGCTAAGCTGTTGGGCCTAAGTATCCAGCCAATACATGTACAGCACTCGACACAAATTTTAAGGAATTAAGAAACAACATAAAGATTGGCGGTAATATTAGATATAATTGAGCATTGGTACGATAACGATTTTCGTCGTTATATTTTTTTTCTTCTACATGCCAAGAGCTGTCGCTAATGACCGATTCTTAAGAGGATGTTAGGACTTTTTAATTAGTCTAGTTAGATAAAACATTTTCAAGATTCGCTATCTTTATTCAATTAGGAGTTAGGGACCTTTAAAAACTAAATTAGTTATGATAAGGGCTTCTTAATTATTAGAGAAGATATGTATTACCTTGTACATAATTATCTCTACTTAAAATAGTTGATACGTATCTTTATCATTGTATATTTGATAGCCTTGTATTAGCCTAAACTTAAGGAGTAGTTAGTGCTGTAAACATGTATTTATATGGCTCATGCCTCACGATGGAATACAGTTCAATTCCTCCAAATCTCCTTTTATTATTTCACATAGTATCAGAGCACCGATCTTGGTGCTCTGTATAAAATTTTCTTGCCTCTCTTCCGCTGTTTTCCACGATGTCAAAGGAAGCTGAATATTCATCGTCTAAGCCAGGCATTATGGATCCATCACATCCATACTACGTCCATCACTCAGATCAACCGGGGTATATGTTGGCTCCAACCAAATTGAACGGACCAAAATATCAATCCTGGTGTAAAGTAATGACACACGCCCTTATTGCTAAAAAGAAGTTGGGTTTCATCGATGGCTCGCTTGACATGTCGTCGCCTACAACAAAGCCAACTGAATTCGAACAATGGAACCAATGTAACAGCATGATACTCTCGTGGATCTCTCACTCCGTTTAACCTGACATAGCATCCGGCTTCATTCATGCTGTGACTGCCAAACAGGTGTGGGATGACCTTCGGGACCAATTTTCCCAGAAAAATGCTACCGCCATTTTCCAGATTCAGAAAGCAATAGCAACCATGACGCAGGGTACGATGTCTGTGGCAGCCTATTAAATCAAAATTAAGGCTTTGTGGGATGAGTTGGAAATTCATCGTACTCCTGTGACTTGCAACCGAACGTGACCATCAAGCTGAAAAAGAAGAAGACAAGTTGATGCAGTTTCTTATGGGTCTCAATGAGTACTTCAAAATCGTGAGATCCAATATTTTGATGATAAATCCATTGCCTAATGTTCACCAGGCGTACTCCGTGATCATCCAAGAGGAAACCTAGCAACTTATGGGCTCTGGCATCACTAAAAACTTCTCCATCACAGCCGTGGTCCAGAACAAATCAACTGCTCAAAAATTTGTGAAGGGTAAAACCTGTGAACATTGTAACCGTTCAGGCCACAGTATTGAGGATTGCCACATGTTAAAATTCCATTGCAAATTTTGTGACAAACGTGGGCACACAGAAGATCGCTGCCAACTCAAGAATGGCAACCAGGGTTCCAGATCCATTCAGTTTGCTGGGAATAATCGATATGGGGGGCGATCGACTAGCAATGCAGTCAAACCAACAGGTAATAGCACAGAAAGTTCGGTTTTCCCAGGAAATTTTACTCGTGAACAATTGCAGCAGTTGGCGCAGGCCTTGACAGGAATGGGCCATAATAAAAATTCAGTTAATTTTGGCAATGGGGACGTGTTTGCTAATGCAGCAGGTATAAACTCTCCGCCTAATGTATTTCCAAGTTCAGTTGTTAAGCCATGGATTCTAGACAGCGGCGCTACCGATCATATCACGTCTGATCCTTCTATCCTTACACAGACTCATCCCTCTTCAGTTCCTATTGATAATTTACCCACAGGCGCAGCCGCCGACATTACACACATTGGCACAATGTCTTTTAATTCCCAACTCACTTTAAAAGATGTATTATATGTGCCATCATTCAATTTGAATTTAATGTCGGCAAGCAAAATCACTAACGCCTCAACTGCTGTGTTATCCTTTTTCCCACTTTTTGTGCTTTGCAGGACCTGGCTACAGGGAGGATGATTGGCTTAGGTAGACAGCGTGGAGTTTTGTATTACACGCATCCTTCCATTCCCGTACCAACCGCATATCACACTTCGTCCTCTTCCTAATTGTGGCACTTGAGACTCAGACACCCATCTTCATCCCGCCTTGCTTTCGTCCTTTCTTCACTAAAAATTCCCAATAACAGTGTTGATCACAATTGTACTACATCTCCACTAGCAAAACAGACTCGGTTACCTTTTCCTACGAGTTCTATATCTACAAAAAATCCCTTTGAAATGCTTCACTGCAATGTTTGGGGACCACACAAAGTCCCTACACATTCAGGAGCAAGATTTTTCCTTAGCATTGTAGATGATTACACTCGTTGTTCTTGGGTTTTTCTTATGCACAATAAATCTAAAACTACAGTTTTGCTACAAAAATTTGTGATATTTGTCCAAAATCAATTTCGCACGAATATTAAAACTTTTCGTGCCGACAATGGCACAGAATTTTCTCCCATAATTCCTTTTTTACAATCAAGTGGTATTGAGTTCCAACATACATGTGTTTACACTCCGCAACAGAACGGAGTAGTTGAACGAAAGCACCGTCATATTTTAAATATTGCTCGCTCACTACTTTTTCAATCAAATGTGCCACTTCGTTTTTGGGGGGAATGTGTTCTTACTGTTGTTTATTTAATTAATAGACTGCCATCACCTTTGCTATCTAATCAGTCCCCATACGAAAAATTGCACAAAAAATCTCCATCCCTCCAACATCTTCGAGTATTTGGTTGTGAGTGTTATGCCACAACTGTCCAGCCCAAACAGAAATTTTCTCCTCGTGCCACATAGTGCATTTTCCTAGGTTACCCTTATGATCAAAAAGGATACAAATTATTCGATCTTCAATCAAAGAAAATCATCGTCAGTCGCGATGTTATTTTTCATGAAAATTCCTTCCCATTTATGAATATAGAATCTCATCCGGAATCTCATCCCATCAATCCTCCTTTATTACCAAATCTCACCAGTGATTATTCTCCCATCACCGCATTAAATCCAAAAATCTCCTCACTAAGCATTCCGCTCCAACCTGATCCTTCTCATAATTCAGACAACCCTCATGATTCTGCTTCATCCAGCACTGACTCCAACACTAGCGCTGACTTTCCTTCCATTGATTCCGTGCCGCCATCACCTATTCCCGTCGATGCTCCGTAGCTCGATGAACAACCAAATTTACCTGAACCTAGTGCTCCTCGTCGTTCACATCGCGAGCAGCATCCTCCTACATGGCACAACTCCAAATAATGTCTACTCGGTCCACTGATCCTCTTAGTATAAGGGTTCTCAAAGCAGCACAAGGTATCCATTATCCTCATTTCTATCCTTTTCTCATTTTTCTCCCTCACATAAACATTTTCTGGCAAGTATTTCTACCCATATAGAGCCGCAGATGTATGATCAAGCTGCCGGACACCCACATTGGGAATAGGCTATGACGGCTGAACTTGAGGCATTAGCAAAGAATAATACGTGGTCACTCGTGCCTCTTCCCCCAAGTATTAAACCAATTAGATATCGGTGGGTTATAAGATTAAATATAATTCTAATGGGACTATCGAACGATATAAAACTCGATTAGTCGCTAAAAGTTATACGCAGGTTGAAGGCATTGATTACAAGGAAACCTTCTCTCCAACTGCTAAACTCACCACTCTGAGGTGCCTTTTGACTGTGGCTGCCGCCCGGAATTGGTTTGCTTACCAATTAGATGTGCAAAATGCCTTTTTACATGGTGAACTAAATGAAGTTGTTTATATGCAGCCACCTCCTGGGTTACGCCGACAGGGGAAGAACACAGTGTGTCGGCTTCACAAGTCCCTCTATGGTTTAAAACAGGCTTCCAGAAATTGGTTTTCAACACTGTCTAATATTCTTCAAAAGGTCGGCTACATACAATCCAAGGCAGATTATTATTTGTTCACCATAGTTAATGGTTCATCTATTACTATTATTCTTATTTATGTTGATGACATATTATTGACAGGGAATGACAAGCAAGAAATCACTCGCCTTAAAGAATATCTGTTTCGACATTTTCACATCAAAGATTTGGGGGACCTCAAATATTTTCTGGGAATTGAGTTTTCCTGTTCCAGTCGAGGCATATTCATGTCACAGCCCAAATATGCACTCGATGTGTTGCAAGATTCGGGTCTTACAGGTACAAAACCATAAAAATTCGCGATGGAGCATAATTCAAAATTGGCTCTCGATGATGGTGATAAAGTACATGATGCAACCAAATATAGGAGGTTAATCGACAGATTGATCTATCTCACTGTAACTAGACCTGATATTGTCTATTCTGTTCGTGTATTGAGCCAATTTATGCATGAGCCGTGTAGAACTCATTGGAATGCAACAATTCGAGTTCTCAAATATGTCAAAGGAACTCCTAGTCAAGGACTATTTTTTCCATCTAACAATGATTTGCAGTTGAAAGCCTTTTGTGACAGTGATTGGGGCGATTGCCGGACCACTCAGTGATCGGTATTGGGGTACTATGTAATCCTTGGTCCCTCACTTATATCCTGGAAGTCAAAGAAACAGACGAACGTTTCCAGGTCGTCTGTTGAGGCAGAATACAAGACAATGGCAAATACATGCCTAGAATTAACATGGCTAAGGTATATTCTTCGTGATTTGCGGGTATCACAGGCGGAAGCTACATCATTATACTGTGACAATCAGGCGGCATTTTGTATTGCAAACTCAGTTTTTCATGAGCGAACAAAACACAGAAATAGCCTGTCACATCGTTCGAAAAAAATTACAATCAGGTATCATTCGGCCAGCTTACATCTCAACGAAAATGCAGTTGGCAGATATTTTCACTAAACCTTTAGGTAAATATGCATTCGAATTTTTACATAGCAAGTTGAGAGTGCTGAATCCACACTTACCAACTTAGAAGAGAGTATTAGAGAAGATATGTATTACCTTGTACTTAAAATAGTTGATACATATTTTTATCATTGTATATTTGATAGCCTTGTATTAGCCTAAACTTTAGGACTAGTTAGTGCTGTAAACATGTGTTTACATGGCTCATGCCTCACCATGGAATACAATTCAATTCTTCCAAATCTCCTTTTATTGTTTCACATTAATGTTTAATTCTTCTCCTCCACTTGATCTGCTTTTTTTTTTTTGTGAACAAATAATCTGTACCAACAGTAGACACTCTAAGCTTACATGTTCCAATTATAGGATTAACTGTTTAATTATGACAACAAATTTTAACCTTTCGATTCAATAAAATACAGCCTTGTCAATCAGTGACAATTTTTGGAATAATAATAATAATGTAGGCTAAACATCAAAGAAACAGGGAATGACTTATGAAAACCGACTTCGAATTGATACGTGAAGCCTATCACAAGAGGAAAATTACGTACGATTCATTTTAAATGACGCACTCGATATGCTCTTATTAATTTATTACTTGCGTGTTATCAAACTTACTTCCTGTCGTTGCAAAATTTACAATCGTAAATAAAAACATTTTCCACAAAACACCTTCAAAGCATTTTCAGATAGCTTGAATAAAAAATATTATACATAGAAAATCAACACAATGTAAAGGTAAAGTCATTCTAATGTGCAGCATATGATCTAAATTTAGTTTCCGAGTGTTCTTCACCGGCAGCAGTGGAGTTCGGTTGGATCCCGAAGACCTATGCAAACAGCAAGCACCAACACAAAAATAGTAAAGTTCAAAATTTGAACCACAAGTATTGCAATTAAAAATGGTAATAGAGGGTGTGAGAAACAGAACTTACCAGGCTGCAGCTACCATCTTTATTATCCTAATTCATACAAATTAAAAGAGATCAAATATCCATAGAAGAGAAAAGAAAGCAATCGAAAAGATAATAACAATATAAACTTTTTATTAAAGTAAGAGATGTAGAGCTCCCTTCAATCCAAACAAGGATCTAACGTTAGGTAATTAAGCTCCTGAGATATGCAAGCCACAAACCTATCCTGTTAGCACCCCTTAAGGATAGGGTTTTGGGATCCATAACCCAGCAGCTAAATCCACCCACCAAGAACCTCTATTGGACTTCAAGGAGCTCCACTCCTTAACCCTATCAAAGCACCAATCATGCATTTCGTCTTCTAGCCCCTCTAAAAACCCCAAAACACAGTGTTTGAAATGATAAGAAAAAAGAAGACACAGAAAAAAGCTAAGCTTCCTTATCTTCATGAAATTTACTAGTCAACCACCTGAGGCAGATTCAATTTCAAACCACCTAACTTCAGTTGTAATCCACACAACCAACAACATATTATACTCACTGAGAGAGATAAGGAAGAAGTAAGGAGAGCATCTATACTTTAGGTATAATACATCATTACAACAACCAAATCTTCTCATACCTAGCAAAAGAGGAAAATATGAAGAACAACGTGTTCGAAAGACCCAACGACCGATACTCAACTTATATAACAAGATTAATACTATCAAACCAAATAAGCGAAAAATATCAGGTTTCCCATCACCCAAAAGAAGTCACATAACCCAGATCCAAAGGGCTTGACCTATCATGGAAAAAAACACTCAGGCCACCGAGAGTTTATCTGCAAACTGCTCTTGTTATATACCCTTTATAGCCACCAGCTACCCCATATATATAGTTCCAGACCTACCTAGAAACCCTAGCTGGAATCAACCCATCTACCCTAACCCTTATTAAAGCTCGGTAACCCATTAGTGACCTTTCGTAAAAAGTGGAAATTATTTTTAAGGTGGCGTAGGGTTTGGATAAATAATGGTGGGTCGGCAGAGAGTTGAAAAGTCTCTCGGGAACCGGCTCCTTGGTTGGATTCCCTGACGCTGCTATGATCACATGACATGACTTTGTTTTTGCTTTTCCTCTCCACTATATATTAAAAGTCCTCAGTTTATCGTTGTTTTTCACTTGGAAACTGTACTTTCACATCCACATATTGTGTTGGCGAAACATACAATTATACAAGCATTAAAATATACCTTTAAAACTCGGTCCTTCGTTGTAGAATGAGGAAAGAAATCGGTGGCAAGCCCAATTCTGGTGTATTTCCCTGTCAAGCGAGATAAGTGCTGCTGTGGTGTTACTTTATGTATGATCTGCATCTGTTTATTGTTTATATTCGTCTAAAAGCAAACGGCATTGGTTGAACTCTTTTGCTATATCAGTCGATGGTTTTCCATGGTTATAAAATAAATTGCACAACCCGTTATATTTATGGGATAATGAAAGATCCGTATTCTATTGTGTCCTTTTTAACTTATTTTATGCATCAGTTCACTTAAATATTGTAGTAAATGATGCTCAAATTTAATAATCCAACCTCCTAAACATAATTTTTTTAAGATCCTATGGGGTGCAAGTATTTTACAAAATTTTTAAAATAACTTGAATTAAATTTTTAGAAGTCTTATGCTTTGATAATTATTTAAAGCATACAAATACTGTCAAAATTTTCTCTTTCGTAAACAAAATATTGTCAAATTTTACTATTTATCTTTTTGCTACTACCGTTTCTATTATTTTGATCAACAAAGTTTTCTCTCATACTTTTGTGTGTTTTGATTTTTTTGTAAATATTAGCTAACCCGACTTAATATATACTTATGATGTTTATTCATCAAGAATTAATAAATTTATCTTTATACATAATGTAAGTATTAACTGTCTCTATTTTATATTTTTATAAATTTATTCTAGTTTCTAGCTACTTGATTTTACGTAATAATATTCAACTTTTGATCATCTAACAGTATTCGTATATTTTGTGATAGAGTTTCTCTTTGAATAGTATCTGTTACCAATTTGACAAATTTTGATAAGACTTCAATTTGAGTGTTGCTAGTTTTTAACTTAATTTTAGTTTTAAAATATTAGCATTTATATGTATTTTTTCATGTAAGAAAAGATTTTAAACAATTCATCAAATGAAATAAAACATAAATATAAATATAAATATAAATGTGCGACTAAGCAATGGAAATAAAACACTTGTATTCAAATTTCAAAGGCAACTTATAATATTGTAGAATACTTGAAGATAACCATGTAATACGTAGCACAGATCTTATTATATACCTAAGATCGGTTATGAAATGATTAAAAACGAAGGAATATAGAATATCTGATTTCGGTTTCATCCTTTGTTCCGAAATAGTTTCCGACCTTCAAACGAGCTGCAACCTTTTGGAACCTTTATCAAAAATGTTCACCGGCACGTGATCTAAGTCTTTCTACAATTTTTTCAACACGCGAATTCTCTTAACAAGTCAGAGATTCTATATGCTCGCTATTGATACGAGTAACTATAGGACACCATAACCTATTTATATAGCTTCCATATCGGGTTCTTTATTACAAGACCGATATAGACCAGGTTCATACTAAAAGGGATTCATTTTCTACCCAGACTTCGACCCATTAATCTAGATCATTTATTGGGTCACTTTATTATCCTTATCTGGATCAAATTACGTAATTTAACTAGTAAATTATTGACAAACCAAAATTACAATTAATAATTGTTCACTTTAAGAGAAAATTATAAAATTGCCCCTAAGGATAAAATTGTCTAACAATCTCCCCTTGGACAATTATTAATTGCAGTTTTAATCAAGTTTAAAACAGTTAGAAAGTCCGATTAAGTTACGCTACTGTATTGGTATCAAAAGTTTAAAAAACATTTGATCCAAAGTTAATGAAAGTCTTACATTATGTCTTGCAAGGCTTTCGATACCGAAAAATATCAGACGCATGTATCATGTGTGACACAGGTCCAATATAATCACAAATACCTAATATCTTACTAACATGAATGGCAAAATGGAGTGTGGCGGACTACAATGATACCTTTATGATCTAATATATTTTATTTTCGTGTATAGGTCCCGATTTCTCCAAATTTATGCTAAATCGCATGTGCTAAAATACAGCAGAAAAACCCATTTTCTCTCACCAAATAATAAACAGCATTAGAAAAAACTTGCTTCTTCTCACCAGATGCTAAACAGCATTAGAGAAAACTTTTATGTTTTTCAACCGAATGCTAAGCAGCATTAGAGAACCTTTATGAGATTAAAACTTATATCCTCCTATGTCTTATGAAACTTTAAGGATATCCATATAAACGTGTTTAAGGACATAGGCTCAAGGTCAATCTTTATAAATGCCCAATGACCTTTAAAATGCTTAAGATCAACATAGATCTTAAAACTTCTGCATGTATTATAACTATATGCAAAACAGCTATTATTAAGGAAAAATATGATCATCTTTATTAATAAATAATCATAATTTCATGATACAACAAAATATACAAATATTTAAGGAGCAAAATACAATGATCCCTAACTACTGCTGCTTAAGGACTTCAACATGTCTATACCAAATACATGTCTAGTAAATACTAGTGGGTGAAATCCTTTAGTCAACAGATCAGCTAAAATCTCCTCATTCTTGAAGTGCTCCACTTCAACTTCACCCTTCTGGATCAGCTCCTTTATGGTCAAATACTTGACTTCCAAATACTTAGACCCCGTGATACTCTTGTTATTATTATTGAACAACACTGCAACAAGATTATCATAATACAACCATATGGGTCTAGTAAACGAATCCACCAATGACAGCTCAGAAATCAAGTTTCTGAGTCAAACTGTTTGTGTAGCAGCTCCATAACATGCAGCAAACTCTGCATGCATAGTCGAGGAAGAAACCAGTGTTTGCTTGACACTCTTCCACGTTACCGTACCATCTACCAACATGAAAACATATCCTAAAGTGGACTTGCGATTATCTGGACACGTAGTAAAATCTAAGTCCATATACCCTGAGAGGTTCAAATTGTTGACTTTCCTATATGTTAGCGTATAATCCTTGATACCCTTTAGGTATCTCAACACCCGTTTGACTGCATTCCAATAGTACACACCTATGTTAGCCACATATTGACCTAGAAGTCCAACAACAAATGCAATGTCCGATCTAGTGCACACCTGAGCATACATCAGACTATTAACAACACTAGAATACGGAATATTCCTCATAGCCTCTCTCCTAACCTCATTCTTTGGACATTATACCAAAGGCAATCTCTCTCCATGAGAGATAGATGCTACAACAGGTCCGAATTCAGCCATATTTAACATTTGTAGCACACGCTTAATGTATGTGCTTTGTGAGAGACTCAATAAATGTTGAGATCTGTCTCAGTGAATCTGTATACTAAGGACAAAAAACACTTCATCCAAATCTTTCATGTCAAAATGTTTGGTCAAAAGTTGCTTAAATTCATGCAACATTGTCAAATTATTTGACACGAGCAAGATATCATCGACATACAATAGCATGAAGATGACCTTGCTTCGCTTGACCTTATAGTATAAGCATCTCTTGACCTTGTTCTCTACAAAGCCGAATGATTAACTAATAAATATTAAGTGTTTAAATAATTTTTAATAAAAATATATTTTAGTAATATTAATAAATTTATATAAGATATTATAACAAAATTATTAACTTAAAGAAAATTTAAGTTTTATCTAATAATATTTAATTATTATTAATAACAAAATATTAAATTACCCCTTAGGCACTGTTTGATTGAGGGGTTGGTAATAGAACGGGATGGAACGTAACACACTTCTATCGTTTAGTTAAGGGTTTCATTAAGAAATGAAAGGAATGGGATGAAAGCGAAGGGTATTATATTACGTTCCATTCTATCCTAAACAGTGAAAATAAGAAACTTTTAATTCGGGAGGTTTAGAATAGAATGTAAACTAATAAATACATACTGCCTAACATACTGCCTAATATGCTCTCAATAATTTTTTTAATACCAATTATTTTTTAACCCTAATTTTCTTTTCTCCATACTCATTTATTACGATCTACAAGTTTATTACACACATAGTTATCTATTACGATTCATAAGCTTATCATTTCTAGACTTATCTTTCCATTTTCTGTGTTCTACCACTTCTTCTTCTTCTCCTATTATTTATTAAAATTTTATTATTTTAAAATAGAAAATATAAAAAATATTTGTTATCGTTCCGTGACTTTTTAATTGGACATGATTTATGTTTTAAAATTATAGTATTAAATCTCTTGCAATGACTATTTTAATACCAGGAGTATAATAGTGGTTTATTATACACTACATTTCTTCCATACATCTTTCAAATAATATTTCACTATATTATATTATGAACTTTTCTATTCCTCTCAAATAACTTTTCACTATATTACATTTCATTCCATTATAAACTTTTATGTTCCGTTCCATTCTATTTCATTTCATTTCAGTAATTAACATCTAACTAAACAATCCCTTAGTGTTTGATAAATGAAAATTTCGTCCATCTTTTCTTCCGAATGGTTTACATATATATATATATATATTATAAACTCAATTTAAATATATATTGTATTTAATATTTAATAATATAAAATTAATAATCTAACAGATTTTTAATTTTGTCGAAGAAAATCCTTTAGAGTTTCTTAAGAGAAAATTTTGTTCATCTGCTCTCATGGACGGTGGATGATAGGGGAAATGAACAAGTATTTGTCTATTTTGAAAGTAAGGTTATATATTTTATTATATTCCTTATTTTTTTTGAATGTTATCGTTTGAAGAAAAATAACATTCCAAAAGAATACATAACATTTATGGGATGTTGGAAAATTAATGAATTAAATTCAATTCATTAATTTTATCTAATTGCATTCAATTCATGTGTATAGAATGTTAAAAAAGAAATGATTTGAATTCAACCAAGTAATTGAATCTTATTTTCTTTATGAGTTCAATTCACATCTTAAATGATGTGAATTGAATTTTCAATTAAAGAGTTATTTTTTTAAAAAATATTAAAAATTATTTTTTCAAATATACACATCATAAATATACAAATTACTACAAAATAAATACACATTAATTACATACCATTTTTAGTTAAAAATAAAAAAATCATATAAAGTAATTAAATTCATTTTATTATGTTTCAAACAATATAATTAAATTTAATTATAATATTTATAAATTTATTCTAAAAAAGTATAAATCAAATTTAATTTAATCCCAAAACTATAATTCAACCAGTTCATCAATAAATTCAATTAGTCAATAAAAAAGTCTGCTTTTTCTTTTTTGATTCGTGTAATATATAAGTTAAAAAACCTAAACAAAATAAAAAGAATCTCTTATTTATTCGTATGTTAAATTCTCAGACTTAAGTCGTAGACACGTGTCGGTTAAATAAAGAATTAGTCTGGACACGTGTCGGTTAAATAAAGCAAAGATAAGGGCGTGCAAGGAATGGTGGATGTCAAAGAAGAAGTTTTTTCAAAAATAATAATGAAATGAAACAAAAATTTGATTAGACAAAAGCGACGTTGATGTGACCAGTCCTCCCTTGGCCCCACTGCACCCTTCAGCGTACGTTAATTTCTACGCGTGTCCTTTTCCGGTGGAGCGCTCATCGAATCCTTCGCAGTCCCACCGCGCCTTTGCTAATGTCTAGTAATCTTTAGTTTTTCGACTCTACTAGTGTTCTGCGGACGACACGACATACTTTAAACTTTTGGCTTAAGTTCCCACGGAACCCATCAACCAATGGATATATACCACGTTGATACGTAGAAATATATGTATTCAATAACGACGTAATGATATATCTATATATATGTATTGTATAATTTTTTTTACATTTTTATATTGGTATATATTAGCGATTTTCCAAAATAATTATTGGAAAACTCTTTAGGTTGACTTATACTTTTGTTTAGTTATAAATAAAATTATAAAAATATATTAATTTATAAATTATATTCAAATTGGTTATTTAACAAATAAATAATTTATAATAAAAAATTCAATTTAATTCCTGTTTAAAAATTATATTTTATTTATACATTTAACCAATTATCTTTTAAATATTTCAACTAAATTAAACTCTCTCAAATAAAATTTCAATTTCAAATTGTATCTCGACAAACATATATGCTCTATTATTGAATTTGAACCGCCTAAGGTTCAGTTCAGAAGGAACTGAATTGGGTTGTTCTTAAGTTATTTTATAAAATCTTACTTTGTTTTAAGAGATGGGTTTATCTAGGAACAAAATAGAGGAGCGGGGCCTCAAGATCTATAGGAAAATCTTACACTGTACGATTAATTAGTCTTTGTCGGATATTTTGTGGGCTGGGATTGGATTCATTTGGCGACGTTATCTATACAAATAATTATTACGTTGGACAAAAGAGCACCGGACGGCACGTGATTTGTGAAGACTCGAGATCTGGAATAAAAAACTCAACTGATTTTGACAGATAATTTTCGCCCGCTCATTGTTTTTCTCTTTCTTACTTATGGAAAGGCCGAGATCTTGTTCTAAAAAAAGGTAGAATTGCCCATTCTAAGCGCGGAAAGGCCGAGATCTGATAACACACATCGTGGGCCGATTCACCTAACTAGTTAAATGGTATACATTTAACTTGCGAAAAATGTTTATGTCAATTTTATAAAATCAGTTTAATTTTGTACCGTATATTTAATTATATTTTTTGTATGTATTAAATGGAATAATTGGGGCTCATGACAATTGAAGCCAGTGCAACTCCACCTTGTTAGAGAGTGACGCCTAAAACAATTCATTATCCACTTTAACCAAGTAGATATGACAATAGACAGACAAAGGTCGTAAATTGTCACTAATTTCATACGTGTCTAGCGTAGACAAACCTTGTGAACGGACAAACAAAAGTTGTAGTTGTTATATCTTTTTTTCATAGTTGAAATATTAATCTAATTAAATTCTAAATCACTTGAATGCAAAAGAATATGATTAAGGTAGACATGAATAGTATTATAAAATCTAAATGTAATATGTAGAACAGACTTTATTACGTATCCAGGATCGGTCGTAAAAGGATTAAAAACGAAGAAATGCGGAATGTTTGATTTCAGTTTCATCCTGTTTTCTGAAGCTGTTTCTAGATGCCAAACGAGCTCGAATCTCTCTAAGACCTTTATAGAAAACGTTCAACGGTACGTGGACTAGGTTTTTCTCCAGTTTTCTCAAAATAAGAGCTTTCTTAAAGGGTTAGAGATCCCTTCAGCTTGCGATTTATATGAGTAAATGCAAGAGATCATAACTTATTTATATAGCTTTCATATCAGGCTTCCCCATCACAAGATCGATATGGACTAACTCTACACTAAAAGTGATCCATTTTCTACCTAGACTTCGACTCATTAGTTTAGATCATTTATTGGGCCATTTTTTATCTTTATCTGGATCAAATTACATAACTTAACCGATAATTTATTTAAAAACCAAATTATAATTAATAACTATCCACTGAATGAGAAATTGACAAAATTGCCCTTAGGGACAAAAATGTCTAACAATCTCCCATTGGACAATTATTAATTGCATATTTGACTCAACTTTAAAAACAGTTTAAAAATTCAGTAAAGCTACACTGCTGTATTAGTAGACTAAGTTTAAAAACAAAACATTTGATCCAAAGATAATAAAAGTCTTAAATTCTGTCCAGCAAGGCTTTTGATACCGAAAAGTATCAAATACATGTGTCATGTATGACACAGATCTAATACAATCATGAATACCTAATACCTCGCTAACATGAATGGGAAAATGAAGTGTGGCAGACTACGATGATACTTTTATGATTTAATATGTATCATCTTTGTCTATAAGTCTCAATTTCTCCAACTTTATGCCAAACTGCATTGCTAAACTGCATAAGAGAAATCTTGTTTTCTCTCATCAAATGCTAAACAACATTAAAGAAAACCAACATTAGAGAAAACCTTTATGCTCTCCAACGGAATGCTAAACACTATTAGAAAACCTTTATAGGATTAAAAACTTATATCCCCTATATCATATGAAACTTTAAGGATATATCCGTATAAAATTGTATGTGTCTAATGATATAGGCTCAAGGTCAATCTATATATATATGCCCAATGACCTTTAAGATGCTTAAGATAAACACAAATCTTAAGGCTTTATTACGTATTATAACAATGTATGATAACATGTATTACTGAGGATAACCGATGATCATCTTTATGGATGAACCATTATACCGTCATAATATATCAAAACGTACAAATGTACGTGGAGTAAACATAACAATTTTTAACTAGCAGTGTCTAATAACTTCAAAACACCCACACTGTATACTTGTGTTTCAAACACAAATGGGTAAAGTCCTTTAGTTAAAGAATTGACTTATAGTTCCTCAGTCTTTAAATGCTCCAAACCTTCACGTCACCTTTTCGAATTAACTGTTTCATGATCAAGAATTTCATCTCAAAATGCTAAGATCCTGTGATATTCAATGTTGTTGTTAAACAACACAGAAGTTTGATTATCACATTACAACTGAATGAATTTAGCCACTGAGTCAACCACATACAACTCATAAATCAAAATTTTGAGCTAAACTATCTGTGAAGTAGCCCTATAGCATGCACTTTGCATGTATAGTCGAGAAAGCCACCCGTGTCTATTTGACACACTCTTCCACGATATTGTACCATATGCAAACCTTAAACTGTAACCTTCAGTGAACTTTCAATTATCCAAACACAGCTAAATTTGAATCTGAATTCCCTATGAGATTTAGTCTGTTAACCTTTCTATATGCCAATATATAATCCTTGATTCCCTTTAATTATCTTAACACTCGCTTGACTGAATTACAATGTTCTACATCTGAGTTAACCAGATATTGACTAACCAGTCAAACAATAGATGCAATGTCCTCCTTGGTACATAGCTGAGCATACATGAGGCTATCAACCGTACTAGAATATGAAACGTTCCTTATAACCTCTCACGTTACTTTATTCTTTAGTCACTGTGCTAAAGATTATCTCTCACTATAACAGATAAGTGTTACGATAGGTTTACAGTTAACCATATTAAACCTTTGTAACATATACTAAATATATGCATTTTGTGAGAGGTATAATGAGTGTTAAGATTTGTCCTGGTGAATCCAAATACCTAGGACAAACGATGCTACATCAAGGCCTTTATGTCAAAGTTATTAACCAAAAGTTGCTAAGCATCTTTTTAACTTTATTTTCCATGAAGCTCAAAGAAGTAACAACCTCATCAACTGTAAGGTATCACTTTCGAGAGGTTTGATGTAAATCATATATTGATCTGCATAACACGCAAACCATGTCAGTTCTATCAGGATCCTGAAATTCTTCTGGTTGTACCATATAGACCACTTTATAAAGGTTTTTATTCAGGAAAGGGGTTTTGACAACCATCTGATGTAACTCTTCATCATCATGATCTAAAATTGTCATAATCACTCAAAATGTATCCTATGAGGATACGAGAGAAAATCAATGCTTTTCCCTGAGTGAACCATCAAGCAATTGAACTAGTTCATAAACTAATGAACTTTATCCTGAAGTCCTTTAGGTTTTAAAACTTCATTTACAACTGATGGTTTTGCAGTTCTACTACAAAATCAACTAGCTCCCTAACCTTACCATACTTCATGGCTTGCATCTCATCAGTCATATCCGAAGTGGGTACAAAAACATCTTCTATAAAAGTAACTGGATTCTTAATATATCTAATATCATAATCTTATTAACCTAATAGATTATAATATCAGATGGAATAATAGGTCATCTCACTCTGGTGAATTTTTCATAACTTCATTAGATATTGTACCCTTAGAAACCTCTATGTGTATAGGTATGGGTTCCTGTTTCTATATAGGTACGGTACAAAAATCTAAATCCACTGGATCTAACTATATGAGTAGTAGATACATAATAACTGTAGTATCCACCCTGTTATCATCCCAAGGGTCAAAGAGCCAACCATCATAGACATCGTATTCCAGAAACTTAGCTGTTAGTGATTCCACTATCCTGTTCCCTCCTTCTCTACAGTAAAATCTATAGCCTTTAGAGTGGTCAGAATATCTTACTAAATAGCAATGAGCACAATGAGTATGTAATTTTTCTTTATAAGGATTATACCAGCTCGGTAGGGTAGCCCTATACACAAATGTCTGTAAGGCTGAGTTTTCACACTTCTAGATTATTAGGTCGATTAGTCTTGTTCTGCATTGACTTTTTCAAGTTCTTTAGGATACGATTATGCCTTTCGGCAGCACACCATTTTGCTCAAGACTACCTGGTATAGTGAATCAAGTTACTATCCCAACCAATTCCATATAACTGGAAAACAGGCCTTTTAAAGTCCTGAAATACCATGTTCTCCATGATATTCTCCTCCACGGTCAAATCTGACATTCTAAATGGATTTTTCCAATTAGTTCTCAATCTTCAGTCTTTAAGCAAGAACTCATAATTGTAATAGGAATAAACATGACAAATGTCAGAATACTTTTGGAATTGCACAATGCAACTATACAAGGTCTTCTGATATCTTTATGTATCAAACTCAATAAGTTAGAAGCACGAGTTGACTTCAATATCCTTAGAAGTCAACTTACCCCTGCAATAGTCAACACATGTTCTGAGACCATCATAATCTAAAATTGAGAGAATACTTTCCTTAATCAATCTCTCCCTAGCTCTGGAAATGTAGCTTAAAATTTTATGTTACACCATGATGACTTTTCATTCATCAGGATCCTTCATTTTATGACTTGCTCAGCAAGATATGAAGAAGCATATATCTAATTCGGGTTAAGACACATTCTATACAAACCATATGACAAGAAAGTTGTACCATTATATTTTGCATTAAACACAACTATATAAAAGAAGTATTAAATACAAAACATCAACTTCTTTGTCCAAATTGATCCAAAGATCATATATAAAATATATCGTGTAAAAACCTAAATGAACCTTGCTACAAGATTTAGTATATACATCCCCTATAGACATTACTTCTAATTCTTCATTGCTGTCAATCATCAGTTCCTCCTTTCCTTAATTTGACTTTATCCTGGATATGAACCCATGCATTGTGGGAGCACCTTGATCAGACACTCCACTATATAGCGATAAAGTACTTATGCGACTATCGCAAATCAAATTCATAAATTGACAAGCTAATAAGTCATCTGAATTTGAGTTTCTCCTCAGCAACACAATGGAAAATTAAAGCATTAAAGTCCCATTCCTTATCCTGCGAATAATATGTCATCACTAGAATACTTAATTTTGAATGGAGTGTATTCAGAGTTTGGTGAATTATGAAGACATCAAGAAAAGAAATGTCTAACATCTTATGTCTACTGTAAAGATGGATCATTCTTGATATGTTCTTCATACTCCCCTTTTTCCCGTATACCTTATAGAGAATAATTCTTTATTCAAGGCAGTTGTCTCAATACTAGATGAGACTTTGTACCTCTAGGAGACATTTTAAAGAAATTATTGTGCTATGTCTGTTTCCGTAAGTTCACTAAATAGATGGTTAATTACGGATCTCTTAATAGTTATTAGACATAACCTGTCAGCCCGATCTTGGGCTTTAAAGGCTACTTTATGAGCTTTCGAGCTCATGGATGTAGGTGGAGGTGGCCTATGTATCTGTATGGCCATATTAACCTCAGCCATTTCTATAGCGTTTAATACGTCCTCTGTTTATTCCTTTGTATCGAAACTGGTTAGGGTTTTTATGGTTACACTGATTGTATTGACTGAAAAGGTAACTCTTTAGTAACTTTGATTAGATCAGCACAAATTTAAGATAACAGCGATACTCGAAGCTATTAAATAGTATCTTTCCTGAAAATCTGATCACACATATTATGAAACACCTTTGGGCTGAATATATAATATATGCAATTAGACTTCCACATAAAAAGCGATTAGAGGATAAACCATCAGCTCTCACAACACTACCACCTTTAGGTGAATAGATCGTTAAAGCAACGACTTTCCTCTATCTAATGCCTTTATGATCATCTCAAAACGTTATGTAAGGCTAACACTTTTGGGCAGAATAACCAAACATAAAGTCAGAGACATCTCCCAATATGTAGATAGAATAATCCAAAATATTGACTTGAAAGGTCATTTTGGTGACTACATTCTCATCAATATCCCAGAAAGTCCAGTAACCCAAGGGATACAACTGTATGTTATCCTCACATTTTTTATAGGCATATGGTATGTGACAATGTGGCTTCAATAAATGAAAAACCGGAATGCATAGTCTTTTTGTCACACACTCGTGCCGAAGACATTATCTGAAAACTTCATTTGAGACTTTCGTAAAAGAGAAATCTCAATAAAGTGATTATGGTGTCTTACTTGATACCGAACTGACCGTCCAAGACATAAGAATCTCATGTATCTGCCTTGTGGCAAGTTCGTTGCATGAAAATTCACTCGAAAATGGCTTTAGAATGTCTCTATTCCTTTTCTGATTGACTATCATGCTATCCTGAACCCTATATATGAGAACTGAGACACGAAAATTTAAAGTATCTCCCTCATGTGAATTCCGAAGCATGAAAATTCACACAAAATCAGATTCAGAATACCTTAATCCCTTTTTTGGAGTTAAACTTTAATTTCTTACTAATGTAATAAATTCAAAAAAAATGGAAAAAATCACTTTATAAATTTTCTGGACTCGAAAACTGACCCAAAACTTCCCGGGGTACCTTTACGAGAAATTTGAAAATTTTATGTGTTTTTTTAAATTCACCGTAGCAGGATCCGTACTGTTGATGTCAGCATGACATCAGCTAAGCCACGTCATCTGTTGACATGGCAGCCCTTTTCATAGATGCGTTTGGTGCGTGCGTGTCACCCGCCGCCCACTCCCAGACGAGCGGTTATTGTGCGACATGCGTCGACACGTGTCCTTCATCGGCCGTTGCCATATGGAAGAATGCATGTGCACGCTTCCCCATGCCAGTAGCAGTGTAGGCCGCGTCTCTACACCCATAGCGTTCCCGCTGGCGCAACGTGGCAGCAACGCATGCACCATCTGTGAGACGCGTTACCGCGTCACTGTAGCAACGTTGAGCATGTGTAAGCACCCGACGTCTTCTCTAGCTCCTACATCGGAGATATTTTTCGGCATCCCGGAGTCCCTTTTTAGCTCTGTTTGGCCTGTTTTTGACCCGCTTTTCATGACTAATCTTATGTATACCACTTCTATGTAATTATTTACGCAAATCGAATCAAAACGAAGAAAAGCCATGAGATGGAAAACTAAAAAACCTTCGTTTCCGACAATCAGATCACGTAACCACTCTGACATCACGTGTAATACTTAGAACAAACTTTATTACATATCCAGGATCGGTCATTAAAGGATTAAAAATGAAGAAATGCGGAATACTTGATTTCAGTTCCATTCCATTTTTTGAAACTGTTTCCGGATGCCAAATAAGCTCGAATCTCCCCAGGACCTTTATAGAAAACGTTCACTGGCAAGTGATCTAGGTCTTCCTGTAGTTTTCTCAAAACATGAGCTCTTTTTACGGGTCAGAGATTCCTTATGCTCGTGATTGATATGAGCAACTGCAAGAGACCATAACTTATTTATATAGCTTCCATATCGGACTTCCCCTTGTCATCATCGATATGGACCAGGTCCACACTAAAAGGGATCTATTTTTCACCCGAAGTTCGACCCATTAATTTAGATCATGTATTGGGCCACTTTATTATCTTTATCTGGATCAAATTACGTAACTTAACTAATAATTTATTTAAAAACCAAATTACAATTAATATCTATTCACTGAATGGAAAATTGACAAAATTACACTTAGGGGCAAAAATGCCTAACACTAAATTTATATTTTTATAGTTATGTAACACATGTTTTAAATAGTCTTTGATTTATTTATCTAAAACTAGAAAAGAGAATAAATTTATATAAATATATGTTCATAGTTAACCAATAATTTATTTAAAAACCAAATTACAATTAATATCTATTCACTGAATGGAAAATTGACAAAATTACACTTAGGGGC
>JANZXR010000006.1:24259050-24290477 GCA_027575705.1 Erythroxylum echinodendron | reverse complement strand
CTCTTTTCATTTGTTTAATTTGATTGTATCTTGTGTATTAATTCCGTGTTTTGTGTAGAACTCTGCGAAAAAGTTTAAACGATCTATTCAACCCCCCTTCTAGATCGCTTTCAAACCTTACATTACCTAAGGAGATATATGCATTGGTTAGGGCGTTAAAGACTTGGCATCATTATTTTTAGCCTAAAAGGTTTATAATCCATACTGTCCCTAAGTCATTGAAGCATATAAGGGACAAAACAGAAGTATATAAGGGACAAAACAGACTTATTAAAAGGCATGCCAAGTGTGTGGATTTTATAGAGACATGTTCTTTTGTGGTCAATTATAAACAAAGAAAGGTAAATGTAGATGTGGATGCATTGTCTAAGAGACATGCTCTATAAGCACTTTCAATGCTAGATTACTAGGTTTTGAGCACGTTAAGGAGCTGCACAATGATTATCATGATTTTTGCAATCTGTTTAAGGCATTTGAGAAATCTACCTATAAGAAGATCTTTAGGCACAAGGGATATTGTTTTGAGATAATAGGCTTTGTACACCCCAAAGTTCCATGAGAGACTTGTTGGTGAAAGAATTGCATTGGGAGGTTTAATGAGACACCTTGGTGTTAAAAAGACTATTTATGTTTTGAAAGGACATTTCTTTTGGCTATACACGCGGAAAGATGTAGAAAGAATATGTGGGAGATGTGGGGAGTGTAGGCAAGCTGAATCAATAGTACAACCCTATAGATTATATAGCTGTTGCTTATACCTAATGAACCATGGGTAGACATCTCTATGGACTTTTTTTAGGTTTACTTAGGTTTATGAGGGATCACAATTCAATGTTTATAGTCGTTGATAGGTTTTCTAAGATGGTACACTTCATTACTTATCACAAAACTAATGATTCATCTTAATTATATTGTTGAATTGTTCTTTGCTGAAATTGTTCAGTTACATGGAGTTCCTAAAACCATTTTTTCTGACCATGTCCTTAAATTCTTAAAATATTTTTGGAAAAATTTGTAGGGGAAAGTTAGGAACTAAGAGTATGTTTTCTAAAACTTATCATCCACAAATGGATGGTCAAATTAAAGCGGTTAATTGAACACTATGATCTTTATTGCATGTTGTAGTTAGTAAAATCTTAAAACATGAGAAGAGTCATTGCCTTTTATTGAATTTGCACATAACCTAACCATACATAGTGGTATTGGTTTTTCGCCATTTGAAATTGTTTATGGATTTAACTTGCTATCTCCTTTAGATCTTTTGCTTTTGTCATTAGGTGAAAGATACAACTTGAATTGAAAGAAGAAAGCCGAATTGGTAAAGAAGCTTTATAAGAAGGCAAGGCAGAATACATAGAAAAAGACATAACAATACAAGAAGTATGCTAATAAGGGTTGAAAGCAAGTGAAATTCAAACCTAGTGATTGGGTTTGGGTACACTTTAGAAAGGGAAGATTTTTAGGCAAAGAAAAATGAAAGTTACAGCTAGATGGTGATGGACTGTTTCAAATGGTGGAAAGAATCAACGAGAACACATAAATGATGATTTTCTAGACGAATACAATATTCATGCTACTTTCAACATTGTTGATTTATCTCCTTTTGATTTTATAGACGAAGAAGTCGATTTGAGGAGAGTGGGAAGGACGAGGATCAAGCATCCCAAGTGGCTTCAGACAACATGGAAGGAATGGAACGTGTTAGAAAGCTTGGACAATAAGGGAAAACACTTAAACAAGCTCAACAAAGTGTTATTAAGGTAAAAGATCCATTGGAGAATCTTGGAGGACCAATGGTATGATTACCTCTAAACATGCTCAAGAGACTCCCAATAATCTGCTGATGGATCTATATCCAAAGGAAGAAGCTACAACACTTGATGAAATGTCAACTAAGTTCATAATGATGATTTAAGGCTTGAAGTAACGAGATGGACTTGATGAAGAAGGCTAACTATGTTGTGCAACTAGAAACAACTTTTTTATTACAATTAGGCTATTTTAAGCATCTTTAAGCCATATGGTGTAATATGTTTAGACCGAATTAGATTATGCTTTGGACATCTTAATTAAGTTATTTAAGACAAATCAGTGGGTTCTAGCCTTAAATAAACCTACTTCGCCATTTGGTTTGTTTTGGGCCCAAACAACCCAATTTAAGCTTATTGTTAGAAGTTTATTATTTAGGTCGAAATCCATATCCTATCCTTGTGGGATTTGACTTAAGGCATTAGTTTTAGTGTATAAACACTCTAAACTCATTTGTAATTAGACTCAATACACATATTGAGTGTTCTTTGCATTCCTTTAGGGAAATCCTTTCTAGTGTTCTTTAAAGACTTGATTTTCATTAAAACAAGGGCTTGTGCAAAACAAAAGCCCATTCCTTATCACCCTAATTCCTTTATAATTCTATGGGTGTTATGAAAATACCTTCTTGAGTCGTTAATTCAATCTTGATTCACATGGAACGATCCTTGGATTCTAAATCCTTGATTTATGCTTCATCCGTTCAGAGGTGAAGAACATATGTTAAGGAAAATCATCTGCAAAATGAAGAACCCTTTACTAAGATGGCAAAGACATTGTACATCTAATTCTAAGCAAATACATATATCATATGCATATGCTATATCTTCTAGACCTTACCTTAAAAGCAAATCCTATATATATATAAACCTAGGCAGAGCTTAATATTCTTAAGGCAAGAATAAGCATAATTTCTATAAAATTCATATGATGACATGCAATCTCACTTACATTCCTTTAGACTGCAACATCAATTTATGAGCAAATATCAAATTTTTATGAATATATCACGTACATAATTTTTTAAGGCTTTCATACTACCTTAAAAGGAACAATCAATATCCGAAGGAGATATCTCCATCGTGCATATACGCATAATAGACAAAGCAATGCATGTATGCATCAACTTCATTGCGACACCAACTCATATCATTCATATAACATTATATGTTATTTTTGTGGCAAATATGGACATATTAATAGTTTTTTGTTCTGAAAAAAGAATAACGAGTAAACCCTTGAAAATATAGGCTAGAAAGAAGGAGACTGACAATTAAAGACTCACGCTCCTTTAGGCACCCAAAACACATTAATTATTCTATAGGTCTATAAGAAAAGGAATATTTATAGGTTACTACTTAACTGACAAAGCACATATAGTATTTAATAAGAAGACTAATAGACTATTGTTATTGAAAAATCGATGTGTGTTATTTGTGGTGATTTAATACCCATCTTGCCTCTAAAAAAAGTCTTGAAGATGTTGATATAGGTCTATATAAGGATTTTGAGCAATTAGTCCTTAAAGAAAATAAGAATGATCACCAAGACACCCAATAAATATTAAATTATTAAAACAAGTGAAGGAGCTAAAAAAGATGAGAAATCTTCTAATAGATTAGAAGTTTAAGAATAATCATATTTAAAGTCAAATTATAAATAATGTTTATCAAAAGGTAATTACAATTGCCAATATTTAAAATATTAAAAATTTAATAAATAAAAAATTAATTATGATTGCAACTATCTAAGAATCACTTACCATATATTAGTCACTCTTTTTTAAAATTCAATTAGTCTCATTTTTATTTCAATAATTAAAAAATTTTTAGACGCAATTATGAACTTCTCTCCAATCCGTTTGTATAAAATGATAAATATTTACATATATAAATGCTTTGATAATATATTTTAGTTAATGTTTAATAATATATTATAATATAGGTAATGTCTCTTATTATGTATATTTGAGAGCATACAATTGAACTCTCAAATATAGCTTTCAAAAAATCACATTATTCCTCCATTTAGTTCTATTATCTTCTATTTTATTATCTATCCACTTTATAGTTTATTTTCTCTCTTTTTATCACAATTAATGAAATATTTTAAGACACTAGTTGAACAATAAATTACATATTATTTTAACTATTAATTTTAAAATTTGATTAATATCAAATTTTGAAAAGGAGAATTTATCTGGAAAAATAAAAAGTATTTATAATTGAAAAGTACCAATTCACATCAAAGATAAATAGTAAAGTATAAAAAAGTGAAATATATTAAATGAACAAAATAGTTAAAGCAATAAAATTACCAAATCTGTATACATGAATATTAATTTAATGTAAAATGCAAAAAATGATAACAGAACTTGTGATAAAAATAAGATCATAAAAGGCATTATACAATTAGTAAAAATTAAATGGTCAGTAGTTTGTATTGATATTTATTGTTATCTCGTTCCCATGCAAAATTGCTATTCTATTTTTCAACTTTCCATTGAGGCACACCAAAAAGACAAAAAAGGAAAAGCAGATCATAGTTAAAAAACTAAGGGGTTATTTAGTTCTACTTTAATTTTTCTATTTAGATTTTAATTTTATTTTTAGTTTTTTATTTTTAATTTATGTTTTTCTTTTAAGTAAAAATAAAAATCTATTTAGTTGTTAATGTTAATATAATTATATTTTTATTACTAATGATAATTAAATATTAGATAAAACTTAAAGATAAATTCTTTTTAATTAATTAAATTTATTTTAATCTTTTATATGATATTTATCAATAAATTATTGATATACATTATTTTATTTTATTAGAATAAATATTTATTTTAAATATATTTTAATTCTTAAATCAAATTTTAAATTTATATATTTTGAAGATATTTTGAATATATTTAAATATATTAATAATTATTAAATTAAGTTAATTTATTTTAATTACAAAACATAAATAAATTATTAAATCAATTTAAATCAATTAATCAATTATAATATTAAATTAAATTATTCATAATTTTTATTAATAATTAATATATTAAATAATTAAATAGTATATATTTAGTTGATATTATGAGTAGAAAAAATTTACTTTTTATGGTTTTAATAAATTTTAAAAACCGAAAAAAAAGAAAATAAAAACAAAAACAGAAACTAAAAACTTTAAATAAATAATTTTTTAATTAAATTTAAAAATTAAATATAAAAATAAAACAGTAAAAATAAGTAGATCCTAAAAAAAGTGAGGCTTTGAAAATAGACCCAGGTATTCAGAGAATCATAACATAACTCGTATGATGTTGTGACTTGTGAGGCAGCAGGTCCGAGCCAGAACCCAAGCCCATCTCGGTCCAAGTCAAGCTAATTTTTTAATATCAAAATGATATTATTTTATTTATATTTGTTAGGCCCAAATGCTAACTGTGAGCATCCACGTTGCAAATAATCACGACATCTCACGGATGGGCTACTCAAGACTAACCAATCAACATGCTTGACTGGACCGAGCCCAAATGCCAACCTACAAATATTCACCACATCCGTATGGATGGTCTACTGGAGATTAATCAGTCAACGGGTCAGGCAGGTTGGACTGGGTCCGGACCAAATGCTAACTCTACTTGTAAGCAGTCCACATGCAAATAATCACCACTTTCGTTCGGATGGGCTACTCAAGACTAAACAGTTGCCGTTTTAGTAAATAGTATCAGCAATTAAAATAGTTAATAAATTAAAATACAAATTCCCTACCTCTGAAAAACCCTAGCTTCCTTATTCTACAAACCCCTTGCCATGGGTACGTCCCTAATTTCCCTTATTTACTTTTCTAATTTCGTTCTGTTCTACTTAGATTGACTGTAATATCTGCATCTGAAGCTCTTTTGTATTTGATTGTGGGACTTCTGTTCTATAACCTTATCACTCTCCATAATTTAGTTTTTTTTCTTTTGCGGTGATTTCATTTCTTCTTCTTTCTCAGTTTGTTTCGTTGACTGGGATTTATCTACCGGTTTAGGTGGTGATATGAATATTCTCACCTCATTAGCTTCTGATGGTTTATTAGATTTGAAGAATTCTAACGATAGTTCCTAGGACTGTATAACTGGATAAGTACTGTGTGGATTGGGTATCTACAGGTTTAGGCGGTGAATGTGAACGCTTTATTAAGATTTCGAAGTTGCTTTCTGTGATGCGTGGCTAAATTTACCCAATGTTACTGTTAGCTTCTAACTTGCCTTAGCTGGTAGCTATATGTGAATATTCTGATTGACGAGCTTGACTCGTTTACACGTTCTTACTGATTGTAGATATCGAGGAGGAGATTCGCTCATTACAGCTTGATTCAGCAGGTGGTAAGTTATAACCGTTCGACTCAACTGCCTGTGAAAAATTGATTATATTTCGCTGTTTTCTCTGCTCTTTTTTCTTCCCTTTTCCTTCAATTTTTTGGGTTGCTATTATGTTTTCTTTCAACACTGTTTTGTTGAATGCTTAAACTAAATCTTAGCAGAAGAGAATTATGTGGTGGTTAGGTCAGAAGTTGCCAGGCCTGACGAAGGGGAGAATTGGGATAGAATGGAGGAAGGTTTGTAGTCTAGTATACTTCGTGTTTCACTTGTTACCTGGCATGTTTTAAATTGTGTGAAAGTTTACTTGGATTTTGTTTACATGTTTTAATTCTTGTTCAAATTATCATTTCTAATAACATTCTTAATTTCAAGTAGCATACCGAAATCAAAGATTTGAGTGCCATCCAATTTGTTTATGCATGAAGTAAAAATCAAAATTCGAGTGGATGCTATAGAATCAATTAAATATCTCTCTTGAACAGAATTAAAATTTTTTTGATCCTTCAATAAAATGTAATTTAATTATGCATGATATCTATTTTTGCTCTTTTGGCATTCTGACATATGGTGGATTGTGACCACCATAGTTCCATCTGGTATCCTGATTGAGTTAATTAAAGGTCTCTTATTACCTTTAACCACTGTGTGACTAAATACTGGACAGAAGTGCAGACCTTTTCATTAATCTTTTGGTTTTCTTAGTTGTTTGGTGTGTTGATCCTTGCATTCTTGCTTTCCTCTTGAAGTGAACACGAGCCATTGTTTATTTTGATGTATGAATCATTACCTACTTTGTTTTATTTTACTTTTGTATGGATAAACCTGTAATTATTTTCATGCCTTCTAAGTTTCAAATTGTGGTTGGTTTTATGTTATGCCTTAATATAGTTTTATTGTCTTTACTCCCTTTTTTTCCAAAGTGGGGAATTTTCTGAGCCTTTTTGGCAGCAAAAATTGCAAAGCAAAGTCATTCATATTTTTTTCATGTTCTAGAAGTTTGTTATTGTTGTATATTATGCCAATTTGAGCACATGAAGACCGTTGAACTTCTATATCTGTTAAACTTATATATTGAGTGCTTCATTTCATATGCTTTTCATGGGCTTTTTTCAGAGCCAAAAGACGAACCTGTTTTGCAATCTCGGGAAGAGGAATTTGATTCTAGAGGTACTCTGAGCATATTCGTTTCTAATTTGTAATCTTTGTGTTACCACCCTAGTTTTCAACCTTATAAGCTTGGTCATTTACTTCTATATCAATGCATCAATTTTTCATGGAAAAATTTCAGAGACAAAAAACGATTCTTCTTTGAAATCTCAGGAAGAGCAGGTTGATTCAAAAGGTATCTGGAAATATTCCATTCTAATTTGAAATGTTTTTGATAAGAATACAGTCTTTAGCTTTGTAAGCTAGGGAATTAATTGCTTTTGTTTTTACTACTGCTCACTCTATTAATTGGCTGCTAATAGTAGAGAAAGATATGAAAGTTTTCACTCCAGAAGAGGTTGAAGATCTAGATGATCTGGAGAATCGGAAGAAGAGGCACTTGAATGTGGTGTTTATTGGGCATGTTGGTAGGTTGAGCATACTTTATGGTTTAGCCGAAGTTAGATTGTGCCCTTTTGATTTCTGTGTTGTCTTGTCTTACTGTAGTGCTCCAAATAATTGGGTCATTCTTTGTGTTTTTTTTTTTTGCTTAACCTCATGAGAAAGGTCAATAGTTTGCAAAACATTCTTTGAAATGCTTCCAAAATTACATTAAAAACATTGGTCTTACATATAGGTGCACTTACTTTGCTAACATAAGCTTTTCGACATCCTTAGACTGCTTGACAGTTGCGCTTGAAGAATAGCACTTACTAATCTAGGCAAGTTTTTGAAATTTAGGCAAGTTCTTGAATTTGTTGGCTGTTTGTTATTAGAATTTTTAATATTGGTAGAGTGTAGAGCCCATTAACAAGAATTGGGCTTGGGTCAACCATTACCAAAATGAGTAGAACTAGTCATTTCGATAGTTGATCCTTACCACTTATAAACCCTTTAATATTGTAATGTTTAGTCAATATGAGATACTCTTAATACTCTCCCTCAAGTGCAATTGGGACTGGATATCCAGTTGTCACTTGAAATAAAAGCAGTAGTAACTGGATCGAACCGCTAGACTGGACATTTAGACGGACAATCGGGAAATTAATAATCTGGATCAAACGTGTTCTGATATCATGTAAAACTTGTTGGATCTGAGAAATTCACTTTCATGGGAGATCTACATCATGGGTCTAGTGATGAAACATACTCGTGGGTTTTGACATCACACTTTAACCCAAAACCTTAAGGCATTAGGTTTATAGGTCCTTTTCACTTATATGTTAGTTCTATCTTTTTCCAATGTGGGATTCCTACTCACACTTGACATCCTAACAATCCCATCCTCAGGTGTGAACTTCCACATTAGGCTTGGACTCCTCCTTCAGCTAAAGCCTTTTTGCTTAGCAGCTCGAGTATATGGCGTCACCAAGAGCCCTTCTACACTACTGGTCTAGGCTCACCAGGAGTCTCCTTGCTCTTCTTGGTGGGGAAGCAACCATAGGATTCAACTACCATCTCCATACTTGTCACTTGTCAAACCATCGACTTTGATACTACTTGTTGGATCTAGGAAACCCATTTTCATAGGAGATCTACATCATGGGCCTAGTGATGAAACATACTCGTAGGCTTTGACACCACACTTCAACCCAAAACCTTAAGACATTAAGGTTTATGGGTCTTTTTTACTTATATGTCTTTCACTAGTTCCATCTCTTTCCAATGTGGAATTCCTACTCACACTTGACATCCCAACATTTATGAAAATTAGAAGTGTTTAGGGGGTCAATGATTTTAAATCTTGTTTCTCTCTTTTTTTTTTAATTTTCAAGAAGTTCAATATGGAGCTAGGCTACTTCCATAGGAAAATTTTTTTGCAAGGATATCAAATGTAGAGAAAGATTTAGTGCAACTACATTTTCAACAAAATGAGTTGGAAGAAGCTTGATTGTAGTTGGAAAAGTAGAAATATACTTAATTTTATGGCAAACCTTGTTGAATAGAACTTGCAACAACAAATTTGTTGTATTGTGAAGTAGAAATCCCAGTTTATACTAGTCTTATAGAAATTCATTTTAAACTAGGGAAACCCATTCCTAAGTACTTTTTGAAAACTACCTCCTTGAATCTTGTTTGTACACTGTTATAAGATTCAATGGAAAGCAACCTAAACTAAATGGGAAAACATAATAAATTAATGAGGATCTTGGATACCACTGCATCAATTTTTAAGGCTTTTTCTCTGTCTGAGGCAAAATTGTGGGATGCTTTGTTAGTCACTGACACTTTGTTGCTTACAGTTTGATTTTAAATTACTCTCGGGTGCAACATCTCAATTTATTACCCCTGTTAATGTCTAGACTTTATCAAAATCGTTATACTGATTTTATTTTTGTGATATTTTATTTGATCAAGAATACTTTTGTTTGTGATTTGTAAGATTGTGTATATTATTATTGTGGCTTCAATTTGTTTGCTATCATTGCTTCATCATCTATGATTCGCCTTTTTGGTCACAGATGCTGGCAAATCCACTGCTGGAGGGCAGATACTTTTCCTTAGTGGGCAAGTTGATGAACGTACGATCCAAAAATATGAGAAAGAAGCTAAGGAAAAAAGTAGAGAAAGCTGGTGAGGAATCCAGTGCAGACACACTTGGAGATATGTTTTAGCTGATCTAAATGGCAGTTTATTCTTATAAAACTGAGATAAAAATGGCACTATTATATTTATTCATAGCTAAATTTAAGTCTGTTTCCCTGTCTATAGCTAGCCTTGTAAGAATGGCAAGGGTTGGTTGTTTTATGCATTTGGTAGCCTGACACTGATTCTTTGTGCGCAACACTGGTATAGCAAGATTACTAGGCTTGCACTATATTGCATCTCATTTGGAATTTGTCAAAATCTATAACACAATATTGTTTTTCTATAACTTGCCATGTTTGAGACATAAATCTGGCAGAAACGAAAAGAAAAAATGCTCTTGGTAGCCATCCTAAACTGTTTTGTAAATCAAAATTAATATTGCCTTTGAAACAATGCAGTATTTTATAATCTAGATTGTACAAACCAATTTCTTGTAGTGGAAGCTAGGCAGATGATTTTATAATAAGCAGTCTCTTTTTCTGTAATCCTTTTATTATCCCCTGTAATGTTAGTATGTTAAATAACTAATAACCTGCCTCCTATTTTCGAGTTCTTATTCTGAAGAAGTTAAAAATCATACTTTTGTTAGATTTATTGTACAACATGATCTCTTATAATCAGTGGGTCAAATCATCTACTGTTAAAAGATGGTAGCATAAATAGAATGGATGCCATTTTCAAAACCTATTATGCTATAGCCTTGAATTTTGTGATGCGGCCCATTAATTGTATGAGATTCTTCTATGTTCAGTTCTCTAGAAGTTTTAGTATTATTAGGTTTGTCATTCGATATTTGGGCGAGAAGTGGTTCACATACAATGCAATGAAGGCCTATACCTTTACCCAAATCCTTGAAACATTAGGTTATGAGTGAATTATTGTATATAAACTACTTTTAATTGTTATTCATAGTTGATATGAGAATTTAACAACTTAACACATTGCTTTCACGCGTAAGAACTAACATTTGGTACATGCACTTTGTAAGACGGATGTCGATGTGTGCCTATAGGGTTAGATATTTGTGGAAGGCCCATCATCAAATCGGTACTAGCTCTAATGCCATATTAAATTTCGAAAATTTCCTATTTTAGAAGAGTGGCAGTTTGTATACAAGATGGGAATCAATGTCTCAATCTAAACCTTAAGGTATTGGGTTAGGGGGCCATTCTTTTTTGTAAACCACTTATTTTTTACTCCTAGTTGATGTGAGAAATTTACTCACTTAATGCGCTTCCTTAGTTGATGTAAGACTTACATCTTTAACTCAAAGCCTCAAGGCATCAGGTTGTGGACCCGTTCTTGTATATAAAGCAATCTTGATTCTTCCTGCTAGTTGATTTGAGAGTAAAAGTCTATTTTCAGCTTCACCCCTTAAGAGTGGCTTTGATATTATTTTTTAACTTTTTGTAACTTACATATTTTTCATATTTGGGTTCATATACAAGGTGAAACTCCATATTCAATTCAAAACTTTTAAGGCTTTAAGTTACAGGCTCGTTCTTGTATATAAATCACTCTTATCTCCTAATTGATATGAGATTTAACAAGTATGTTTAGTATGCTTCCACTGATATTATTTTTTATTTTCTGTATTGTCATCTTTAATGCTCTAGAATTCTGGTTTTGTGGGAATTATTACTTTTGAGTGCCTATCTGGTGAAATTTTTTATGGACCTCTTTCTGCTACTCTGTTTGGGGAGTTGATGAGCCTTTGTTATCAAAATTTCAATTGTCCCGATGCAGTTGTAAAAAGAGATGTGAGCTAATATTCCTGGGTAAAGGCATTACCTTATTAGTTGGGGAAGTATATTATACTGTATTTATCAGGACATGTTTCATCTTTGTCTGATTGCTATGCTTGACTGCTTTTCTGTTCTAGGTACATGGCATATATTATGGACACTAATGAAGAGGAGAGGGTTAAGGTAGTACCTGATTTGCTATGTGAATTGGTTATTTGTGAGGCTGGAGAAACGTAACTTATGTTTTTGATAAGAGTTATGATGATATTAATTTTTAGCCATTTTGACAAGTTATTTTAAGCTTATAATTGGTATGTTGGATTCTTGCTATTGTTCATAGGGCAAAACAGTAGAAGTTGGGAGAGCACGTTTTGAAACTGAGACATCTAGATTCACAATTTTAGATGCACCGGTAAGGCTTAAAATTTTTCTCATTTCAATGACATGCATTTTTAGATGTAGAACTTGAGTTTTGGGACACTTGTAATATTTTGCTGAGCATTTTGCTGTGGTGTATGTGTGTGTTATGGAGTAAGATTTTTCATGTTGTTATTATAGAATGTTCAGCAGTGAGTTGGCTTCCTGTCATTGAGTCAAGTTGAGTTTTGAACGGTTCTTGAGCTGAACTTGAAGATATAGTTTAAAAGATTGTGTTGTGTTTAGTTTATTAGTTATCTGAATAAGTTTGAGTGTTCATCAATGACTATTCTGAGTAAACACATTTTTTATCATTATTTTTGTTAATTGTTTCTAGACTGTCTTTTAGTTTGAACAAACCATAGTGATGTTCCCTTCTAGATACAATATTAATTGTCAAGTCAGAATAGGTAATTTGATTAGTCAGCTTTTTAGTTTTGTGGTTCATGATGTATGGCATCTTGTTCTTTGCTTGGATGCTCAGGGTCACAAGAGCTATGTTCCAAACATGATCAGTGGAGCATCTCAGGCAGATATTGGCGTACTTGTAAGGCTGTAAAAACTGCTTGTTTCATTTTAATCTTAGGTTGCTTCTGGAGTTTTTACTGAATTGTCTCCTCTTCCAATAAGGTAATTTCTGCTCGAAAAGGAGAGTTTGAAACTGGTTATGAGAGAGGTGGGCAAACTCGTGAACATGTGCAGCTTGCGAAAACGTTGGGTGTAACTAAACTGCTCGTTGTTGTGAATAAGATGGATGAACCAACCGTGAACTGGTCAAAACAGAGGTGCTTATTCTGATTTTTCATGCACCTGTTGTTTTTGTTACTTAATGCAAGACATTTGTGGTGGCTGCTTCCCTTTTGTGATGCATGAACCAGGTGCACTCAACTTTGATATCTCCTAACATCAAGGTCTCTTTTAGGTATGATGAAATTCAATCAAAGTTGATTCCATTCCTAAGGTCATCAGGCTACAATGTTAAAAAAGGTACTTAAAACTAGTATCTTGTGGTCTGTTTTAGTATTGTTAAACTTCAGTTTGTTGTTCCATTCTTTGCTGAATTCAGTTCTAACCTTTTATTTGACCATGGAGGCTGGAGACGTGATCTAACTTTCCTATTGGAAACTGCTTCAGGGCTAGATTATTAGTTACTAGGAAATCTGGAAAATGTTTTAACATTGATATTTTCTGTATTTTAGATGTTGCTGCAAAGTGAATTTACCAAATGTCTATTTGTAGGTTAATTAGGTTGTAGATTTGATGAGTGGAACTGAATAGGTTGACATTTCATTACTGGGTTACGTATTTGCTGGTTCTTTTCCTTTTATTCTCTTTACTATTTGTTCATAGTATTGAAACCTAAATGGTAAATTCAACTTGATTGTTTTTTTTTTTTTTTTCCGCTGCACTTGAAACTTTTGCTTTATTGGTCAATAGGCTGTTTATGATAAGTAATTATTAAGTAAAAGGTGTGGACTATTGGAAAGTCTGAATAGTTGTATTTCATCCTTTTTTTTTCCTAATTGCAAGTGAATATTTGAAACAATTTCCATGAAGAGTGTTATTCTTAGTTTAAATGGACTTGGAACATGTATTTTTACAAATATACATATGAATTGATACTGTTAGTGAATAAATAAAACCAATTAAGTTAGCGTCACACAACAGCTTAAGCTTTTGTAGTAAAATGGTCGCTTAACAGGTACCATCATTATTAGCTATTTGAGCATTAAAGACATCTTTGAAGTTAACTTATGATTTAATTTGATTGCTATTCTGATTTTAGTATCTATTGCAAGTTGAAACTGCTCAAAATAGTTTGCATAGTTAAATGTAAAACTTCCTATGAATTATTGGATTTCAAGATATTTCACATATTTGTGTTAAAAATTTCTTCCTCCTTATCTGCAATCTTTTTCTATTTGCAGATGTCATCTTCCTACCAATATCTGGTCTTCTTGGTTCCAACATTAAGTCCAGAGTGGATAAAAGTGTATGTACATGGTGGGACGGCCCTTGCCTTTTTGAAGCTCTTGATGCAATTGAAGTTCCCCCGCGAGATCCAAAGGGACCTTTTAGGTAAATGTTTATGTTCTTGGGACAATCAATATTTATATTTTCCTTCATATTAAGTTTTATTTAAAGTTGGTGTGGGTTGGCTCTGGTATTTGTTCAATGACCATGATTTATAAAATAATCGACAAACTTTGTCATCCATTCCAGTACTCTTAACATCAGCTTTTTCTTCTGGTATCAGAAAAGTTACATCAATTCTGTCATTTCTTAGTAGACGTAGTTGATTTTATCTTTTATTTTCTTATTGAGGACAAACATTAGGGTAGGGGAGGGAATTGCACAAATGACCTTTAAGCAGATTCTTAAATGAATGTTATAGAGAAAGATGATTATATTTGTCTAGACCATATTTATGAATCTGATGGTGTTTTGTTGTTTCCTCAAAACTTTAAATGAGGTTTTGATGAGCTTATGCTATCCCTGAAGTTGTGAGCTCTAGAGATTTTAAGCTAACATATTATAGTATCTCTTCAGGATTATGGAGTGGAAACTTAATTTTGTACTTAAAATGTGATACCATGTTTTAATCTCTAGCTTGACTGATTATTCTTGACTGGTTTTAGCTTCCATGACTTATTGTTGAGCTATATTGTTAAAAATTGTAGGATGCCTATCATTGACAAATTTAAAGATATGGGAACAGTTGTTATGGGCAAAGTAGAATCTGGGAGTGTGACCGAGGGTGATTCATTGCTGGTCATGCCAAATAAGGTGAGTGAGATCTGATTGTAACTATCTGCACATTTCTCGCCATCCACTGCGCTCCTACTCTTCCTTTTCATTTTCTGGTTACCAGGTTCTAAATGTGATATTATCATTTGCAGACTCAGGTTAAAGTTATTGCTGTCTATGTAGATGAAAACAAGGTTAGACGTGCAGGACCTGGAGAGAATTTACGAATTAAATTATCTGGGATTGATGATGAGGATATATTGGCTGGTTTTGTTTTGTCAAGTGTTGGTGAGTTGAAAGTCTTGTCTTTGAAGTCCTTGATGATTTACAAATTTATGTTTGATTGGTTTAATTGCCATGTCAAGTTTTGGTGAGTTGAAAGTCTTGTCTTTGAAGTCCTTGATGATTACAAATTTATATTTGATTGGTTGAATTGCAAGATTTTTGCTTCAACTAGATATTCTTTACTTTTCTGAAGGTCATTTTGTGGGGACCTTTATGTCTTTTCCTTTCACAAGATTAATTTACCTTATTTCTTGTTTTGTGTAGCAAAGCCAATAGCTGCAGTTACTGAGTTCGTTGCGCAGTTACAGATACTCGAGCTTCTAGATAATGTATGCTTGTGTCAATATTTTGGCCTACTTTCAGACTTTTCATAGCATGCTTTTCTTGCATATGGTTTGATTTAACATATGATCTGTCTCAAGTACGTATCATCTTTGGTTCCACTTCAGGCAATTTTTACTGCTGGCTACAAGGCTGTCTTGCACCTTCATTCTGTAGTTGAGGAATGTGAAATTCTTGAGCTGCTACAACAAATTGATCTAAAGATGAAGAAACCTATGAAAAAGAAGGTTCTTTTTGTGAAAAATGGCGCTGTTGTTGTCTGTCGCATTCAGGTACTGAGGCAAACTTCACATTTTGATGCTTAAGAATTTGAGAATTTCGTTTGTCCCAAGTCAATTTCCCTGAAAGACGGTTCCGTATTTATCAAATCAGGTTTCCATTTCACAAGATTCGACTTGAACTTAGTTGTTTATATTGCTATACTTTTTATTATGTGCTACCAGGTAAATAGCTTAATATGCATTGAGAAGTTCCAAGATTTTCCTCAACTTGGAAGGTTTACTCTTCGCACTGAAGGTGAGCAGATGGATGCTGTTTTATTGTGATGCATGTTTTATTCATGTTGTTGCTCGTACCAAAACACTGCCTATTACAGGTAAAACAGTTGCTGTGGGCAAAGTTACGGAGCTACCTTTGTCAGGATCAAGTTACTAACATTTTTTCCATTGGGGGTGAGTATGTCTTTACTATATTTTTTTTCTTTTCTTATACTAGTTTTTTTTTTTCTTTTTCTTATGGCCTGCCTTTCTTCTTAGGTGCTGCTAACAATGTTTTCCTACCCTGATATATCAAGTACCTAAGCTGTTTTTACGGCTGGAAGGCGTTCTGTCTGTAATAGAGGATGTTTGGAGCGTATATTGTACTCAACCTTAAATATAGATTAGAGCACACTTATTTCGATTTGTAATTTCTCTTTTTAAGCTCTATTGTTACTTGGTTAAAATGATTTTTAAGTATGCATGGAAAATTAACATTTTAACATATCTTGATGAATAGTATCAGTTTGTAGAGGGTAAATGTAATATATGATCAATTTGCAAGCTAGAACTGTTTGTTCTTTTCCAATTGAAATATTTGATTAAAGATGTTACTATTGTAGACTGGTTTCAGCTTTGAAAATTTATCGTGGAAAACTAAACATTGAAACGGCCTTAGGACTTACAACTGATAAGTGTTTTCGAGTAACAGACGAAGAGATATGGTGAAGTTCGTTGGACTTGTTTTGAAAAATGTCGCTATTGTGAATGCATAAATAGGTTTGGTAGGATCACCGAGTTACCAATCTTTTCTTATCGTACCTGTGGATTTGCCAGTTTCTCATAAATGGTTGAATTAGGATTTGTTGGAATACCTAATTTTCTTGGCCTATCTTTGCGTAATCGAACTTCATTTCATTGTCAAGTGTATCTTCGTACTCTTGGGTGTGGGATTTTTGTTCCCGTGGAAATGAAATTATTTTTCCCTTTCTATTGTTTTGCGGGTTCTGATGACATTTGATTCATGTAGGTGTGAGGCAAATCCAGTGGCAATGTTCCCCAAAGTCTTTCGAAGGCATGGAGCCCTTGTGTAGTGCCTTTAAATGTTGAGAAGGCAGGGTTAAAAAGTTCCGCGTTTGCAAGTCCGGCTTTCATGCTCAGATGTCTGAATGCAGAGAATGGCCCTGTTTCACCATCGTTTCGAATTTTAATAAATATCTTCTTTAGTCGTGTGCTTCTCACCTAAAAATAAAAATATATAATTTTTTATTCCCTGGCAAATAGAAATATTTACATCAGACAATATGAGCTTCACTTCTATGTAACTTTTTGCTGCAATGATGGCCTTTTATATTGAAACGGTCATTTTCTTTTGGATATTTTGGCTAAATTTTGTACTTGGTTTGATGCTACTCAGCATACCTTAGTAGTTTTTACAAAGGTTTTTTAAGTACCAAATTTATACTACAAGTTGTACTTACTCTTTTGCACGACAATTTCAAATAGATTTGTTTTAACTAAGATTTAGTGGTTGATAAATTAACTTGTTTTCGAATTTAATTCTCACATTCTTGAAGATTAATGAGAAACTATTAAACTAATAAAGAACAATAGGGTTCTCAATTTGTCGTGAAGAAACTTGACTAGTTAGATCACATTTTATTCTAATAAGATTATACCACATTGTGGAATAAGATGATATCCTCATCTAAATAGGATTTTATTTGATAGAATTTATTTACATTACAATTGGTAAGATAAGAGATTATATTTGTCTAGGATTGATATATCCATATCAATGAAGATTTTCACTATTATCAAATGATCCTTTAACATGATTTTTATCTTTTAGAGTTGATGTTTATTAGCTACGGTTTTATTCGCTACATCATCGAAGATCTTTCCACAATTTTTATCTGTTGCCGATGAGTTATTTAGGCCCAAAGCCTTTCACCACGTACTGGTCTGGTTAAATGCTTACTCATGTCAAATCCATTAGTTACGATCTATTCATTTGAGCATACATTAAGAACCTAGCCTTAGCCAAGTAAGTTCCTACAGGGTTTGAAACTTTAAGAAAACTTGCACCATGTTTGAATTAACCTGCTAAGTTACCTTGAGCTTTTACATGCTAGTGTCAGATGTGTGATCCAGCTAACTTTCAACATAATGCCTATTTTTAGCTAGCTATAGAATGCTTTCATGTGCTAAGAGGCTAACAAACCACCCTCACTAAATGAATTCGACGCTCTATCGAACTAGTCTGAAGGTAGAAGTTCTCTTGATCCTTGAATTGCCACCAGGTAGTATCTTTCTCCCATTTAGCTTTTGTGATTGACTTTTCTTTGTACTGGATTAAGAATTCGATCCTTTGATTCTTTCTATATTGCCCCATTGTTTGATGACCCAAGATCTTCTCCACTTGATCTTTGAACTGTTTTCTCATAACTAGTGGACCTCGTTTCGCTTGACTCCTATTTAGATTTGATGCGTCCTCAAAGTAAGGTTTGAAAAAACTAATGTGAAAAGTATGGTGTATATTCAATCTCTTGGACAACTTCAACCTATATGTAATGTTCCCCACTTTACCTAGAACTTCAAATGGTCTGTACTTCGACACCAATCCATAATGTACTTGCTTACTTAATATCTTTTTCCAAATCTATGGGGTAAGTTTCAACAATGCCTTAACTCCCATGTTGAACTCTAATGCTCTCCTCTGTAAGTCCATTTTTTTCTTCATCTGTCGAGAAGCTTTTTAAAAACTATCCCTCATCTCATCCAATAAGTCTTGTTTCTCTATTGCGAACTTGTACATCGCAGGACACTTATTATCTGTCTTTTATTGTGCAATCTTGAGTAGAGTGAGAGGTTGTTATCCCAAGACTATATCAGAGAGACTCTTCTCTGTAGTAGATGATCTGTGCAAGTTATAACAAAATTGTGCAACATGAAGTAAACTTAATTAGTTACGTTTATTTGCATTTACATAATGCCTTAAATGCTTCTCCATTAGATCATTGATCCTCTTTGTTTGGCCATCTATCTGTTGGTGATTTACCATTAAAAATTTCAAATCACATTCCATCATATTAAAAGGGGACGTTTAGAATTGGTCTGTAAACCTAGCATCTTGGTCACTCTCAATATCCGCAGGGACTCTGATGCATTTCAACATGTTCTTATAGAGCAACTTTGTTGCAACATCTGAGGGACATGTTACTGATGCTGTCACAAAGATTGCATTTTAGAGAATTGATCTACAATCACCATGATTGTAGCCATTTTGTCCACCTTTGGAAACCCACCAATGAAATCCATCAAAATTGACGTCTAAGATCTTTTGAGAATGGATAGGGGTTGTAGCAAACTAGCTTCCTTCTTCCTCTTGGGTTTATCCAACTGACACATAAGGTACGTCTTGATATACAACTGAATGTCATTCTCCATCTTTGTCCAATAGTAGGAACGAGCTAGGAGTGCCATTATCCTTTAAACTTCGGGGTGACCAACCCACTGTGAGTCATGCATCTCGTTCAATAGCTATTTCTGCAAGCCATCAAAACTCAACAGGTACATTGAAATACTTTTTGTCACCAATAGCCCATCATCATCGAGTCAAAACCTGCGCTCAATACCTTCCTTAACTTGTGAGATTAGCTTAAAGTACGAATTGTCCAATGGAGCTATAACTTTTATTTGCTCTAATATGTTAGAATACACCCTAGTAATGAAATATAGAGCCATGAAAACATCCTTCTGACTCAAGCCATCAGCCACGTTATTATGTCTTCCTGGTTTGTGCCCCATATAAAGTCATATCCAGTAAAAAAACCCTTGCCATTGAACTTGCTTCGCGGTCTTGAGAAATGTGTTGGCGATATTGTCAGTACAAACGACGAACTTGGTCCTGAACAAATATACTAGCCATTTCTCAAGGCAATGAACTATTGCAAGCACTCCTTCTCATATGTTGAGTACTGCTGCTTCACACTGTCAAACTTTAGAATCTCAAATGGTATAGGATGACCCTCCTATACTAGGACTCCACCAGCGACTTTATTTGATGCATCTATGTGTACCTAAAATGGAAAATCAAAACCCAGTCAGCTTCAACACAGGTTCAGTTAAGATAGCAGCTTTAAGTACCTCAAATGCCTCTTACAATACATCCGACCAACAATATTCTCACTTTTTCTTTAGCAATTCCATCAATGGAACTCCTTTCTTTGAGTATCCCACTATAAATGGCCTATAGTAGTTAGATAGCTGAGAAAACTCTGCAACTCTTATACTGTCATAGGAATTTACCACTTAACTATTTCTTTCACTTTCTTCGGATCCATCCTGACCTAATCCTTGCTCATCAAGTGACCTAAGAATCTGATCTTCGACTATGCAAACTCATAATTCTCCATCTTTACGTAGAGCTTGTATTGCCTCAATCACTCGAACACTTTCCTAAAATGTTCCATATGTTCTGCCATATCAGTGCTGTACACTATGATGGCGTTAAGATACACCACAATGAATTCGTCAAGGAAGTCATACAACTTGTTGTTCATTAGATTTCAAAATGTTGCACGAGCATTAGTTAATCCAAATGGCATGACTAAGAATTTCTATGATCCATATTGAGTCACACATATTTTGTTTTGCTCATCCCCCTCGACTATTTGTACTTGCCAATACCTACTCTGAAGATCAAGCTTCGTGAAAACCTTAGCCCTTGACAATCTATCTATTAAATCTTGAACTAAGTGAACATGATACTTGTTTTTTATTGTTACCTTGTTCAAGGCTCAATAGTTTACACACATCTAAAGTGTTCTATCTTACTTCTTCTAGAAAAAAATTGGGGCACCGTATGGGACTTAGACTAACGCTACCTTCAACAATTCACCAAGTTATTTTCGAAGTTCCCTCAACTCCAACAGGGACATCCTGTATGGGACATGTGTAGGTGGGACTGCTTTAGGAGCTAACTTCATCCTGTGATCAATCTCTCGACTAGGGGGAAGAGTAGTAGGCAAAGTTTTCGACATCACATCTTGAAACTCCCTTAATAAACTTGGAACCACACTAGAGATTTTCATCATATAGTCTTTATCAATCTCCTAAATGGTAGCGAGATAGGTCTCCATACCTTTGTTTAACCCTTTCTCGATGCTCATGGACAACATATGTGATAGTTTTTTTTAATTTTTGACACCTTAAACCCCAACTTGTGCACCATCTTTTCCGTAACAGAAGAGTGTGTCACACCCATATCAAAAATTGTGGTTACCTTATTCCTATTGACTTGTATTATATTATACATTTGCTTGTCAAAAGAATGGGATTCACCTTTAACCGCATTAAAAAATGCAATTAGATTTGTTGTGACTTTCGAATCTTCTTCCTCTTCTTTGGTAATCAAGGTGTTTATCTTCTCTTTCATTGGACATTCTCTTGTAAAATATGGACCATTGCATAGGTAACAAGCAAGTTTGCCTTTTTTGACGTCTCCCTACTCTTGAAGCCACCATTTTTCTTATGTTTCTCCTTAAAATCTCCTTTATTGGAGTCTTTCTTCTTTTTCCCCTTGTTTTTTCCTATTGGGATTGGCCTTTGCCCTTAGAAGAAATAGAGTAGCTTGCCTTAGTTTCCTTTGACACTCAAAAATTTACTAAGGCATCAATAGCTATGATTGTGCCAACCACTTCCTTCACATTTTGCCTCCACAAGTACATGTTTGCCCATAGTTGTAATCGGAAAAAAGGTTGAATAGTTTTTCCTCATCTAACATATTATCAATATCCAACAACAGAGAGCTAAACTTTTTAACTTAGTTTATTACTGATCAATATTATTTTAGATTCTTCAAGGAATCCTTCACAACCAAGAACTATTCATTGAATATAATTTATCCTTTAACTCCTTCATCTTATCCCACGTATCAATGGGAGCTCTACCCACACTGGTTTCTGCAGAGGTCCTCATTCTCTACCAAAGCTTGACATCTCCATCCAAGTATATAGTTATGACATTGACCTTTTCAGCATCAGGTACCTTAGTAGCCATAAAGTATTGCTTCATATCCTATAGAAAGTTCACGTGCTCCTTCATGTTTCTCACTCTCGAAAACCTTGGGTTTAGGCACCTTCACCAAGATGCTCTCAACATGTTGAACATCTTGTGTTACAATAGAATGCCTTAGGATCATCATCTTGAACCTATTCTCCTCTAGTTCCCTCATCAAATTTGTTATTGATGTTGCAGCTATTGGTTCTGCTCCTCCAACATCTTGAACTAAGTATTGTAGGAAATGACCTCTTCCTCACCTTGAGGAATTGACCCTATGAGTGCATCCACTCTGTTGACATGCTATATCAAATTGCTGCCTCCTATCGTATGGAAGTGTGACTCTAATACCAGTTGTTACAAAATTTTTCTAAGCACCAAACTTATACCACAAATCATGCCTACTTCTTTGCATGATAATCTCCATCAAAGCTTCTTGAATTGAGGGTTTGAATAAAGTTTGGATTGGTTTTTTTCTATTCATTCCATTTGTGATTAATCACAATACATATTGATTTTCTCTTATATAACTTGGCCTGTATATTTTTTGGATGAGTTATCTTTACTTGATATTAATATCCATTAAAAATCTCTAGCCATATGATGTGGAGCATTAGCTAAATGATCATATTTTATCATTCCATCGTCTTGCGTAATTTGCACATAATGTAAAAGTCATTTTCTAATAATTAGTTGCACCTAGTTATATAAAATCATGTAAAACTTCAGATTTTTGACATTTATCACTTCTTAACTTCTTACACTATGTTATGAAAAACACTAAAATTGTGCTTTTGTTAGGTTTAAGCTTTATCTTTTTTTTTTAATTATTATAGATTGTGCATTATAAGTCAAATAATAAATGTAAGTTCGTTGAATATGTTGAATTAAAAATTTTCTATTGTTATGGGTTAATGGTTATCATGTAGACTTTATGGATAGAGAGAAATCTTGGAAGATGATTTATTTCTTGTGTGTGATGTAGGGTGCTTTTATGGTTTTGTGAGTTCTCTAGTTTTTTGAATCTTGATAATTTTGTTAGCTTTTTTCATTACATGTTTAATTTCAGCATCAAAGTTGTCAATTTGTTGAGTGGATTGATCCTTCAATATGAGAAATAGCTTTAGGCATCATCCATAGTCTATTGAAGAATATAAATAACTTAGAAGAAAATAAATGTTGAATTGAAAATAAAAACTATGAGTATTATATTGCTAGTGTTTTTATTATGGATATATGTGTATAAGGAATGGTGAAATTAAAGACAAAGGTGAGGCTTTTCATATGTTATCCATAGTTTTGTCTGTTTAAGGTTTCTTAATGATAAATCAATCTCATTAAATTAACTTTCTCTTATACAATTATGTACATTCATCGCCCTATATAAGAGATTTGAGTATGTGAATTTATACAGTTTTATATTTTATATTATGCCCCACACCAACCCATGCTTAGCTATTTAATAGTTGTAATATTTAGAAAAGCATGTTATATTTATATATGTATATGTGATACCTATAATCATTGGCCAAGAATGATTGATACCTACCAATTTGTTTAAAGTAGAAAGTTCCCAAAAAAATCCTATCTTTGTAAGCAAAAACTTAAGACTCTATATATGTATTACCTGAAGCCTTTGATCTTATTCTCTCCATTCTTGCTTTTGTATCATCCTAACAAAAATAGCAATAAATAATCATAGTTATCCCAATCCTCAAAATTAATTAAAAACCTATAAATCTTTGTCATTGATCAATACTTGTAACATTTATTTAAGTTATGATCTGTCTTTTCATTAGTTGTTAAGGTTTGGCCTTGATTTCTCAACTATATTATCATAAATATCTTTTAATCTATAGCTTGATTAAAGCTGTTTGATTATTACTATATGGACTTTGTGATTCAATATAAAATTATTGCAAACCTAATTACAAAATTGAATTATTTTTAAAATTTAAGAAATCAAAATTTTATAATTTTAAAAATTGGATTAATTTCTAAAAAATTTAGAATAATATGGGTAGTGAAATTGAAAATTCACTAAGAATAATTTGAATATGTTCATGAAATATGGAAAATTTAAATATCTCTTCTACAAACCATAATTTTGTAGGAAAAAATTAGATGTGATTCGCTTTCTTTGGTAAACCAGCCTCGTCACTATCCCTAAAACTACCAATCATGCTTGTGTTTTAAAACCATGAAACCCCTACAACACTTGTTTTAGCATGCTTAAGGGCTTGAGGTTATGAATGGGAGCTTGCGATAATAGGACATTATTGAAGCTATATGATCACGGTGGTAATTGCATGGCGAGGTGTTGAGTTGTTGCTTGATTTTTATGCTTCTAGTTTGTTGAGATAGAAAATAATGTTGGTGATGGAGTTACAGACTATAAGAGGCTTGAATGAAGTTGGCTTTTATGATGGCTATTGAAGTAGCAAATGCATAAAGAATACAATTGTTACTAAGCAAGACTAGCAACTATAGGAGTTAGTCGGAGAAGGAAGAAGCTACTAGTGATAAAGATTGCTTTGATTCATAATGATAGGAGGTGGATAAGCTGGCCAAAATTATTGGCAAAAGACATCTATTGTTGGCATCATGAAGATATCATGAAAGGGGGCAGGTGGCTGCAACTTGAAGAAAGCAACGATTGCTATATCTCACCACCTTCTCTTGTTAGTGAAGCTACTAAAGTTATAGATAGTTGAAACTAGCTAAAGTTGAAGGAGGCAATAGATGAGAAAAGGGGGCTAGAGTTTTTTTCCCTAAGATTTGAGATGTTATGGTTTCTTGTTTTGTGAAGTTACGGTTTCCTAACTTGAAGAAGGGTGGTGTTTGATAGTTGGGTTATATTTTTATTGAATAAAAGTAATTCATCAAATGAAATAAATGGAAATACAAATTAGATCAGAAGGGCAACATAAAGCAGCTAAGAGATGAACTCCAGGTCAAACACTATTGGGATTAGCCATTACAAGGCAAAGATTGACCAAATGGTATTAGATAGGAAAATGAATTGTCATGCTCAAATTGTCATAAGAAGAGTTCGGTAGATTTTCCATTCCATGAGAATTTTCTTGCTAAATTCGTGTTTGTCTTTATATAATTGAAAGTGCATTATGATGTTTGTTGATAGTGCTCCTAAAAAGGTCCTATGGAGAATTGGTAACAGATTTGAAAGTTCTGATATTCCTTTTATTCAAAATAGCAGCAACTATGTATGCAATAGCCATGAAAACTAACCATTTATTTCCTTCATGCATATGCTTGATTTGAGTGCTCCATACTGTGATATCACCCGAACAATTGGAGGATCTATTATTCCATAATGTTCCATTAAAGATTTCCATATTTTATTTGAATATGGGTAAGAGAAGAACAAATGGTTATGAGATTCATCTTGAGCTTTGCATAAGGAACACCAATTTAGGATTTGCAAATATTTACCAATACTATCCACATTAGCCAACTTTAGTTTGAATGCTTACTATAAAGTATATGCTTGTTGGGGGTTTGTTCGAGCTTTTAAAAGTTATAAGCCCTTAAATACTGCAAGCGCACAAGTCACAACTATAGTATAGGAAGTTTTGATCTCACAAGGACGGGGACTAATCTAATCCTAAAATCTAAAGCCAACAATATATAAAACTTAAAATAAACAATGCAAAAGAAAGTAATCACTAGAATTGAATTCCACCACTTAAAATAAAAAATTAAACATGAAGGAATTAAAAATTGAGAAATAAGCATGCATAATGGAAATCAACCAAAGAGTTAACCAAGTTATGAGAAAAGGGATTTTACTTATCATTAATGTAAACTAGTCAATTATGTGTCAATGGAGTGTCGATTCTAGACTATCTTAAGGCTTATCACTCTCTCTCGAGTTATAACCATTAAACCCTAAATTATAAACCCTTAATCATATTATAGAATTTGCAATCGCTCAATTAACAAAATATTCAAAACCTAATTTGATATTAAGCACTCTAATAAACTATTAAAACATCACACGGGATCTCTCTCTACACAATTACTAATATGATTTATCACAGTTTCTATTAAATTGCCTAACTCTCATTAATCCAATTTAATCAGATTTCATTCAGTTCACTTTCTCAGTTTATTACCAAATTATGCAGAAACGTAATCAAATCACGACACTCATCTAATAAACACAATCAACTAGATTATCATTAAATCAAAATAAAATCATGAAGGAGAGTTAGAACATCATCATCATTCTACTATCTATCATCATACAATCCATCCTAACTTTATACATGAATAAAATTGAAACGAAAAGGAAATAGACACTGAGAATGGATGATCTAGGAAGGCAACAGTGTAAAAAACCTCCTAATCTAGGAAGCATGTTGAGGCCACTTCTTTTTCCGCCTTCTTCCTCTTCCTCTTCCTCTTCCTCTTCCTCTTCCTCTTCTCTTCTTCTTCCTCTTTCTCTCTTTAGGGTTTTCAACAGTGGTTACATGGAAGCCCTCTTTTCTCTGCCTGTTTATGTTCTTTTAATACTCTTTTATGTTTTGGGTAACCCTATGATTTTTTTGAGGTCTAAAAGATTCAAAAAATCCCTCGAACCATGAAGTTCATGAGTATCTGCTTGACGTAGTCCATAATTGTGGCTCACATCTGAGCCTTCTGTCCTGATCGTGGGCCATTCATTGATCTTTTGTCACGATGGTGGCATGCAGGCCACGATTGTGGGCCAATCCTAAAGCTTTTGTCACGATCGTGGCCTACCTGTTATGATCATGGGCTTGTTTTTTGGCTCGGATTTCCTTTGAAACTCCTTCGCTCTTTGATATTGACCTTGAAACACTAACAAACACATCAAGGTATCTTAAAAATATAATATTTAAGCTCAGAGACTTGTACTGATCTATAAAACACTTAAAACAAAAATGAATCACAAACTAACACAATTTTAACTTAAACACATATCAAGTGATCGAATTAACTACTAAACACATATCAAACTATGCCCTAAAACATAATGCAATTTATACTTATCACTTACGCCATACCATATGATGATAAGGAACTTGAGGGTGCTTTATTATGTAGACATGTCTAGTTGAACATGTAAAGAAACAACCAGAATGTTCTAGGTTCCATAAGATTCTTTCTACTTACCTTGCTAGTCAGAAATTGGATATTGACTAAACTAGAGAGGTGGTGTAGTTTCCATTACGAGATTGCTTCATAATTGTTAGCCTATAATCTACGTTTACACTTCCACCTATATGATTTTTGAAGAATTGAAGATCAGGAACTGAGAGAGAATAGCTCATTGGACCAGTTAGCACTGAGATATGTGAATGAGGTAGTGAGACTACATGGAGTTTCGGTGTCTATAGTATCAGACAGGGATCCCAAATTTACTTCGAAGTTTTGGAAGAGCCTACAGTTAGCTATGGGTATGAAGTTAAAATTCAATACTACATTTCATCCTTAAACAGATGGGCATAGGGAGAGGAAAATTAAGACTATTGAGGATATGCTTAGAGCATGTGTATTGGAGTTTCAAGGAGCTTGGGATTAGTACATAACCTTAATTGAATTTACTTACAACAACTACTACCATAGTAGTATTGGAATGGAACCTTATGAGGCATTGCATGATAGAAAATGTCGATCGTCTCTATGTTGAGATAAGGAAGGTTTGAAAATGATAGAAGGCCCTGAATTGATACAAGATACTATAGATAAGGTCAAACTGATTCGAAGCCGAATAAAAGTAGCACAAGATAGATAGAAGAGTTATGTAGATCAACACAGAAAGGATATAGAATACAGTGTAGGAGACAAAGTATTTCTGAGGTCTCACCTTGGCGAGGAGTGTTAAGATTTGGCAAGAAAGGCAAATTGAGCCCTAGGTACATTGGTCCTTATAAGATCCTTAAAAGGATAGCACCATTGGCATACATATTAGCCTTACCGAGTGAAATGTCCCAGATACGCGATGTATTTCATGTGAGCATGCTTAGGAGGTATAGATCTGACCCAATGCATGAATTACTGGCTCAAGAGATTGAAGTTACTAGTAATTTGAGTTATGTAGAGGAGTCGATCAAGATAGTGGGATATCAGACAAAATAATTGAGGAATCGAGTAATTCCATCGGTTAAAGTCTTGTGGAAAAATCATTTGAGTGAGGAAACAATTTAGGAAACAAAGTAGCATATGAGAAAGCAATATCTCCACCTGTTTCATTAATCAGGTAAGAATACGAGGATGAAATTTCTTAAAGTGAGGAGAATTGTAACATCTCATTATCCCACGATTAGGGTTGAAACCCTAGGATACTATATATGCGAGTTTATTGAGAATTTAGAAATAAAATTCATGCCTCATATGGCATACACATACAAGTGAATAATGTTGTCACTCATAAAAATAATCGAATATGTATTCATTGACATTTTTCGAGTATAAGTGCACTTTAATGTAATTAAAATGTGAATTGGGGATTGTTTGTATTAAAATTTGAATTGGTATGCATTAGAAATAATTTTGCATTTTTGGTGGAATTTTGGATATTTTAGAAATTTATCAAAAAATGTGGGGTATTTTAGACTAGGGAAAATGTAAAAATAAAAAGAGGAAGTGTGACATTTGGTAGCTCAGATGAAGGACAAATGGACCTATTAATGTGTGATAAGTAGACAAATGGCTAAGAGACAAATGGTAACATAACTAATGAAAAAATGTAACACATGCATTAGAGACATTTGTCAAGACTCAAAAGAGACATCTAGTCACATTTTTGGCAAGAAACATTTATGCATTTGTTAAACTTTCTCCTTGTTTCACCCTTCACTGAAACCACCCACTTCTTCTTCATGTTTAGCCACCACCAAAACACCATGCGTGTCCATTCTTGTGTATTGGGTTTTTGATTAATACATCAACATTAAACCTTACAAAACAAAAGCTGAATCACTTCGGCCTATTTGAGGTTTTCAGTTGTCTCTCTCTATCTTTGGCTCTCTCCATCAAAAACTCTATAAATTCTGAAATTTTGCTAAAGAGTGTGAAGTGTAAAACAAGTAAGTTATACTTGTCTTACTTGAAGTTGATGATGTTTTAATGTTTGTGAATGGATGCATGAATGAGTTGTGTACAAGTGATGAAGGAGTTAAATGAAGATGAGTGAAGTATAAAATGTGTAGAAAGTGTGAGAAAGGATAAAGAAATGACAGAATTTGGGCAATGAAGTGTGCTGGAGTATATTATACACAGTGTTTTACTAAACATACATCTGTATTTTGACTATAAATTGACCTGTGAATATACAAATCAGATGGATGTTGATTTAGAGTAAACTAGATACACACGGCTACATTTTTTGTGAAGGAATAGAATTTGAAATCTGTCCTTAAGAATCTTGAAATTTGACTTGAAGTTAAGTTTTGGCATAGGCTGTAGAACTACCCTTGACAAAAATTGTGTCATGTTTTATTGAATAAACTGTATTGATGTAGGCCGAATCAGACAAGGTTGTCTCCATAAAAGATTTATATTATTCCCTTATATTTCTATCGGTATAAATTTTGTAATTTTTGGATATCGAAATTGAGAGATATGCATTTTACAAGTTTGAGTGCACTAATCCTTCAATCATGCACTAGCCAAAATTTGGAACGTGGATAGTCTATAGTATTTTGAGCATAAATCATGGAATAATGAACCAAATTGAATAATATTTGTTTTTTTTGAAACTTAAGACATAGAGGAACATTTTATGAGAAGAATTTATTGTTTAAAAATGTCATTTTTTGTGTCAAAATAATCATATAAATCAGACTGGAAATCTGCCTAAGAAAACCTGGAGAAAAATGCAGGCAAAGGATTGTGGGCAGCATTTGTTTTTTATGGAAATGTTTTGATTATGAATAGTTGAACAAAACAATGCTACGGTATTTCCATATGAGTTATTAAGGTTTAAGCTAGATTAAATGAATTTAGTTGATGTTGAATGAAAGGATTAAAGTGAGTAAAGTGTATTATGGATTAAAGAGGTGTTGTAAAGTGATTATACAGTGTAGTAAAGAAACATACGCGAGAATTTGTCATTGAAAATGTATAATGCATGAAACATACATAACTGTACTTATGACTGGTTATTCATATGAAAATGCACTTGAGTAACATATGAATGTATGTAATTTCATGTAGAGGAGCACGTGCCAGGACTTCAAGGTAATAAGTAAAAGGAAGCATTTGTGAGTAACCTAAGATGGCTCACCTTGATTGTTTGTTTAATTTTGAATTAAATTGATATGTGATGTTGTGTACTAAATTCCGGACACAAAATATCCAAGGCATTTGATGCATGAATAACACATTGGAAGTGTTTCTTGAATGTGAATGTGAATGTGAATTGATGTGTGATGTTATGTACTGAATTCCGGATATAAAATGTCCGAGGCATTTAATGCATGAATAACACATTGGAAGTGTTCATTGAATGTGGATGTGATTGACTATGTGTTCTCAACTTATATGTTAAACGCCAGACCAAGTTCGATGACAATGTGAATGAGAAAGTAAATCCAAATGCAATGGATTGAATATGATGTTTGAAAAAGTGATATGCATTTATTCCATGAATGCATGAAATATAAAGGTAGTTATGACCAGAGTCGCTGGTGAAAAAGAGCTTAAAGCTCAGACATCCATGGTAGGATCCTATGGCTCAATTTATATGATAGAGCCCAGTATCCACAACGAATACGGGACAACAAAAAAGGCACTCGGTCACAACAATGTAATAAAATGAATTTGAGTCTCATAAACATTGTATATATATATGATATGAATAACTTGAGCAATTGCAATGTTTTGAGAACTTATATTATATGAAATGTGTGAATGCTTATCGATGAATATGTCTTGCATGATTATAAGAAAAGGATTAAATGTATGGATTTTTGAATTGGGACAATTATGTACAAAGTGTTTTGTGATGTTACATGATGAAAATTGAGATGATGTGAATTATATGATGAAATAAATTGTGAGTTGCATGACAAGAGTGAACCATCTAGGATATTTACTTAACTGAGTTTGCAAAACTCAACCAAATTATAACGATGACATTTTCAGGTTCGAGAGAGAGGCGACTTAGCTTCTAGCACTGCTTAGAAGAGATTTTGTAATATTTTTGGATAGAGGACATGATTTAAAGGTCGGTCAGCTAGGACTGAAGGATTATTTTTAATTTTTTTAATTCCTCATATATGTAGCATATTTTGTAGACAGAGCTGTGACTCTGATAGGCTAATATTGTGTAAAATTGGATGATAAATATAATACTACATTGTAAAATTATGGTTTATGAAATGAAATAAGGAAATTTTGGAATTTTGACATTGTGTTATTTATGGTTTTAATTATGATGCCATGAGATACATTGAAAGTGAATAG
>JANZXR010000006.1:24236471-24249430 GCA_027575705.1 Erythroxylum echinodendron | reverse complement strand
TTTTCTGAATCTCACTCACAACTTCGCCTTTGTTACTTCATATTGCTCTAACACAGAGCGAGAGACGAAGAGATTATAAATGGGTTTTCGTTTTAAGGTGCATGGTCAGCTCATAGCTCCTAGCCCATAGGTCGTACTCACTTAATTCACTAATGTATACTTCACAAGCTCTCACCAGAAGACTTCAACATCGTTCGTGACTCTTGGTTGAGTCAACATTCAGAGGGCAGCTTTGAAGACGATGAGATGGGTTGGAGTTTCTGGGTATCGAAAGTGTAACAGAGAGGCGAGAGGAATGCATGCAGTATACAAAAGAGTAGAAACTAACTTCTATATAACAGAGAGGCAAGAGGAATACATGCACTATACAACGTTATTGCCTTTAGAACAATACATGCAGTATCTTTCTCGTTTTATTTAACAAGACATGCTGGTGATAAATTTAAAAAAAAAAAAGACATGTTGGTGAAACAATGAAACGATAGGTAACGCAGCAATGAAACAAGTAACACAATCGCAGAAACGCAGCAGTGAACGCAGCAACGCAGTAACACACCAGTAACAGAAAAATTGTAGAGAGATAAAAAGCGAGCACAGAGAAACTTCTTTTACAGATAACGCAGTAAACATAAACCAACCTGGACTAGGATGATCGTAGCAGGGCGATGCAGAAGAGAGACGGCGGCAGGTCGATGCAGAGAGAGACGGCGGCACAGAAAGCCAGAAACGATTGTCTAATATTAAAAAACCTGTTTTCAAAACTCACAGAAACGTCTTTTTCACATTTCTTTAAAACTGTTGTAGTTTTTTTATTTTTACAAACCTAAAACGGCAACAAACTTATCCAAACGTATTTTTAACCACCGTTTCTTTTATTTTAAAAACGACAACCAAAAACTAAAAAATAAAACGAAACCAAACAGCCCCTAAGTGTTATGGTAAAAATTTATAACCAATTAAGCACATATCATTTATGTGTTATTTCTAAATATTCCTAGTTATAGTTTCATATAGGCAGGATATTGATGAAATAGTAAAATTAGCACACATTATGTTTCTTTCTTATAAAGAAATGAATTGATCTCATAAATTAAAGTATAGAAATACTTAAACTAATGCATGGGTGCTTATTAGAGAATAAATTTAATAAACTGGCTTGACTATAAAGATCCAAAACGGAATATTACTTATGTGTCTATGGATCTCCTCATAATGGTGGTTAAATAATTGGTCCTTAAATGCTAGATTACTAAGGTATCTTATGTGGGAATTGCTATATTTTGGTACTACTTATGAATTGTCCTAGGATAATTCAGTTAGTAGTACTTAGATGCAATATGAACCATATTAGTTAAGTAAGTCAATAAAGGATTCATCACTCTAAAGTAATAAGAGATAATGTTATATTGTTCTTGATTAGTAGTGATTTATGGAATTCTCTGGTCTGAGTGAATTGAAATTTAAAAATGTATTTTCAAATATCAATTATAAATCAATTACTGATTAGCAAGAACAAACATGATTGCATACTAAAGAGCAGGCACCATATCCATAGTCTACCCAATTAGAAAACTGGATGATGAAATGATCAAATTATACATCACAACTATGCAGATCAAGTCAAACCACTTTGACATTCCTAATATTTGGATGGTCATAACATATTGCTAGACTTTAATCTTGATCTAATATTACAAATTGTTTAATTAGAAAATTAAAGATAAATTAAAAGATTTTAAATTTTTTTGATTCTAATTATGACTTAGAATTACTATTTTTAATTATTTCCAATATATTAGGAACCAAATGGGTCCCACATATAGAGCAATTTAAAAAGGAAAAATCAATTTCAATTAATTTAGACTTAATTATAAAGTTTGACAAATTTTAGGGATCAAATATGAGATATTTAATTTTATTAAAATTAAAATAAATATAACTAGAGTTAGACTTTAATTATAATTAAGGTATTTAATTTTAAAAAATTAAGAAACCTGACGTTTTTTCTATAAATAGGAAAATAGTATAAGGGAGCTAGCACTCTTGCTTTTTCTTTTCAAGAGTTAGAGAAACTGCTTTATGGATACTGTTAGATGGCTGAGCACATGAACAGTTCGTGGTTGACACATTGAAAAACTTTCAAAAGCATTTCAATTAAAAAATTGAATCAATATGATTTTATTTTTTATTATTCGATTTAATTATTCAAGTTATTCAATTATTGAAATCTGATTAGAAACTGTAAAATTTTTATTTTTTTGCTGCACCCATCATTCGATCACAGTTGGTATCTAATAGTGATATCTGAGCCTGCTTTAATTGCTTAAATTTAATTAAAAATTGATTGTTATGGATTTGATAAAAATTGAGGTTTTATATTTTCATTAAACTTGAAACTATTATGAAAATATTTTATACCACTCCCTTGTCTACTTCTACATTAAAAATTTTTTTGTTTTCTTTTGGACCATTAATTCTTTGAAGAAAATCAGATTATATGTTTTTATTTTGTTCTGGAAATTCATTTATGTGTCTATGATGAAAATTTTGTAGTTATTTTGTTTTAGAATTCATGCCCTAGATTCGATTTTTCCTTATTATTTTACTGGGTTTATGAATAAAATCACCGGCAGCTTGCCCCGTCGTTAGTGAGAGACTAAACCAGTGGCAAAACGTCATTAGTGAGTCCCCTACTAGTGGCGAACCACCTCTAGTGATAGCTTGAAACTAGTGAAGAATCACCATTTGTGAAGCCAAGTATTAGTAATGTCGCCACTAGTGAAGAGGGGAATTATAGCCCATAAAACAAACCATGAAAAACAATAATAAATATCCAACACAGGGCGATGAAAGAAGTCGTAAGCAAGCGGAGTCAAGCAATAGAAGGGAGATGGAAATGTAAAAATGATGGGTGCATGTAATACGACCCCACCAAATCCTCTGTTCCACTTACTCTGTTCCAACATATTCCATTAAATCTTATCCATACATTTTTGTGGGGGCCATGTAAATGTATAGATAAGATTTAATGGAACATGATAAGAACACCATAACTGGAAACAGAGATTTGATCCTGTAAGATGACGAGCCCAAAGCTTTGGGAGTGCATCTCGAGCAGATGTTGCTACTGCATTCAGTTCATGCACCAATTAATGTTCCTCATTGATTAAGGCGCGTGCAACTGTATACGCCTCAATCAATGAGTGCATGAACTGTACACTATTCCCACTTGTTTTTATTTGATATTTTTTATGTTTCTAAAGCCTTAATTTCAATTAGAATGGAGATTAAAATGGTTTATATTCTTAATAAAATTGAAAAAGTGTTTTTAATGTTTGAAAATTATTTTCAAAGGGTAATTTTCAATAGGAAGATTTTGAGATTTAGTTTAATTTGAAGAAGTTAATTTATTAAATTAAATTAGTTATCAAATCAACAATTAGAATCAATAATTTTTAAAATGATTTCTTTCGTAATTAGATTATGTTAGAAATTATAAATATAACGATATTGTATTATTTTTTATGAGACCATTTTTTGAAAATTTAAATCCCTTAGTTAAATATTAAATACACATTAAGAACGTGATAGTTGCCTTTTCTATTTAAGAATAAAATCATAGTTATGTTTATTGTACGACTTGTTGAGCAAACTTAAGGCCACATTAACTCGCATATGTTTTATCTTAAATTAATGAGTCATACTTAACTAAATTTGTATGATTTGGATGAGCAAACTCATGATCATCTAGATTTAATGGCATAGTTAGGAATAATATCTATAATATATTTTGACAAAGAGTTGTCACTTAATAGATGTAGGAGTCATATAAGATGTGATTAATAAAGTTGTTATCTACCTGATTTAAATTTAGTGGGTTTATTGAGCAAACTCAAGAGCAATTATTTTTTAATAGGATCTTAGCCAACTAAGAAATTATTTGATAATTACTCTATTTAATAGTAAGGGCTATTATTTTGAATAAAATAATGGGAGTAATCAAATATTTATTAAAGTAATTATTTTATTTGATTTTCAAGTGTAAACTAATACTTGCTCTTTTATATCTTTTGGTTGTTGAATCAGAAGCTGAGTACCAATTTGACATTGAGGATCTTCGTGGATACTCACAAACTGACTAAACTTCTCATATTGGTATTGCAACTTGAGAATTGTTCTCAGGTAAGAAAAAAAGTTATATGTTTTTAACACTCCTGTTCCACCAGAGCCTAATGAGGCTTTAGAGAGATATCACATTATATTAATAACATTAAGCAATCTACATGTGTGATGTTAGCTGAGAGTCTCTAGAACTGCAAAGGTAGCATAAGAACATGGATGCTCCTACTGTAATTATACATCTCAAAAAGCTATTTGGTGCATAAAGTAAGGTGGAGATGTATCAATTCTCCAAGGCATTATTTTAATGCAAGATGACAGAAGTATCTTTAGTGAATGTACACATGCTGAAGACGATTGGGATATTGAAAAATTAGCCCAATTAGGTTTTATCATGGACTGTAAGTTACGCATTGATATAGTATTGTAGTCTCTCAATTTGAGCTTTTCACAGTTTATGTAATTTCTACATTAATCAAAAGGATATATCATTGCCTGAACTGCTAAATATGCTTAATATTGCAAATGTATGCCTTAAGATGAACCTAGTTATTTTCTTATTGTGGATTCTACCAAGAGTAAGAAAAAGGCTTTAAGAAGAATAATAACAAGAAATAGAATGCTTATGCTAAAGTAGTAAATCTAAAAGGTGGTGTCAAGAAGAAGAACAATGACAAGGGCACAGAATTTTACTATGGAGTCAATGGACATTGGAAAAGGAACTACCCAGCTTATCTTCTTACCTTGAAAAATAAGAAGCTTAAGGAAGTTGTCTCTTCAAGTATGTTTTTGATTGAGATCGATCTTTCTACTTTTGTTCCATATTCTTAGGTATTAGATACTAGTTATAGTTCTCATATATGTAATAACATGGAGGAAAGGTGAAGTAGACCTATGAATAGGCAATAAAGCAAGATTTGTTGCATTAGTTGTAAGAACTAGTAGTATAACTTTAAACTGAATAATTGTTATTATGTTCTAGTTATTACTAGAAGCATCTTTTATATTTATTATTTATATTTGAATGGATTTTTATTTATTATTAAAAACAAAATTTATTCTTTTAATAAAGATGATATTTATTATGCATCTGGATTACTTACAAATGGTTTGTATGAGTTAGATATTGAAAGGCCAATTCTTAACACAAATAGTAAGAAAAGAAATTTAAATGACCAAAATCCATCTTATTTATGGGATTGTATGTTATGTCATATCAACAAAACTAAAATCACAAAGTTACATAAAAAAGGATATGTGGATCCTTTTGATTATGAATTATATAAAACTTGTTAATTTTATTCGTAAGGAGACATGACCAAACTACCCTTTAGTGGAAAGGGAGAATGCGCCAGTAAGTTACTAGAGCTAATATATTAATATGTATGTGAGCCAATATCTACCAGTGCTAGAGGTGGATTCTTATATTTCATTATGTTCACAGATGATCATTCTTGATATGGTTATATGTACATATTGAAACAAAATTTTGAATCTTTTGAAAATTCAAAGAATTTAGACTTGAGGTTAAGAAACAAACTAGTAAAAGTATTAAGACAATTAGATCAAATCGAGGTGGTGAATACTTGACCACAAATTTTTTGGTTATTTAAAAGAGAGTAGGATTTTCTCACAGTGGACTCCTTCTAGAACTCCACAACATAATGGAGTATCTCAGAGGAGAAATTATACTCTACTAGATAAGTATGTTTCATAATGACTCATGTAGTCCTTCTTATCTCTTTTTAGGAATATGCCATTAAAAATACATCTTACCTTCTAAATGGAGTTCCATACAAATTGGTTGACAAGACATCATATGAGATATGGATCGGTAGAAGCCTAAGGTTGTCACACTTAAAGATTTGAGGATGTGTTATTTATATGAAACGTGCAATGTCTTATAAGCTTCAAACTAAACCAAATAAATGCAAATTTGTGGGCTATCTGAAAGAGAATATCAGATATCAATTTTACTTTCCTCTTTATCTTATCTCAAGATAAGCTACATTATTAGAAAGAGAATTTATTCTTAAAGAAAGTAATGGGAGTAAAGTAGAACTTAGTGAAGCTCAAAAGCCACAAAATCACGTCTAGATAGAGCAAGAATCTTAAGTTGATACATATGATATATAACCAAGAGTTCAAGAAATGCATAGTTTATGACTTACTACTAGGTTACGTCTAATAGGTTTAGTCTATACTATGTTTTAATAGGTGTTTTAGTGTGTTTATAAATCCTTTTTAGATTATTGTTACATATATAGGCTTAGCATTATGTTAATGTGTTTATTTATCTATATTCTAAGTGTTTGTGTGGTTTAGAGCATGTTTTCATTCATAATTATATATTTCCTTAGGTGTTTGATGTGTTTGTTAGTGTTAGAAATCAGATAGGTAAAGTACAAGAGATTTGGACATGTACGGAGCTCTATAAGCAAGGTCAAGCATATCACAGTCGTGACAGAAGAAAAATACCCAGAGTTATGAATATGCACAATCGTGAAAGAGAGCAATTTCACAAAGTCATGATTGTGACTCCAGATGCACGATTGTGATACAGGCTTCCCAAGTGTTACCTTTTCCATCTGTTTTAGGGTTCAGGGGCTTTTTTGGAACTTAAAAAAAGGAGGAAACCCTAGTTAAACCCCAAAGACCCTCTAAGACTATTTAAGAACATGAAAACACTCCAAAAAGTAGCTGTCATCTTACAAAAGTGGATCAAACAAGGAAGATCGAGAAGAACGTCCATATTTCTAGATCAAGCTCTGAATAGAGTTTTTCTTTCTTTATAATTTGTTATTTTCATCATATTTGACATGTAAACTGAATTTCTAGTTGTTTATTACATTTATGATGTTTTAATTTTTAGATTAGGGTTTATTCTATAGTTATTTGATGACATTGATCTTTGTTTATCCAATACAAAAGTTTGGTGCTATGTTAATTATGCACGATCATAATTTGACAATAAACTGAGAGAGAGATTCAAAAGTAATATGATTAAATTGCGTAATGAGATTTGGTAGTTTAATAAGTCACACAATTATCAAATCAACTATCATTCAAAGAGAGATCTTGTGTGAGAACTTAATTATCCAATAGATAATGTCAGATCTAATTGAAAATGTTAAGAAGGTTTTGTGAATCAAAAGGTTACAAAATCTGGATTTTTTGGATTCAATTAGGGATAATTGGTTAGGTGATAGTAGTGTTTTGTACGATGTTTTAGGGTCTAATTTATTATGCATTTTATGTTAAATTGAGCATTGAGTAGGCATTTAGGGTTTAATTAGATTAGTTTTTGTGTTTAAGTGTTTTATTGAGTTAGTCTGAATCTTTGAGTTTAAATTGTAAATTTTTGAGGTATCTTGATGTGTGTGCCAGTGTTGTAGGGTAAACAAGGAAGAACAATGAAGATTTGAAGAGTTTCGGGCTAAAAGATATAGGCCACGATCTTACACAGTGGCTACGATCATGACAAAAAAGGATGAGTCAGCAGTAGCCAGGCTATGATCGTGCATTATGGGCCACGATCATGATAGAAAGTATCAAGAAAGGCCGATCGTGGCAGAGGGCCACAATCATGCCCTGCATTCGACTAATTGAAAAACTAAAATTTTGGGTGATTTTTTGGACCGTTTCGACCCCAAGTTTGACCTAAGACTACTACAGAATAAATAGAGCAATACCTAGCAGCCACCATAGGGAGAGATTAGAGAGCCAAAAGCTACAAAAAGGGAGAGACTCTACCGAAAATCTGAGAGAAAATCTAGTTAGAGATCAATCGATCGAGGAAGGAGAAGAAGAAAGAGAGGCACAAAGACACACTTGGCGCGACGTACTTTCCGAAACAGGTGGTTTTTCGTAGTCACAACTCCGAGATCTATTCCTAAAGTATATTCTAGTCATTATTTTGATTTCATTAATGTATGGAGTCTTGAGATTGGTTAGAGATATTTGTCGTTAAATGTTGATGCTTTTGTCTAAACTCATCTTCACTTTATTTATTCTTGAGATTAATAAAATTGATTTGATTGTGTTTTATTTCAATTTATTGTGATTCAATTCGATTCTTCATAACTGGGCAATAAACATAGAGGGTGAGCTGGTGAAATTCATCTATTTAGGTTAACAAGAGTTAGGTAAATCGATAGGTAGAGAATTGAATCAAACTGGTAAAGTCGTGTGACGAGAGATTGAGCATAGATTCTCTCGGTAAGTTAATAGACAGCGTTAGAACTAATTTAGGTTTTGGATAAATTACGGATAGAGAGATCCCAATTTCCACAAGTTAAATTAGGGAATAATAATTAGGGTTAAGAATTATAACTCGAGAGAGAGTAATTCACCCTAGGACTGTCTAGGCCCGTTAAATCGAAAATTTCATAATTGGATAGATTTTCTTTAATTTTGAATAAATTCCACTTTCTCTCAATTGGTCACTTCTAGGTTAAATTTTGGATTATTTGTGTGAAGATGCTTCTGTTTGTTCTTTTGGTGATTTAAATTCTCATATTTGATTCTTGATTAATTTTAATTTTCGTATTAGTTGTTTAATTAGGTTTTGTGAGCTTAGCTGCCTTTAGATTTTTAGGACTAATTCCCTTCCTCGTGGGATCGACACTTTAGGTACTAGGTGAACGATCCTGTGCGCTTACTGTTATTAACAAGGTTAAAAATTAGTAAAACTTAGAGTGCGTAACCTTGAGCGAACAAGTTTTTGGCGTCATTTCTGAGGAAGGCAATTTAGTCCTACAGTTTAAGGCGTTAGGATAGCTTTTAATTTTTATTTTTGTTTTTCATAGTTCTACGTAGGAATCATGCTCTTGCATGAACACAAGAGTCATGTGGGGGGTTCGAGTTGCAAAATTGAGACTTTAGATTTAGACATAATATGCTTAGAATGAAACCTTAGGAAAGCTCGGCGAGAAGAAGAAGAAGAAGAGTTCGAGAAAGCACAAATGGCCGAGGAATTCCAAAGAAATATGGATTAAGAAGTCAACCTTGGTAGGGAACAATAGAGGACCCTTATGAATTTTATGAGCCCAGGGTTCAATCCTGCGAACCAAGGAGTGGCTGGACCGCCTATTCAAGTAGTTTCTTTGAAATCAAGTTAGCCCTCTTGAACATGCTTTAATAGAACATCCAATTATATAGACTTGAAAATGAAGACTCGAATACTCACATCGTGAGTTTTCTCGAGATCTGTGATACTTTTCGGTATCACCAGATGTTGGAAGACACTGTGAGAATTAGGTTGTTTCCCTTTACGCTTAGGGATAGGGCAAAGGCTTAGTAACATTCACTGAGCCCCGCTAACATTACAACGTGGGACCAGTTGGTACGTGCCTTCTTGGATAAATATTTTCCACTAACAAAGACCACCAAAATTCTTAAGGAAATTACAAATTTCCAACAAGGTGATGGGGAGTCCATTTATCAAGCATGGGAGCATTAAAAGGATTTACAGAGGAGATGCCCACACCATAATCTACCCAAGGAGTTCTTACTGTAGACATTTTATAACGAAGTAAACCCACAGACTAGGGCACCATCGATGCGGCATCAGGAGGATCTTTAATAGAGGAGATGGCCAGTGAATGTAGTAGGCAACCTACTAACTTTAGGAAGCAGAAGGGAGTTGTCATTGTCGATTAGATGACGAAAATGCAAGCTAAGATCAACAACTTGACGTGATAATTCAATAATATGAAGGCGCCATCCTCAGTTACGATAAAAACTGCGCAATTGAATTGCAAGCTATGAGGCCAATTTGATTATGATATAGTGACTTGCTTTTTTATAAGAGACTATAACCCAAAGCAAGTTCATTATATGGGAGCCCAATTTGGATGGGGAGGGAGTAATAATCCATACTTTAACACATATAACCCTAGGTAGAAGAATTACGCAAACTTTTCCTAGTCTAACAACAACAGTGGAGGGTAGTTCAGACCCTAAGGACAGTCGAGTTTCCCACAGGACAAAATAAGCTTGATGGATTCAAAATTGGAAAAAATTTTAGATAAGAGAAGGGGATTGGAGGAAGCACATATGAGGCTTGAGAGCAAGTCGCGAAGAATCATGCTTTGTCTATCTATAATTTAAAAGTCCAAGTGGGGTAACTCGTAAAAGCAATGTTAACTCAGAATGTTGGAACTCTTCCTAGCAACACCAAGTCGAACCCAAAGGAGCATATCATGGTTATAAGCCAGACTTAGGACGATGAGCTAGAAGAGGTAGACAAAGGAGAAGGTCAAATAGTTAAAGATGACCTTCCAAGTGAGACTGTGAGTAAATAGGTGCAAGTAACTCGACAAGTATTCCCACACCAATTCTTTGCTCAGAAGGAATTATATGCTAGTAGAGTAGTAGGAACATTACAGGAAATCTAGTTAAACAAAATTGAGGAAGTGACAGAGAAAGTACTGAAGTAAATCACACGTTAATATAGAAATTACTTATAATAGACAAAATACACAAGAGGGGGGTTGAATTGTGTATTATTTTTGTGAATACAAAATCTTTAATTTTTCTTAATAAGAACTTCTCTAACTTGTTAAAAGAATATCACTAACGTTATATGAAAATTGTTACGTAGATAAATCCCAAATAACTTCTATATACTTATTTTAAACAAAATTAAGTTGAGAAATAGAAGATAGACACTGTAATTTTGTACTGGTTCACCCCAAACTGTGGGCTACATCCAATCCTTAGAATTCTTCTGAGTTTTCACTATACTTCAAAAAATGTACAAGTATTCTTTATTCCCTTCTGGAGCCTCTTCATGTCTCTTACACTAAGTATTCTTTCAGCTATCTTAGCCTCTCCAGGCTCTTAGCCTTTTCCTTTCTCTCACTAGAAAGATATTGTGAGCTATTGTTACAGTAAGTTTAGCTCTCCAGTATTGCACTACAGAATTTTTCTTTTCTAAGTATACACTTGAACGCTCAAAAGATGTAAGATCAAAAGTTTTCTGAAAAGTTAAAAAGTGGTAAAGTTATTCAATCTTCAACTACGACTAGTATTTATATTCTAAGTCTCCAATTGCTTCTTGATTCTTGATAATCGCTTCTTGAGTCTTGATAACCACTTCTTGAATCTTGATAACTACTCTTTAGTTGACTTCTGTAACTAACTCCAACTAACTAACTACTCGACGTACTAGTGTATCTTCTGCTTTATATTGTCTGTGTTTTGCTTCTTCCGTACTTTTACTTCTTCTGTGCTTTGTTTCTTCTATAACTTTACTTCTTCTGTATCTTTACTTATTCTGTGTTTCGCTTCTTTTGTATCTTTACTTCTTCTATGTTTTGTTTCTTCTATATCTTTACTTCTTCTATGCTTTGTTTCTTCTGTGTTTCGCTTCTTCTGTATCTTTACTTCTTCTATGTTTTGTTTCTTCTGTATCTTTACTTCTTCTGTGCTTTGTTTCTTTAGTGTTTCGCTTCTTCTATATCTTTACTTCTTTTGTTTTTTGTTTCTTCTATGTTTTGCTTCTTCTGTACCTTTACTTCTTCTGTATCTTTACTTCTTATGCACACTTAACACACTCACCAAACTAGTTCATTTATTTTTAACATTATTATTATTTGATTGTCATCAAAATTAATCATTGTAAAGTCCTCCTGAATTAACAATCTCCCCCTTTTTGATGATAAAAAATAATCATAATTTAGAAAGATAAAAGTGAATGAACTATTTTTATTCAGATAATGAATAAGAAGACATTAAGCAATGTACACATATGCTATCTTCTTTTCTTGCATCTATTCTTCTCTTCTTTCTTCTTCCTTTTACTTTTCTCCCCCTTTCTTCTGTTCTTCTCTCCCTATTTGTTATTAATCAAAAAATTTTTCTCAGATGCTAAATAATTTCAAAAAATATACGTTGCATATCAGTTCTGATCAACTTGAGGTCTTCTTCTACTGTCACCCGAAGATAGGCTACTTCCTTATGTAGATCACCAACGGGGTCCCTCAAATCATCAACCTTAGTATGAATTTCTTCAATCTCCTTCAATAAGGCTTCTTAACTCCACTGCTGAGCGTGACTAACTTCTTCCATTGCAATTTTAGTAACTCGTTGAGGTGCACTTGATGGATAGAAATTTGTTTCAACATGTGTTTCTGATGGTAAAACATCTAATTCAATGATTTTTAAAATAGAAGGTTTGAACAATTGTTTTCCTTCAATGAGATCAAGGTCATCAGGTTTTGGCATTGGTTTGCTAAGAAGGTGAAGGACATCTTTAATTAAAGATATAGAACTTAAACGTCTAAGGTGTATGAGTAGGTTCACAAAAATTTCTAAGTTGAAACTGATACCTTCGACCATGATAGTTCTGAACTGTCTTTTGCTCACTCTTCCAACTACCTGAGAAGTTGCGTTTGTGGAGAAACGTCCACAGTGACTTCCTGATGCTTTCAAAATGCGGTGTGAAACATAGATTCCTCTTAGTTGTTCTGCATTGCATACATCATCTATGCTTCTCACAGATGATGTATTGCATACATCCATCAAGGTACATCCATCAGGGTACACCTTCTGTTTCCATTTTTCTACATTGCATACAATGTTTGAAGCTCTAGGTTTCACATCAGGTACAATCTTGATCAATGTTCTACTTGTAGCTGGGTAGATGGTATATCGATCCTTTGCCATTTTCAACGGATATGGTTCTGGCTTTTCATCTCTCAAAATCCTATATAATCTTCTTTCTTTATGATTCAGAAGATGTATAGACCGATCATTGACCAAGTGTAACATCCCGTTTCCATAGAACGGGTCGGACCTGAGAAACAGGCCCAAGTGAGGTCAATCGGAGAAGTTAG
>JANZXR010000006.1:24212001-24235172 GCA_027575705.1 Erythroxylum echinodendron | reverse complement strand
AAATATCAAGTTAGATAGGTGGGTAATATATTTATGGTTTTGTTATGATGAACTAATATTTATGTGTATGTATGATAAGTATGCTTGTTTATTTCTTCTGTAGACGTATGCCATGTTATTTGTTGAAGATTTTGTTACTTTGTATGGATGAAAAGCAAAGAACTTTAAGAATCATGGAAGTATGAATATATTCGGATATGCATGAACTATATATGCAAAACTCTGTTGTGTGGGCAAGAGAGAATCCGTTTCTTCTGTCACGTGCACGTTGACCTATAGCCTTCTCCTAGTTGCCCACTTGTGGCCACGAGATCCTGAGAAATCGAACTCGTTTTGTTCTACAGTGTAACATTCAATTTTGCAGTTTCGTTCTACGGAGCTCTCGAGCCATTGTGTGTGCATTGCATTTCTGAATATAATTGACAAACATTTTCATCTCATCTGTTTTGTGATTATGTGTTGTTTTATGGATGATTATAGTGTAGTGTATGGTTCATTATCACCGGCTATAAATGTATTAGCTACTGAGTTGTGTAGCTCAACCCCCTTTTCTTCCCTCCTCAGGTGCAAACCAAGAAGATAATGATCCCTGCAAGGCATCAATACCACATCATTAGTTAAAGACATTCGGACTAAGCCAGTCCTGTAATAGCATATCTGGAATGTCAGCGTGGCACATTTTGTATTTGAATTAAGTTTATGTGTAATATGGTTTGTAATAACTCTGGCAACATTCTCCAAACGAATAAAATGAAATTAAATTCGGTGGTATGATTTTTTTATTTGAAAGATTTGGATAATGATATGTGTATGTGCATGTTTTGTTTAACAATTTTGCCAACGGTTGTTAGTCTTAGAATAAGCACATAAGAGTGGGAAAGATCGCATGTGAAAAACACAGATGAAAGGAATCGTTTGTGATGACGTCATAACACAGACGAAAGGAAAAATATAGAGGAGAAGTATCATCTGTGCTGACGTCAGAACACAAATGAAAGGGAAATTATGAAGGAGAAGTATCGTCTATGTTGACGTCAGAACACAGAAGAAAGGATGATTCAAGAGTAAAAGGTTCATCTGTAAGGACGTAATAACATAGAGGATAGACCACAGATGATAAGGGGTCAACATGAAAGATAAAAGTCAACTACAGAGGATAGAACATAGGGGATAGATTATAGGCCAGGATAAAAAGAAGGAGTTAAGAGGTTATGTTGGTTGAAGGATTCGTCTGTGTTACTGTTCATAGACTTCGTCTATGGTACTGTTCACAGACTTCGTCTGTAGTACTGTTCACAAGGATTCGTCTGTGCTTCTGTTCATAGACTCCTTCTATGTTTCGCTTCCTCTACGTTCACCTATACCTATCTTCTGTCCCATTATTGACCCCTCAGAAGGTAGAATTGGACTTTAGATGTCTTCATGGAAGTAGTAGATTTTGGAATCCTCTTTCGATCCATATAAAGAACAACTCGATCTGATCCCTCTAGAGAAAGATATGGCAATCAAAAAACATCATCTGTGTTACTATTCACAGACTAAGTTCACCTATACCTATCTTCGGTCCCACTGTTGACCCCTCAGAAGATAGAGTCAAACTTGGGTGTCTTCATGGAATTGTAGATTTTAGGATGCTCTTTTGAACCATATAAAGAACACCTTGATCCAATTCCTCTATTGAAATTTATGGCAACTGGAAAACATCATCTATGTCATAGACTTCGTCTGTGTTATTATTCACAGACTTCGTTTGTGATACTGTTCACGCTATCGTCTAGGTTACTGTTTATGGCTATCTTCTGTCCTATTTTTGACCCACCATAAGATATAATTAGCCTTCGATATCTTCATGAAAGTTTTAGTTCTTTCAATTCCCTTTCAAACTAGCCAAAGAAACCCTCAGTTGGATGTCTATCGTAAAAGTTATGCTCACAACCCTGAATCGCGTATATGTAAGGTGTGGACTTGCCAATGCTATCCTTTGAAGTTCTTTCGGTTGAAATGGATAAATGATGGTTGAAGAGCAGTGCTGAACTAAGAAGGAGAGCTGTTGAGGGCAATTATGGGTGATGAATATGTGTAATCAGTATGTGACAGTGGTAGTATCGGAGAAGAGAGGATAAACACGATAATAGATAAGGTGTTCTCTTTCAGAGAATACTCACATCTTAGGATATGTTTCAATGCGAGTTGGACTTCATTAACGGGGTCCAAAATTGCATATAATCTACTATGTGAGTAAGACTCTTACAGGACCCCAAATAAATTACACCATGACAGAAAAGGAATTTCTTGCAGTAGTGTACATGTGTGATAAGTTTCGGCAATACCTTTTGGGATCAAAGGTGATTGTCTTCACCGACCACGCAGTATTGAAATACCTTTTCAATAAGAAGGATGCAAAACCCAGGTTAATTCAATGGCTGTTACTGCTGCAAGAATTCGATTTAGAAGTGAGAGATAAAAAGGGAGCAGAAAATGTGGTTGCTAACCACTTATCTAAACTTGAGGGAGGGGAATGTCAACCAAGCAATGATATTAACGAGAATTTCCCTGATGAAACTCTGATGTTACTCGAGAGTTTGACTGCACTATGGTTTGCAGATATCACCAATTATGTGACCAGTGGTAAACTTCCCTCAGATCTCTCTTATCAGTAATGGAAGAAGTTCTTGCATGATTGTAACCACTATATATGGGATGAACCAACACTAGATGGATCTTATGTAGATGGGTCAATGTGACGTTGCATTGCAGATGAGGAAATGTTAGACATCCTTAAGCAATGTCATGAGGGACAATATACTGTACATTATGGAGCCAACAAAACAGCGACTGGATACCAGAAAGTGAATTTTACTAGCTCAGCTATTTAAGGATGCATAAAATTATGTGACATAATGTGATCGATGCCAAAGGCTAGGTAACATATCCAAGAGGGGTGAGATGTTATTATCAATTATTCAAGAGGTATAGGTCTTCGATGTTTGGGGAATTGACTTTATGAGTCCATGTCCATCTTCAATGGGGAATAGGTACATTCTGGTGGGAGTCGATTATGTCTCGTGATGGGCCAAAGGGATAGCATCTCTAACCAATGATGGGAAATTGGTGCAAAAGTTCATTAAATGGCTATTTAATTGGTTTGGAATACAATGTACACTAATAAGTGATGGGGGCACACATTTTTAAAACAAACCTTTCGATGCCCTCCTCAAACGATACGGAGTACGTCACCAAGTGGCTACATCGCACCATATACAAACTAGTGGCCAAGTGGAAGTTGTCTACTAAGAGCTAAAACAAATCCTAGAAAAGGCAGTCAACCACTCCAAGGCGGATTAGGCAACAAAGCTAGATGATTCTTTATGGGCCTATCAGACAGCTATCAAGACACCCATTGGAACAACTCCATACAAGCTTGTGTACGGTGAAGCATGTCATCTGCCGGTCGAATTGGAACATCGAGCGTACTGGGCAATTAAAGCATTAAACTTTGATTGGAAGCATGCAGGCAAACAAAGACTTCGACAACTGGATGAGCATAAGGGGTTCTATTTTAATGCTTATGAGAATGCCAAACTCTACAAAGAAAAGGTTAAGAAATGGCATGATGCTTGTCTCAAGCAAACGGAATTCAAAGTAGGGGATACCGTTCTACTATATAATTCCCAGTTAAGATTATTTCCAGGCAAGTTGAAGTCTGGATGGAGTGGACCAAACACAGTAATTCAAGTTTGTGATCATGGAGCTCTCCAATTAGAAAATGCTAACAAAAAGACTTTTAAGGTCAATGGGCATTGTTGTAAGCTTTACTTTAGAGGAACACTTACCACAAATAAGGAAGTGATTTCCTTATCTGTGAGTACTTCAAAATGTCTCTTGAATTAAAGGTCAAGCTAAGGACCATAAACTAGCAAGTAGTTATATTTTATTTGAAAATGTTAGTGACAGTAGTTTTAGGTGCAATAAACTATTAGTGATCCATTGGTATTTTGAAGCCCAGGGTTTTCAATTATCACCTCCCATGCCATCGCCACCTCCATCTCCTTAGGATCCAAATCTAACCTAAAATTTTTCTCCAATTTTATTTTGTTTTGTGCTATCTATTTTTCTATTATTTTTAGTTTTAGTTTTATTTTTATCATTAATTCTATCTATTCTTTGTTATTTTTAATTTAATTTTGCACATTTCGTTTATGTATATATCGTGTGAGTTTCTTTTCACATTGAAGACAATATGTTGTTCAAGTATGGGGAGGGATTCTATGTTTCTATTTGTATGTTAATTTTGCATACTGTATGATAGTATTAGGTTGCATAATGTGAAGTGTGTGAATGTGTAAATGGCTTAGATTGAGTGAATTTTTTATTTTTGGACATAGTCTATTGGAGTTGTGAATAATCATTAGCTTGCAAAATTAGTGAATTAGGGTGCCTATTTAGGATTTAATGGAAATTTAGCACTCGATAGATTGTCGCATTCATTTTTTAGGTTAAGTAACTTAACTAGTATTTTTTTCATAAAATCGAGTACCTAAAAGCAACAAGGTAGGCAAAAAAAAGGTTTAATTTTATAAATCACTATTCCACAGACCTTCGAGTTATGGGTAGAGCTAGTAGCCAATTGAAAACCTGATGTAGTTGAGTAACAGGATCGACATGCATCACAAATGTGTGTCTTTGCATAAAAAGGCTATAATGATATTTCAACCAAGCTGTTAACAATTGACTTAGTCGAGTAGCCAAATCGACATTCATCACAAATATTTGCCTCTAAATAAAAGAATTATAATGGTCTTGAAGTTTCATGGAATTATACATAGGAATAGTTACCAATTCTGAAGGAACGAAAAATTATTAATGTGTGTGCACAATTGAAAAGGGTAAGTAGGTTAACACTTGGACTTGAGTTAGTTGTATATTTAGTTCAAAACCCCTAGACACATGTTTTGCATGTTACTGATTTGACACAATCGATTAATTGTGTTTGAGATTAAATTAATTTCATGAAGATTGAAGCTATCGTTTCATCACTGCATTGTTTGTTTTTTGATTTGTGTGTTGTTTTGTTGACTTGAGGACAAACAAGCATTTAAGTGTGGAGATGTTGATAACAGTGTTTTGTATAATATTTTAGGGTTTGATTTATTATGCATTTTATGTTAAATCGAGTGTTAAGTATGCATGTAGGGCTTGATTAGATTAGTTTTTATGTTTAAGTATTTTTATAGGTTAGTTTGAATCTTTGAGCTTAATTGGTATATTTTTCAGGTTCCTTGATGTGTGTGTTAGTGTTACAAAGTAAACAAGGAAGAATGATAAAGATTTGAAGAATTTCAGGCCAAAATATACAGGCCACGATCGTGACAGAAGAGGAAGAGCCAAAATTAGCCAGGCCACGATCATGCACCAGAAGCCATGATCGTGATAGAGAGCATCAAGTCAGGCTATGATCAGGATAAAAAGGAAAAAGTGTTAGCTACGATCGTGGAAGGCAAGGCCACGATCGTGCCCTACATCAAGTTAATAAAAAAACTCAATTGTTTAGTGAATTTTTAGATCGTTTCGATCGAGTTTGACCTAGAGTTGCAACCAAATAAATAGAACAATACTTAGCAGCCATCGAGGTGGGATTGGAGAGATGAAAGAGCTGCACAAAAATGAGATTCTATTGAAAATTTGAGGGAAAACCTAGTTGCAGATCAATTGATTGAGGAAAGAGACGAAGGAAGAGAGACATAAAGACACGCTTTACGCGATATACTTCCCGAAATAGGTGGTTTTTTATAGTCGTGACTACAAGATCCATTCCTACAGTATCGTCTAATCTTTATTTCAATTTCATTTATGTATGGGATTTAAGATTGATTAGAATTATTTATCGCTGAGTGTTGATTTTTCTGTCTAAACTCACCTTCGAGTTTATTTATTCTTGAGATTAATAAAATTGATTTGATTATGTTTTATTTCGATTTATTATGATTCAATTTGATTCTTCTTAATTGGGTAATAAATTGAGAGAGTGAGCTACTGAAAATCATCTATTTAGATTAATGAGAGTTAGGTAAATCGATAGGTAGAGAATTGAATCAAACTAGTAGAGTCGTGTAATGAGAGATCGAGCACAGACTCTCGATAGGTTAATAGACAGCGTTAGAACTAATTTAGGTTTTGGACAAATTGTGGATCAGGAGATCGAAATTTCCATTATTTGAATTAGGCTTTATTAATTAGGGTTAAGAATTATAACTCAAGAGAGAATAATTCACCCTAGGATCGTCTAGGCCCATTAAATTAGAATTTTCATAATTGGGTAGATTTTCTTTAATTTTGAATAGATTCCCCCTTTCTCTCAATTGATCGCTTCTAGGTTGAAATTCGGATTATTTATGTGAGTTCTCTTTTGTTTGTTCTTTTGGGTGCTCAATTTCTTGTATTCGATTCTCAATTGATTTAAATTTTTGCATTAGTTGTTAATTTAGCTTTGTGAACTTAGCTGTTAGATTTTAGGATTAGTTCCCTTTCTCATGGGATCGACACGTTATGTACTATACAAACGGCCCATGTGTTCGCAGAATTTGCCGAGGTTATAAATAGTAAAACTTAGAACGTGCATAACCTTGCGAATAGCTAGCATAATGCAAGTAGCCCAGTCACTATCTTTGAGATGCTTACGACGTGCTTTCTAATCCTCATCAGAAGCATTAGCAGCAGGGGAATTGAGAAGTAGAACGTCTAGGACATAGCCTAACTCCTCGGGTCTGAGAACAATTCTTAATTTTCTCAACCAATCAAGAAAATTGGGTCCAGCCAATTTCTTAGAATCCATAAGTGAGCCCAAATTCACACTGGAAGACATCTTCAATCAACCTAAATATGAAGAGAGAAAGAATGTTAGAATATAAATATATGTATTATCATACGGACTTGTATGACATACATATAACTCCTACTAGTTTCAAAGAATCCATAGTCCTCACTATGAATCCAAGAAAAATTACAAAAAAGTGCCCTAGTAGGTCGATATACAAATTACTAAGAATGTTCTTGGGTTTACCTAACAAGCCACCTTAGGTCAGTTGGTAGATATCAGTCATATCAATTGTATCACAGCTGTAACTATTGCCTAGTGCTATTAACTCGTGATGTATGCACACACATTAGGTTATCAACTCTTGATGCGCATACTTTTGATGTACGCTACCTAATTTCCTCTCTATTTATATTGACCTTGAGTTTACTCAACAAATCAGTACTTATAATGAAAACTGACCCATTAATCCAAAAATCTTATTTCCATGGTTCAAACATATCCTTATAGAGTGAGCTTGGGTTTACTCAACAACCCTAACTCTAAAAGAATTTTGGTTCTCCCCATATTAATGGAACGCGTTAGTTCTATATTATGTGTGAGGGATTTCATATTCTGGTCTTATCTAAGTCGTAGGATTATAGTCACAATGACTATAAGGTATAATTTAGGACGTTTCATCAATCACATTGAAACTATATCTATAACCATCCATCATCCCACCTAACTAACCCTAGTATGCATTCTTTAACGCAAACATCTCACAAGGTTTTCTTTTATAGGTTGTGACGTGTTATGCATCTAAAGATTTAATGTTTAATTCAACTATTTAACTAAATTTCTTTCTAATGTTAGCATCAGCTAGTTTCTCAATCCATATGTTTTCAATTCCAATTAAAAATGCCAATATACCAAGTGTAATACCCTCTACTCCGATGTACTAATTAAGCACTTTAATTGTATCATGCTTGCCATATTTAATCATAATAGACATGAAATACTTGAAATAGATTAATATAATATTAATCTCTTAGATTTCTAAAAAATTTGATAACTTCAAATTATCACCCTAAGTATCTCTAATTAATCTCCACTTTATCAAGACTACTTCGGCACTTGTCACATAACTTATGACAGCCAAAACAATCAAGACAACTGAATATACCAACAGGACGTTAATATGACATATTTGGCATTAGAAAATTTTTTTGAAACCCAAGTTTCAGAAAATTAATCTAAAATGCATACAATATCAAAGTAACATATTTCTGATCACATAAAAAATGATCTGAGGCATTGAAACTAAAAAACACACAATCACCACTTTAAACAAACCAGGTCCAATAGTTTTCTCAAAGATGTCCAGCTTTGTCTTTTGCTTGAAACAATCATTGAAACAAATTCAATAATGATGTGAAAATTACAAAGGCTATAACGTGATCCTAAAATGTTCCGTGATTTTTTTCAGAATTTATTTCCAATAAAAACTTAACCAACCTTAGCATCCAAGCCGATCAAGAATTTGTGTTCCTTAACATAGACATTCCCAACAGCACACAAGAAATTCTCAAATAAGTATTCAATCACCTAGAAAAACATTTTTCCAAATTCATAAACGTCTGTAAACATCTTACAAAGAGGTTGGTAAAAGAAAATACCAAAATAAATTTTATAGAATTTATTTTTGAATTTGAAAGCAAGCTTGTTTATGTAATGTGTATAAACACAACAACCAGAACAGTAGGGAATTAATTAGAAAAAACATATCAAATCACTTTGATAAATTTTTTTCTTTCACAGACATATTCAAAAACATCTCATGAGAAAATCTGGGTAAGAAAATTTCAAAAACAATATCTCTATACTAATTTGGAATTCAACACAATCAGAATGCACATCTATCATAACCAATCGACAGTATCACACAAGTTATGGTTTCTCCTTTATACAGGGCACAAGTGGCTCTGATACCATTGTAGGAAAATCCTGGTATGTGCACCATATATACGCGGTGTGGAAAACAAAAAATTTTTTCCAGGACATTCCCAAAGTCCAGGATCTATATGACTATACAAGGAAATATCATTAAACCTAGCTGAAAATTCTTAATTCACATACATGTTCATAACACACATATATATAGGAATTCATGGCATTTACACAAATCAATCATTCATATAATAACCATGTACCTTGTGTGTACTCTCCTTCATTCTTCAATCTTCTACTTGTCAGGTTGTCATAAAACACGGAGACCAAAATAGATCGTCTTCAACAGTATCCACGCAAAGATCGGAGAAACTAACCGAATCAAACTGTTTGATCTGAAAATGGGTAGAACAAAGACAAGACTACTAGCTCTCTTCTTTGTTCTATGAAGAGAAAAAATGTGAAAGAGAATGAAGAGGAATAAGATAAGAAAGATGATGAAAATACATGGTGAGAATCATGAAAGAGTGCTTACCAAAACCATTTAAACGATTATCATCATCATATTAGCCTTTTTGTTTTTATCTTTTATCATTTTGTCCTTTATCATTTAAAGAAAATAAATGCATAACTTTAAAATACCCTCTCTTATCTTCCACGTTGCTTATATATATATATATATGCTAAGATGGTCCAGTCATACTAGGGTAAGTCTTAACGAGTCCTGAGTGTGGAAAAATACCAGAGACCTGTTTCTGCAATATCGACGTTGCGATCTCATCAGGACATATCTCGATCTCATTGGGATCCATTTGGTTTTAATTCTCTACATATAATGGATCTCTATCCAAAACTATTTTAAAAATCCTCCGAGTCACTCTTATGTGTGTGACCTATTAGGTTTCCGGTAATGTTGGCCACTTAGATTAACACCTAATTAAAGTAAGTCATAAGAGGCGTCTAGCAACACATCATGAATCCCAATTTTCCAAAAGTAAGTGGTTTTACGAATGAACCCATGCTTGTCTCGAACCATCTCATGAACCCTCCCATAGACAATTGTTGTTCAATTCGACCTTTCAGCATGATATACCCCACTTAGTTATGAGTATAGGCAAAGTGTCAACTCTCACTAGACTGACTATGTTAAATATAGCTTAAGTGATATCAGTTCTCATCCTGGGACTCATTACTCTATACGTCAATGAAGACACGTGTGCTCCAGAAAGGTATTTCTAAGTAATGACCCCGACAAGAGGTCGTGGGTAAAGTGTTACTGACATTAGAATAGGACATCCATGTGACGATCTCATAGTGGGTCATCTAATGTACTTATTACCTCTAGTAAGCATCCACATCTCAACTGTAAACATCTTATATTTATAGTTCCTGAGATCCACTGCTTGATCAAATCAAGGAGTTTCATACGTGCTAGTCTATCTAAATTAATAATGTCCAATCTCATTAATACTATGACTAAGGAAAAATATTGACATAATTTCACATGATAGGAATCTTAGTAGTATAATCACATCATAATTTCCTTCATACTATGTCATATATCATGGACTTCATTAATTTGCTTATAGATCAATATCAATTCATAAATAATGAATATCAATTTAATGAAATATGCTTTTCTTTATTATTGAAAATAATGTAAACAACTTTGTATAAAATGCACTAAAGGTGGTTGCCTTTAGGGCACTACTCTAACAGATTACCACTTTATAGATCTCCCAGAAGTGAGTGTTTTGCCTCTTTTCTTGTTTCAAAAATGATTCACACTTTCCTTGGCCACTTAAATGTCTATTTATATGAAAAACTAGGTTTTCGCATGGCCATGTATCTTATAAGTAATGCTGAACTCTTCATTTTCTTATGTTTTCTTATCCCATCTTCTCTCTAATCCATCTATTTCTTTTTCCACAATGATAAATGAGTTTGAACTTCAAAAGAACGGCTCAAGGAATATGCTTTTAACTCATTTTAGCTCTTTTGCTTCCAACTTGTACTAAAACCAAATATGAACCAAAATGAGTACCTTAAGGATTTCATAATATTAATCATTGAGTATTAAGGAGTGAATATAGAAACAATTAAGCACACATCAAAAAACAGAAAGAGATTATACAAATATTTTGTACTAGTTAAGCCATTTTGTAACTTACATCAACTTTTCAAACACCTCCTAGAATTTTAAATACACTAACTCTTATTTTTTTTGAACCTAAACACTTCTTCCAATTGTCTTCCTTTCGAATGAAGAGCAACTTCATATTCTATTTTTCTTTTACTTGGGTTTAAATTAACCCCTTAAAATTTGTGAAACTAACAATTATAACATATTTACTTAATTGACAAGTAAAAGAAACAACTCCCTGTTTTCTCAACCAAATTATTAGGGTTTAATTTGATGTTTAAGAATAATGAATCCACTTTACAAATGCATAAAATATCATAAAAATTTAGGTAAGATTCGTTAAGTTTTCTAACAATCATAAACTAATGTACATAAGGCAAACTAGTTATTATGAAAATCAAACCAAATGCATGGTTCAATTGAAAAATTTTCTTAAAACCTTACAAAATCTTTTGAAACTTAACTCTAATATTGTTTGGTGGATCCTAGTGAAATTTACCAATCTAATTTTCAAAACTTAATCGACATTTAATCGACCTATATCATTCATTGGTAAAACTTCTCAAACTTAGAAGTTTCAAAAAATTTTCAAGTTTTTCAAAGTGATCAATTTATCACTTCAAATTTAGAAATTTCCTAAATTTAAAAAATATATTAGATACCATCTTTCTTTAAACCTTATTCAAAATGACCTTTTGAAAAATGAAATAGCAATGCATTTAAGACCAATTTGAAAATGTTATACAGTTTGAGCCTGCTTATTAAAATGTCAATAAATAAATAGAAATTAAAAAATTACATAGATCTCAATATAATTTTCTCTTAATCCGTTCTTAATCTTATAACTTTACCTTGTTCTTTAATTGGTTTTCAATTTTGTTCCTCAATGAATTATTCTTTGATCCACAATTGACTCACAAGATTACTTTCCCATCTTATGTTTTTATTCCTCATTTGTTGCTTGATTCTTTTACATGTCAAATTTGTAAGATCATCAAGAATAAAATTATTATTTTATTGATAAAATAGTTTACTATTTTTAAAATCGTGATCTAAAACATCCCTTAGTTCAATATTTGTCAAATTTGAATTTCATGATATGAAAAGAGATCCTTATATATTCTTCACAACATTAAGATTTGAAATGAAAATTTTGAAAGACTTCAATAAATTATAATTTTAGTATCTAGAGTAAAATTTGAATAACAAAATTGTTATTCTTTAATATAATAAAGGTTATATTATCTAATGAGCATGTTTATATCATACACTTTACAAAGTTTGAAAAGGTTAAATTTTCCTATTTCATTTACAAAACATAATACACTGTAGCTTTTTATGCATAATCCATATGTATATAGTATCAAAAGCTTATAAGAGTCTACTATTTTTTTACAACATTCTATATGAAATGAGAACTATACAAAAGATTCTAACTGTACTCCTCAGTATTAGCTGACCGACCTTTGATCCATTTTGTTCCCAAAAATGTAGTATTAGACTTCTTTTAGAATGTCTTAAAAGCTAAGTCTCCTTCCAGTAGCTAAAAAGTCACGTTGCAAATGAAGTGGATTGGTTTGCCTGAGTTATTGATCCTGCCATAACATACTCCTACCTATTTTAACATCAGCAACCAAAGTCGAACATACATGTGACGATCTCCATGCATGAAAAGTTGGGAGGAAATTAAGGGTAGTAGATGATAATGAAAAAGGATTTAGCGTCTGGATGGGCGGGCCAAATAGAGTTTACCTCCTGCTTGTATTAACTTAGTTGTACTTAATAGGCCAGTTTGGCTTCATCTCTGGTATTTCTTCCTTATCGCTTTGGGTTGTGGGACTTACTTCCTAGCGCCAGTGGGAGTAGTGATTAACGTTATAGGTCATTAGCCGGCTAGAAGGTTGACATGAGTAAGTCAATTTGGGGGACCAACGGCATGCACCAGACACATGGCTTATCGAATCAGTTGTGACATAGATGGGAATGCATGCTATGAAAGATAGGGTCGAGTCTAATACATTAACCGTCTACGCTTCACACCTTATACGAGTCCACAATCACTATATGAGGAGAAGCTTTAGCTTAATCAATCAGCTCTGAACTCACTTGACTGAAAGTCCAAGATCGGCTATGGAAAAGAAGAAAAGGAGTAAGCAAATATCCAAGTCGAATCTCCTGTCTTAGTAAGAGAGTTCAAAGCCTAGCAGGCATTTCACTCAAGAAGAAAGCCATTTAGATGTAGTTAATATAAGAGTTGTCTAATATCACTTATCTCATTCCAAAGGAAAGTCAGCTTGGTGACAGTGAGTGCACTAATTTCTAGTTTATACCACTTCTTTAAAGATGAGATAGAGAGAGAAGTTGACTTCGACTACCACAGGGGATAGGAAAGGGCACAGTCAGGGTATATAATTGCATATCCGATAAAAGTTGGGGATAGTCTTTGATAACTCTTATATGTTCGACTAAGGGGACTGCAACATAGGGGAGAAGCGATGAAGACCTCGTTGGTCAAGAAGAAACGATACTGGAAAATAAAAATAAGCTTCTTATTAAAAAAGATAGAGAAATCACTAAAAAAGAAAAAGAAATCACTTATTTAAAGTCTAAAATGACAAAGAATTATCATGATCCTAAGAAAAAAGATAATGTATAGAGTCACTCACAAAATGGCTCAAAGGTAAGTTAGCTAATATTGAGGAGTATAGTTAGAATCTTCTGTATAGCTCTCATTTAACATAAAATGTTGTAAAAGAGCAGTAGACTCTTATAAATTTTTGATAAAATATATATATGGATTACGTATTAAAAGCTACAATGTGTTATGTTTCGTAAATAACATGAAAAAAATTGTCCTTTTCAAACTTTGTAAAGTGTAAGACATCGTAATAAGTGCATATGATTACTCTAACTTTTCGTCGTCATAGGGTATGTTCTTGAATGTCCTTTGGATGTTCAGGTATATACTCTATGGTGGTTAGGTGTTACATTTTTTGTATCAAAACATGGTTTGGCATCTATAAGGATATATAAGAACATTTAGACATGATATATAGTGAGAGACTCATATAGTGATCACAAATATTTTTGTTATAGGTCATCCGATATAGGAGATCAAGTTATAAAGTCAGTTGACCTAAAGTTTGTAGGAGCCAATAAAGAGTCTTAAGTACTTGAATTTGAACAAATGCCTTTAGGAATTCTTGAGCACAGAGAGAGGAGATATGGTAAGCTTAGGGAGCAGGGAGCTGTAGACTTGTATGAAAGTACAGACCCTACTAAGCCAAAAGGTTGACTAGAGAGAACAGAGAGAGTATTCGATTATATAGACTGTGAGTCAGATGAAAGATTTGACTATAGGGTCTTGCTACTACAAGGTCCAGACATCATTGGTGGAAGACTGTTCCAGGCAGTGCCATCAAGCCTTGTAGCTTAAAGTGGGAAGACTTCCTGAAAGTGTTTAAAGAGAATTACATGTTGAAGATCTGCTTAGATAGGAAGATGAAATAGTTCCTAGATCTGAAGCAAGTCAGTCTTACAATAGCTGAATATGAGATAAGATTTAATGAATTAATAAGATTTGCAGCTACATTGATTTCGACTAAGAAGGACAAGTGTAGGAGATTTGAATATGGACTGAATATATAGATTAGAATGAGGTTATCTATTACAAACCTGAGCAGCTTTACTAAGCTAAGAGTTGCCTCGATTATAATAGAACAGTTATTAAAAGATGATTAAGGAGAGTATAGACAGGAGTCTAGAGTGAAGAGACAAGGTGAATCTCAAGCTATGGAATAAGGTTCAATTATTGGGGTTATGTAAATATAGTACCCTGGAAAGCAAGTGTATTTACATGTAACTTATTCTTCTTCCAATTGCAATATTGTAATGAAAATATTTATTATTAATAAAACAAAAGAGTTTGGTTTTATTTGTATGAGCATAATATAAACAGTCATAAGGTACCAAGGTTCCTTTGTAAGTAATATACATATATATGGAGATGTATAGGAAACATTTATATTATTATAATCTAAATTGATTGATTCATAGTCGCATAATCAAGTTGGTCACTTGATTATGGTTTAGACTATATTGTTGCGATTTTCCTTCATATAAGTAAGGGAGTTTACTTCAAGGGAATGATGAGTTTCAAATCATGATAGTAGTTGACTATCAGTAATGGCATTATTAAATGAATCTAGAATCATGTATGCTTTTAAAGAATAAAGTAGGTCTTTACTTTAACCTTAAAACATACACCTTAGTATTCGTTTATTACGAACCACAATCTTGATGAGTGGCGAACTCATATGTATTTCATTATAATTCTTGATATGATTATAATGGATTTTTACAAGGTATCAATCTAGTGTCCACATGTTAGAATTATTAATTGAAACATGCATCAGCGGACATTCACTCAAATAAAGAGTTTATAGTGATATCATCACTTCTAGATGTTTTACGGAGATTGGTGATTAAACTGACACTGGTAGTTTAATGGACTATCTACCCTTCAGGTCTTAACACCAAGATTAGATCTTGTGTGTTAATCACCATGTAGAGTGAAATGGGAGATCTAGAAGGAAAAATCAACATGAGGGCAAAACAGTAATTTTACCTTTTATTGTGTGAATGGCTATAATATAGTTCATAATAGAGTTTACAATTAGACATTAAATTCATAAATTTGAAACATGTTTTCTTATAATTTTAATCAATTCAAAAGTTCAACCAATTGCCTTTAATGGAATGACTTTTGCTTAATAAGTTGGAATTAATTCTAATAAGATTAAATTAATTCTGGGCTTATTGGAGCTTGAATTATTTAAGTCCAATTACATTCCCTACTTGGTTTCTAGGAAGGTTATCAAGGAAAGTAAAAAAAAAATTGAGGTTACCGAAAGCAAATTGGGTCTTAAGCCTATAATTAAATGTTAGGCTGACACTAATTAATTGTTAATTATAAGCCCAAAGGAGCATTTAATATTGGGCTAGATTTTGGTTTGATTAACTAGATTAATTGAATTGAAACAAAATTTAAAAAAATAATAAGTAAAAATGAATTCTACAAAGATGTAGGATTCGGTCGTGCTTATTAATAAAAGCATGAAAGTGTTGTAATGGAATGGATGACTCTTTTAGCATTTTTAATGAATAAATGTAGGAGTTTTCGCTACAGCTCTTTTAGAAAAATGTACATCGCTTTTTTCATTTTTAAAAAAAATTGAATGAAGGGGTGCGTTTTTTAAGCTCTCCATTTTCTCTCAACCATCCAGCCACAATATAGTAAAAACTCTCCATTTTTCTTCTTCTTTCCCACCAAAGGTTCTTGTTAACCAAATTGTCCAAGGAGAACAAGTGGTAGATCAGATTGGTTGATGGCACAGCAGTGAGGAGTCGAAGCTATAGCGAGGATTCGGTAATATTCCGATCTTGTTCTTACCTTATTTATTTTCTTTATCTATATCATGTATGGATAAAAAGCATGTTCTTTTAGTGTTTACGCTTCGTCTGCGTTTAATTTCAAAAAAGTTCTTGAAATCTAAAATTTAGCCAAACCAAGCATGAACTTGTTTTCATTTTAACATCAATAAACCCCACAATAGATCATTTCAGTCCCATATTACATCGAGACAGTCGAGTTTAGACCAAGAGGTGGTTTTATTTAGGCTAGTAGAGGTAGAGGACAAGTATCAGGAGGACAGTCACAACAAATGCCTAATTGTGAATAGTGTAGGAAGAAACATAGTAAGGAATGTTGGAAGTTAACGGGAGCTTGTCTCCATTATGGCTCTTTTGAGCATTGGATTAAAGATTGTCCCAAGACTTTAGGACCACATTCTAGAATAAGAGGAAAATCAGTGACTGAGAAAAATGTTCAGCATAGCAGAGCCAGTGGAGCAGGATAGAGAGGCAGAGGTAGAGGCCGAACACATTCAGTAAGGCCTAATGTCAGGATTGAGGTGCAAAGTAATCAGCTACAATCTCAGGCTAGGATCTATGCCATCACTAAATAGGAGGCTCATAACTCCCCAATTGTGGTAGCAGGTGTGTAAAATGTCTTAATTTTGAAGCATTTGCATTAGTAGATCTAGGATCTACACATTCATTCATCACAATGCATTTGGCATCTAAATTGTATTGTGAGAGAGAAATGTTGAATTTTGATTTACAGGTAAGTACACGGGTAGGTAATACTACAAAAATTAGAGAGGTGTGTAAATGGTTTGGCATTCAGGTTGATTAGCGGAGTTGAAAGCTGATATGATAATATTGCAGTTGAAAGAGATAGACCTTATTTTGGATATCGATTAGCTTACTGCACAAAGGGCTTTGATGAACTATTACAGTAAAGAGGTAATCATTAAATCTCCCACTCAGCCGAGAGTAGTATTTCGAGAAGTTAGTCAAGTAGTGCCAACCATATTGATTTCTTCCATGAGTGATTTAAGATTGATTCGAGGTAGGTGTGAGGCTTATTTAGCCTATATGATAGACACCCAGAATGAACAAACCATTCAGGATATTCCTATTGTTAGGAATTTTCTGGATGTGTTTCCTAATAAATTGCCAAGTTTACCTTCAGAAAGGGAAGCATAGTTTACCATTGACCTTATTCTAGGTACTACTCCTATATCTATTCCTCCATATAGGATGGCACCTGTGGAATTGAAGGAACTAAAAGCTTAGTTGCAAGAGTTATTGGACAAGGGTTTCATCAGGCCAAGTGTGTCACTTTAGAAAGCTCCAGTTCTATTTGTGAAGAAGAAGGATGGGACACTGAGATTGTGTATTGACTATAGATAGTTGAATTGAGTGGCAATGAAGAACGAGTTTCCTCTACCAAGGATTGATTATTTACTTAATCAATTACAGGGAGCTCAGGTGTTTACTAAGTTAGACTTGTAATCAAGGTATTATTAGTTGAAGATAACAGAGGATGATGTACTGAATAGTGCATTCAGAACAAGATATTGGCATTTTGATTTTTTAGTGATGCCGTTTGGATTGACAAATGCTCTAGATGCTTTTATGGCTTTGATGAATAAGGTATTCCAACCTTATTTAGATCACTTTTTCATTGTATTTATTGATGATATTTTGGTGTATTCAAAGTGTAAAGAGGAACATTCAGAGCATTTAAGGTTAATCTGATAGATAATAAGAGAGAAATAATTATATGTTAAGTTCAGTAAGTGTGAATTTTGGTTTGATCAAGTGGTATTCTTAGGTAACATAGTGTCTGGATAGGGCATACAGGTTCATCCAAAGAAAGTAGAAGCAGTGATGAAGTGCGAAGCTTCTAGAAATATGTCTGAGATTCAGAGTTTTCTAGGATTAGCTGGATATTACAGAAGGTTTGTTGAAGGGTTTTCTTTAATAACAACCCTTTTAACAAGACTTGTAAGGAAGAATGTGCCTTTCTGTTAGAATGATGAATGTTAGAAAAGTTTTGTGGAGCTAAAGCATTAGTTAACCATAGCACCGGTCTTAACTATTCCATCTAGATCTGGAGGTTATATGGTGTATAGTGATGCTTCACTTCAGGGATTAAAATGTGTTCTAATGTAGCATGGTAGAGTGATAGCATCTGCATCGAGACAGTTAAGGCCTCATAAGTTTAATTATTTGGGATATGAATTAGAGCTTGCTGTAGTAGTATTTTCTTTGAAGATTTGGAGACACTATCTATGTGGAGATACATTTCAGATATATAATAATGATAAGAGTTTAAGGTATCTATTGATTCAAAAAGAGTTGAATGTGAGACAGAGACGATGGATTGAATTGTTGAAGGATTATTATTGCACAATTAAGTATCATCTGCGTAAAGCTAATGTAGTAGCAGATGCATTAAGCAAAAAATCTAATAGTAGTATGGCTCGAGTACAATTATCGAGGTTACCTAACCTAATACATTTGAGAGCATTGAATGTTGATTTAAATTTGGGCCAGAATGAGGCATTGTTAGCTACGTTGAAGCTTAGATTGATATTACAAGACAGAATTAGTAAAGCTTAAATCAAAGATTTGGAATTTGTGAAGCTTGTTGAGAAGATGAAAGTGAACCCAAATTCTGAATTTTAATTAAGGAATTAGACATTATGGTTGAATAAGAGACTATATGAACCTAATGTGGATAATCTAAGAAAGGATATTCTGGAGGAAACACACATAGCAGCCTATGTTATGCATTTTGGTGCTACCAAGATGTATAATACGCTGAAACAACATTTTTGGTAACTATGAATGAAGAAGCAAGCAGCGGAATATGTGGTTAAGTGTTTGACCTGGCAACAGACTAAAGCAGAACATCCCCAAGTCGAAATGGGAGAAAATTACTATAGATTTTATTACAGGTTTGCTGAGGACTCTAAGGCAATATGATGCCATATAGGTTGTTATGGACTGATTAAAAAATTCGGCACATTTCTTACCAGTGAGAAAGAGCAACACACCAGATCAGTTAGTCCGAAGGTATGTGATTGAAGTTGTGAGAATGTATGGGGTCCTTGATATATTTTTAATTGTTAATACATTCAATTATTTACACTTAGCAATTAATGATATGAAAATGCTTAAGATACTCACTTTAATTTATATATGATTTTAGGTACAATTTGAAAACAAAGAAATCAAAGTGGGTTGAAAGCACGATGATTGGATCAATTTTTGAAAATTAATATTTACATGCCTTCATAGAGTAAGAAGAAGAAAATTAGAGCAAGAAGAAAACCAATTTATTCTAAAAAAATGAAAACAAAGAAGCTGCTGGGAGATGAGAAAAACGCCATCATATGTTGGAAGCAATAAGGAGTAAACCGACAGAGCAATATGAAGGAGAAAAATGCATGAAACAGTTGGAAACGTGAATCAAAAAATGACAACGCACAACCAAGTTAGGAAAGAGCAAACAACAATGCACAGCTCCAAGATGCAGACAATGTCTGCATTTTCTTACTTAAAATGCAACATGAAATGCAGAAAAGAGTTGCGTTGTGAAAGGAAAAATGGTTAAGAAAGGGGCATGAGGTTTTAAGTGGGAAAAGCAGTAGCTAGGACATTGAAGTTTATGCATCCCATCAAGCTATAGTGAGAGAGTGCGAGAAGAGTGGCAGCTACAGTGAAGAGAAGAGAGAGTCGTGAATAGTGTAGGTAGTTTAATGTTAAATTGTCACATCAGTGAATAGTGCAGTGAATAGTGAGAAAAAAGAGAATTGCGGCAGTGAACAAGAAATGAAGGGAGTTTCGGCTAGGGATGAAAATAGGGGTTAAGCTTTATCTTTTTTGGAGTCCTATAGGAGGCTAAACATCCTGATACTGGTTTGGAGGTGACATCGACGCTGATGACCCGGTTAAGAAATTTTTTATTATTTTGATAATAGGAATTGATTATGTTATCTTGTGTTTACTAGATTGGGTATTGAATGATGATGATTTTAATGCTCTATTGAATCGTTTTTCATGAAAACCCATTTCTAGAATCAAATGTAATATGTAATTGTTATATTCCTGATTCATTTGTAGCAAGTAATGGTTCTGAATCATTAGACATAACATAACATAGGTTAAATAATCCGAGCTTGTGTGATTATTGCCTAGATTGGTCTATTTTTCTTATTCATAGTGTAGTTGTTCAGATAAACTTAGAGAGCTTATTCTAGGTTTCCCAATAGCTTGGGTTAATTAACGAGCGCCTTGTGATCAGCTAGGATCTAAGGAAAAATTAAGGTTAACAAAGCTTGTTGTTAATCGACAACCAATAATTTCTAAGAGAGATAAAAGAACAATAAATCAATGAATTATGCCTAACTAGGTGTGGGCTGAGATCAAACTAAAGAACCAAATCCCCACCGAATTCGCTAATTTTATCATTTTCGCATGTTTTCTTTAATTTGTTTTCACTAGGTTTATTTTGTTTTATTTTTTTATTAAATCCAATGCTCCCCATTACCTAAACATCATTTAATTTCATTTTATAGGCTAACAAACACTCCCTGTGGGATCGACCTAGACTCACCACTACTACAGTAGTAGTATAGTTATTTTATTTTGACTAACGTTATGACACGTAGGCCAATTTTGGCGTCGTTGTCGAGGAGTGCGGTGTTTAGTTTTTGTTTGTGATTTTAATTGGTGTTTTGTATATATTTGTTTGAAATTGATGTTTTTTAGTTATTTCATAATCTTTTCATTTTTTTGTTTCGTATTTGTGATAAAAAATATTAAAATTAAATTTGATATAGATGGGAGTAATTTTTTCTTTAATTTATATTCTCAATCCTATAATAATGTTTAGATTGATCAACCTAACTTTTGTTATGGATAGGATAATTAGCCGAATTACTTCTATGATAGTTTGTAGGAATCACAATAATTCCCGTACAGATCAAAAGCTTCCTATCAAGACTCATGTATATCCTTGGAAGAATTAGTTAATGTGTATATTACTAACACTTTGCAATTCCAGTAAGAACAAGTTCTAGAATCCAGAACTTGACAAGCTAGGTAGATCAGTTGATGGAAGCTTTCAATCATCTAGCATCATAAAGTAAAGAGACATAACCATATTAACCTGAAGAGTACCCAATGGATATTAACGCGGAAAGTTTACAGAGTGAAGAGGAGCTTGAGAATTTTGAGGTCAATCCTTAAGGAGTTGTTTATAACGAAGAAGTTAAGGAAGAGCTCGAAGCTGAAAAGGACATATCATTTAGCTCAAAGGTAAAAACTAAGTTCTAAGAATGACTCTTTACCTTTACCCAAGAGGTTAGAGGAATTAAAGGAAGAAGAAAAAGGCAAAGAGATGTTTGAAATATTTCTTGAGTATATGGACTCAGTCGAGGTTGAAAGTCTGAGAATAGGGAATGAGCTAAATGGAAACGATTATCAACTAAGACCCTATCCTGAAGAACCTCATGTGGAGGAACTATATGTACTATCGGAAGATCACAATTCTGTCACAGTAACCCAAAGGAAGTAAATTTCTTTTCTTTACATTTTTGCATTATTTTTTATATGCATGTGCGTTTCTTTGTTGGTTTATTTTTTCTTGTTTTTAAGTTTTCAATCAAAATAAGAGAAAGAATAAAACAAAAAAAGAAACATTTGCTCATTTTCTATCGCTTCTAGGATTATTTAATCATGATTAAAGTGCAAATTGACTAGAGAATTTCATGGAAACTTTGGCATGTACTTTTACTCTTGCTATTGGTTGATGTGCATTATCTTTAGAAGAGTAGTAACTAGTGGTAGACAAAACCGGTGAGATATTGAGCCTTATCAGACTGAAACATCCATATTAGCCTCATTGTCTTTTGATAATGTGTAACTTCATGGCATGTACATCCCAATTTTGCTTTGAATATTCGAGACCACAATTTTATCAGATTCATTAACATGAAAATGACTAGGAATTTTTTGTTTTCCGAACTACATGAGCCAAATAGCCTACCCATTATATGATTTTCCCTTGATAAACCCCTTTGAGCTTTATACTTTTTCTTTGTATACTAACCACATTATATGCTTTATACTTACCCAAATGTCCTGCCCAAGCCATAAGCTAGTGGAGCATTTGTGATTGCTGAGTTTGTGGATGTACAAAATTCTAAGTGTGGGGGTGTACATATATGAAGGTTGGTTAATGTTGGGATGTTATTTTATGTCTTATCATTGAAATTCCTATGTTAATGTAGTTTCTTTTAATGTTTAAAAAATAAAGAAAGGAAAAGAAAGAAAGAAAAGAGAAAAGCACAAGAAAAGAAAGAATAAAAATAATAAAAATGTTTAAATAAATGTATCTAGGAGCAATTACATATGTGTTGAAAAGTTATTTATGATTAATGCATCGTCCTAGAGTTGTAATAAATGTGATATTTGAGTATGTTGAATATGAGGTAGATGTTGACTTGGAAGGTTCACTCTTGATATTTCAATGTATTATTTGCATAAATTGTATGAGGGATTCCTTCGAATTGGTATATGCTTCATGTGGTTTGTGTGTGGGAGCTGAATGGGGTTGTGAATTATAAATGTTGCATTTGTCATAGTTGACAGTACTCAGTTTTTGATGAATGTTGCTTTGCTTCACTAGCTTTAACAGCTCTCATGCTATTTGACCTAAATACATTCCACCTTACCTTTTCCCACATTATAACCCTAAAAAGTCCTTTGATTCATGATTTTGCATGTGAACATTTGTAACATCCCCTCACCAATTGCTATGAATAGGAGTGTATAAGTGAATAGTGACATATGCAAGCATTCATAAAT
>JANZXR010000006.1:24180016-24211901 GCA_027575705.1 Erythroxylum echinodendron | reverse complement strand
GCTTCTGAATAAGAATTAGATTCGGATGAATCCAAATCTTCCCAAGTTGCCATCATACTCTTTTTATTTCCTTTATTTTTCTTCAGTTGTCTTCTAAGCAACAGACATTCAGACTTGTAGTGTCTTAGTTTGTTACACCCGTAGCAAATGACAGAGGTCTTATCGTCTTGACTTCTTCTTTGCTATTTTTCTTGAAAGAAAAATTCTTATTTCCTTTTGGTTTCTTTTTCCACATCTTTCTGATCTTTCTTGAAATGAAAGATAATTCGTCATTATCTTCACTTGAATCGTGATCAGATTCACTGGTATCATCATTGTTGACTTCTTCTATCTTTAATGCTTTTGACGAAGAACTTCTATTTCTCTGAATCCTGTGATTTTTCCGACCAACCTTTACTGTAGTGACTTTGGGTCTCCATCTTTTCGGTAGACTTCTGAGAATCTTTCTCACATGGACTTGATGATCATATATTCTCCCAAGAGCTTTAAGTCCATTAACGATAGTTTGAAATCGTCCAAACATCTGATCAATAGACTCATCTTCTTTCATTTTAAATAGCTCATACTGATGTACAAGAGTACTAATCTTGGACTCTTTCACCTAGTCTGTGCCTTCATGTGCGATGGATAGGGTGTCCCACATCTCCTTCGCAGTTTTGCATCCATGAACTTTATCATACTCACTTCTGCTTAAAGCACAACTCAAAAAGAACTTGGCCTTTGAATTTAATTGAAATCTAGCTTTGTGATCAGCTGACCATCTATTACGAGGAATGAGATTCCCTTCATCATCCATTGGTACGTATGGTCCATTCTCGATGATATCCCAATGATCAATGTGTGTGGATTCTATGAAGAGTCACATCCTGTCCTTCCAATAATGATAATCTTCACCATCGAACGCAGGAGGTCTTATGACGGAGGCACCTTCAGCTATAAAAACATGTGATTCAGCCATGGATCTTTGTCCTTACTTTGTAAAGGTGGTTCTTGGAAATCGAGATCTGATACTAATTGAATTAAATCATACGTTAATATAGAAATTACTTATAATAGACAAAATACACAAGAAGGGGGGTTAAATTGTGTATTCTTTTTGTGAATACAAATCTTTAATTTTTCTTAATAAGAACTTCTCTAACTTATTAAAAGAATATCACTAACGTTATATGAAAATTGTTACGTAGATAAATCACAAATGACTTTTATATACTTTTTTTTTTGAAAAACTAAGTTGAGAGATAGAAGATAGACACTGCGATTTTGTACTGGTTCACCTCAATCCATGGGCTAAGCCTAGTCCTCAGAATTCATCTGAGTTTTCACTATATTTCAACAAATGTACAAGTATTCTTTCTTCCTTTCTAAAGCCTCTTCAAGTCTCTTAAACCAAGTATTCTTTCAGCTATCTTAGCCTTTCCAGGCCCTTAGCCTTTTCCTTTCTCTCACTAGAAAGATATTGTGAGCTATCATTACAGTAAGTTTAGCTCTCCAGTATTACACTACAGAAAATTTCTTTTCTAAGTATACACTTGAACGCTCAAAAGATGTAAGATCAAAAGTTTTCTGAAAAGTTAAAAAGTGGTAAAGTTATTCAATCTTCGACTATGACTAGTATTTATAGTCTAAGTCTCCAACTGCTTCTTGATTCTTAATAACCACTTCTTGATTCTTGATAACCACTTCTTGAATCTTGATAACTGCTCTTTATTTGAGTTCTATAACTTACTCCAATTAACTAACTACTCGACATACTAGCGTATCTTCTGCTTTGTATCGTCTGTGTTTTGCTTCTTCTGTACTTTTACTTTTTTTGTGCTTTGTTTCTTCTGTATATTTACTTCTTCTGTGCTTTGTTTCTTCTGTGTTTTGCTTCTTCTGTATCTTTACTTCTTCTGTGTTTTGTTTCTTCTGTATCTTTACTTCTTTTGTGTTTTGCTTCTTCTGTATCTTTACTTCTTCTGTGTTTTGTTTCTTTTGTGTTTCACTTCTTTTGTATCTTTACTTCTTCTGCACATTTAACACACTCATCAAACTAGTTCATTTATTTCTAACATTATTATTATTTGATTGTCATAAAAATTAACCATCGTAAAGTCCTCCTGACTTAACAAATACAATCTAAATTGAAATTACGATAGTTTGTTACAAAGAAGGGGAAGTAGCAAATACTAGAAAACAACCCTAACATAGTGAAGAAGGGTGATCCCGGGGACTTTTTCATCCCCTACAATATCAACAAGATCATCATAGATAGGGCATTCACAAACTTAGGCACAAGTACAAATGCAATGCCCTACACTCTCAGTCTTAAATTGGGGTTACCAGAGTTTATGCCTACAAAGTTTTTGGTTAAGACGGCTGATAGGACTTCACTGAGACCGATAGGAATCAAACAAGATGTGTCAGTCAAGTTTGGTAATTTTATCTTTCCCATGGATTTCTATATTTTGGATATCAATAAAAATGAGGATACTCTGATGATTCTTGGTCGACCATTTTTAGCACTACGCGCTCAATGATTGATGTGGATGGGGGCAAATTAACTCTACGAGTAGGGGAGGAGCAACTAACGTTCAAAGTGACTATTAGAGAGTACGGAGCTCTTTCAACTCCAGTGGATCACGACAAACCTGAACCTTGAGGAGAATGGGAAGACATTGAGAATCTTGCAAATGCTTTTTGGAAGAAGCGCTCGCGAAGGAGAAGGAGAGCAACGAAAACCCCAAGGAAGGTGGTAGTCACAATATGTTAGCAAATATTCAAAGTTTGAGATTAATAACGAAGCTATAATCAAATCAGTCATTCAAACCACCGTGAGCTTTACAAGGAGCGTCGAGCTACCAATGTTAAAAGAAGCGTTGCATGGGAGGCAAACCATGAAAAAATTAGTTTATTGTTTAATCTTGTTATATTAGTTGAATTTCGTAGTTAAGTTCATTCTTGTTTTGGTTCAATAAAAGCAGAAAGAGGAATAGGATTTTGGAATCATAGGGAAGAGTGCGTAAGCGTATTAAGAGAAGTGAAGAAGAATTATGAACTGGGAGAAGGAAAGAATTGGAAGAAGAAGGTTTTAGTGTCAGGATGTAGGCACTGGCCACTACCATGACCTATCAGGTCATAATCATGGCCTGCGATTGGGATGTCCTTCTGTGGTATGCTGCATGCCACGATCGTGGCCTTTGATTATGTAAAAAAAGGGGATGACACAAAATGTTAAGTGATAACATTACCATTTTACCCTTTTTACCACCTATTTATTCAATTCTTACTTAACTTTCACCTCCACTTTCATTTTTACTTTATCTCTCTAGAATTCCAACTTTCATACCCTCCAATATCTCTCTGGAATTTTTCATCGTCAACATTCCAATTTCAACCCAATCATGCCTTGTATCAAGCAATCGGCCCAATGGGAGCCTCATGGAGCACAACAAGTCATAAGACGGGGGAGATGAAACCGAGCAGCGGACTTTGGAGCTTCATTTCCCATTTACACCAAGGAAGAAGGTATTTGTTTCCATTCCCTTTATTCTAGGCAAATTATTGTGCCTAAATACTTTGGTTTTGATACATTAGATCGAATAGAAGTGGGTGAGCAGATAGAAAACCTAGCTGAGAGGATCCAGTGGAGTCAATTTATTAGATTCCAATTCCCCATTTATGATGAGCTTACCCTAGAATTTTTCATGTCTCTAACCTTTGACCCCAAGAACACTAAGGAATTATGGTTTAGATTGAGGGGGTGAGCATATGAGTTAACGGTAGAAATTATGTGCGACATATGTGGATTCCTCGAATCCACCATTGTTGATCAACATGAAGACTTTTATGTCTCCCAATACTGGCATGAGCTTATCGGGATTAAGTGCTTTTATGTCAAAAATGCCTACAAAAATATTATCTAATCTGATGAACAATTGCTACTGCACAAATTTATGTGTCAGCTGGTCTTTGACAAATCAGAGACTAACAAGTGTTCAACCAAGGAACTATTCATACTGTGGTGCATGGACCATAATATTCCAATATGCACATCCACGCATGTGCTGAATGCTCTTGCTACAGTGTCACGAAAGCGAAGCAATCATCTTGGAATGGGGTACCTAGTTTCCGCCATCGCAGAGTATTTTGAAGTGGATTGAAGGGGGTTAATAGTGCATCTATCCAAGTTCCTTGAGCACCATCATCTATTCCAAACAGAGATCATTCACTCCACCAGCATGAGCCTGCAAGAAATAAATGAAAAGACACTTGTGCAGACCATGATGGGGCAGGCAGGCACAAGAAGCATCATTGAGCGAGGAATCAGATGAAGAGGAATAAGAGGATCAACGCTGGACAACGGTTTTGGATGCAATATCTGAAACTAGCAAAACATGAAAGGAAGTGGTGCATACCTAAAGACATCAGAACTGAGAAATCTGTCGACTCCATCAGTATTTCAAAGCTCAGGATATTTAATTACCACCTCCCACACCATCACAACTCCCATCTCCTTAGGATTCAAGTTTAACCAAAATTTTTCTTCCATTATATTTTGTTTTGTGTTATTTATTTTTCTATTATTTTTATTGAGTTAGTCTGAATCTTTGAGCGTAAATTGTATATTTTTTGAGGTACCTTGATGTGTGTGCTAGTGTTGCAGGGTAAACAGGGAAGAACGGTGAAGATTTGAATAGTTTCAGGCTAAAAGATATAGGCCACGATCATGCATAGTGGCCATGATCGTGACAGAATAGGAGGAGCTAGTAGCAGCCAGGCCATGATCATACATCATGGGCCACGATCATGACAGAAAGTGTCAAGTCAGGCTACGATTGTGCCTTGTGTTGGCCTGACAAAAAACTCAAAATTTGGGTGATATTTTAGACCATTTCGACCCCAAGTTTGACTTATGGCTACTACAGAATAAATAGAACAATACCTAATAGCTGCTGTAGGGAAAGATTAGAGAGCTAGGAGCTGCAAAAAGAGAGACTCTGCTAAAAATCTGAGAGAAAACCTAGTTAAAGATTAATCGATCGAGGAAGGAGACGAAGGAAGAGAGACACGGAGACATGCTTGACGTGACGTACTTTACAAAATAGGTGGTTTCCTGCGGTCACGACTCCGAGATCCATACAGAAAGTATATTTTAGTTGTTATTTCAATTTCATTAAAGTATGGAGTCTTGAGATTGATTAGAGATGTTTTTTGTTGAATGTTGATGCTTTTGTATAAACTCACATTCGGGTTTATTTGTTCTTGAGATTAATAAAAATGATTTGATTGTGTTTTATTTCGATTTATTGTGATTTAATTCGATTCTTTATAACTGGGCAATAAACTGAGAGGGTGAGTCGGTGAAAATCATCTATTTAGGTTAACAAGAGTTAGGTAAATCGATAGGTAGAGAATTGAATTAAACTGGTAGAGTTATGTAACGAGAGATTGACCATAGATTCCCGATAGGTTAATAGACAGCATTAGAACTAATTTAGGCTTTGGACAAATTGCGAATTGAGATCACAATTTCCATAATTTGATTTAGGGAATATTAATTAGGGTTAAGAATTATAACTCGAGAGAGAGTAATTCACCCTAGGACTGTCTAGGCCTGTTAAATCGAAAATTTCATAATTCGATAGATTTTCTTTAATTTTGAATAAATTCTCCCTTTCTCTCATTCGGTCACTTCTAGGTTGAATTTCAGATTATTTGTGTGAAGTTACTTATGTTTGTTCTTTTGGTGATTTAAATTCTCATTTTTGATTCTTAATTAATTTTAATTTTCGTAGTAGTTGTTTAATTAGGTTTTGCGAACTTAGCTGCCTTTAGAGTTTTAGGACTATTTCCCTTCCTCGTAAGATCGATATCTTTGGTACTACGTGAACGACCCGTGTGCTTGCGGTAATTACAAAGGTTAAAAATCAGTAAAACTTATAGCGTATAACCTTGAGTGAACATTAGGTCTTAAGAGAGAGTAATTAATCCCTTAGGAAATCAGTGATCAACACATAATTAGATCAATTAAAGTTGAGGTAAAAAATAATGAAAGAATAAATTCTAAGGATTCATACTTGCTCAACCTTACATTAAATTGGTAGCTCACTTATTATTTGTTACTTGCTTGACACTTAGGAGTGGGCAAAAGGTGGAAGAACCAGCAAAAGAACAAGCTAAACCCCACCTCGTATAGGACCAAGAGAAGAAAAAAAGTATGAAAAAAAGAACAAAGTGTTAAGTCAAGGAGACTTCACTCCTTCTATTGATTTTGATGAAAGTTAAATAATAATAATAATAATAGAAGAATGTGTAAACTGTTGTGATGAGTTTGTTAAGTGTGCAGATAAATGTAAGAGGCACAAATCATCAATTCAAGATTATATTGAAGCGAAGTCATCAGACAAAGCGAAGTCATCAGACGAAGCCAAGTCATCAGATGAAGCCAAGTCATCAGACGAAGCGAAGACATCAGATAAAGCACAGACATAAGACGAATTGTACAAAACAAACCAAGACATTATAATTAAAGAACAACATACAATGTTAGTCAGTTAGTTAGTTGGAGTTGGTTATAGGACTCAACTAACAACTGATCTCTAAAGATTCTATAAGTAGTTATCAAGAAGACCATTGGAGATTTAGACTATAAATATCACTTATAATCTTAAAAAAAATGTACAAAAAATACACAAGACACAACCTTACGACTCTGAACCTTCGACTCCCAATTCTTTACTTACAATAATGTAAAAAATAGCTTGAGTGAAAAGAAAAAATAAGAGAGATCAAATCGACCTGTAATGAGAGTTTAGAAAACTCAAAATCTTTTCAGTAAAAGGGAAGGCTACAGCCAGAAGAGGCTAAGATAGCAGATAAAGAATACTTTGTGAAAGAGACCTAAAAAGGCTCTGGCACTGTAAATAATACTTGTAAAATTTGAAAGAGATAGTGAAATCTCATATATACTCTGAGGACTGAACGTAACCCTAAGGTTAAGGGTGAACCAGTATAAATCGTGGTGTCATATTCTCTAACTCTTATCTCTTTAATTTCATATTGTTAGAAGAATAGATACTATTTCTGCTGTTACATTACTCAAATGAATTAAGTGCATTGTTTTGTAAATTGTCTGAATCTTTTAAGAAGATAAAGAAGTTTTTTAAAAAGATTTCAATATTAGATGATTTATCACAACCAAGAAACACTTTTACAAAGTGACGACAAAGATCCATGATTGGATCACATGTTTTTATAGATGAAGCTACCTCAGTCACAAGACCTTCTGCATTCAATGGTGAAGATTAACATTATTGGAAGGACAAAATGCGACTCTTTATAGAATCAACACACATTAATCTTTGGGATATCATTGAAAGTGGTCCATATATTCCAACAGACTACAAAGGGAAAAGCATTTCTTGTGATGAATGGTCAGTTGATCAGAAAGCTCGTGTTCAATTAAATTCAGAGGCCAAGTTCTTTTTAAGTTGTGTGTTAAGAAGAAGTGAATACGATAAGGTTTATGGATGCGAATTTGCAAAGGAAATGCAGGACACATTAGCCATTACACATGAAGGAAAAAACCAGGTGAAAGATTCCAAGATTGGTATTCTTGTTCATCAGTATGAGCTGTTCAAGATGAAAGATGATGAGTCTATTGATCAAATGTTTGGGCGATTTCAAACAATCATTAAAGGGCTTGAAGCTCTGGGAAAAATCTACGATAGTCAAAATCATGTCAGAAAGATCCTCAGAAGTCTTCCAAAAAGATGGAGACCCAAAGTAACAACAATATAAAAGGCCAAGGATTTAAGCAAGATTAAGCTAGATGAATTGCTTGATTCACTGAAAATTTATGAAGTAAAGCTTGATGCAGAAGAGAAAACCAAAAGGGACAAATCTATTGCATTGAAGACTGATCAGAAGAATCAGAAAATATAGAAAAATAGAAGCTCATCTTCAAAACCATTAAAGATTGAAGAAATCAAGAATAATGATGCTAGTGAATTTAATCAAGATTCAAGTGAAGATGAAGACGAACTTTCATTTCAAGAAAGATTATAAGGATGTGGAAAAAAAACTAAAGGAAATAAAGATTCCTCTTTAAAAAGTATTAGCAAAGACGATTTGAAGAATGAGAAAAGCTCTATCGTCTTCTATGAGTGCAATAAAGAGGGACATTACAAGTCTGAATGCCCCTTGCTCAAAATAAAACAAAAGAAGAATCAAGGAAACTAAAAAGGCATGATGGCAATATGGGAAGATATGGATTCGTCTGAATCTAAATCTAACTCAGATTCATCAGAACAAGCAAACATATTCTTGGTAACTAAAGGTGAAAGCGATGATGAGGTAATCTCTGACTTTAATGATCTTCAGCATGCTTATTTAGAATTGTTAGAAGATTCTTATACTATTCTAAAACAATATAGATTGTTAAAAAAGAAATTGGTTGAAAATTCTAAGAATACAAAAACTTAGAAAAAGAAAATGTCTGCCTTAAGAAACAAGTAGACGATATGAAAAAGAAAGTTACTACAGATAGATCTAAGGAGATTAATCAGTTAAAACAAAGGATTAATATTCTTTCGGCTGATTTATCAAAATTTTCAGAGAGTACAAAAAGAAGAATGATATGATTGGAAGTTATAGCCATCCAGATGATAAAAGTGGTTTAGGCTTCTCTGTTAGAAATTCAATTCATAATAGAAATGTTTTTCATAATAAGAATTTTGTTCCTAAGAAGAAGAAATAGTATTCTTATTATTATTCTAAGAATAATTATAAGACTAACCCTAAAGGACCTAAGAAAATTTAGGTACCTAAGAAGGATATAATATATACTGCAGATCTCTCTACTTGGAAGAAGCAAGCATCATCATTGGTACTTAGACAGTGGCTACTCGCGACACATGATGGGAAGAAAGTCTATGTTCCTAGACCTCTAACATAAGCAAGGAGGATCGGTAACTTTTAGAGACAACTAGCAGGGCAAAATAGTTGAGATCGGTAAAATTGGTAAAGATTCTTTTTTAACTATTGACAATGTTCTGCTAGTTGATGGTTTAAAGCATAATCTAATCACTATAAGTCAATTATATGATTTTGGCTTTGAAGTATCCTTTAATCAAAATTCTTGTTTAGTTAGAAATAAAGATGAGTCCATATTCTTTCTGCCAAGAGACAAAAGAAACTCTATGGGATTAATTTAGACGATTTGAGAAGTCAAAAAATTTCATGTCTTATATCAAAAGATGATGAAAAACTGATTTGGCACAAAAAGCTAGGTCATGTTAGTTTTAAACATATTTCTAAATTAGTCAGACATGATTTGGTAAGAGGTTTACCAAAGATAAGTTTTAACAAAGATTTCTTTTGTGAGAGCTATCAGAAAGGAAAATAGGTTAAAAAATCATTTTCTTCTAAGAATGTTGTAACTTCGTCTAAACCTCTAGAGTTGTTACATATAGATTTGTTTGGTCCAACCAGAATAGTAAGTCTTGGTGGAAAGAAGTATGGTCTTGTAATTGTTGACGACTTTACTAGATTTTGTTAGATATTATTTTTATCACATAAAGATGAAGCTTTTAACTACTTTAAGGTCTTATCCAAAAAGTTACAAAATTAAAAAGGGAATTTTATTACTGGAATTAGAAGTGATCATAGTGGAGAATTTGAAAATGAAAAATTCAAAATCTTCTGTGAAGAGAATAGATTTTTCCATAATTTCTCTGCTCCTAAAACTCTTCAACAAAGAATGGGACAATTTAGGAAATGGCAAGGACTATGCTATATGAAATGAATCTTCCTAAGTACTTCTGGGCAGAAGCTATAAATACAGCTTGTTATATTCAAAGTAGAGTATTTTTGCGACCTATTTTAAATAAAACTCCATATGATTTATGGAAGGGAAGAAAGCCAAATATTTTTTACTTTCATCCTTTTCGTTCCAAATGTACTATCTTGAATACAAAGGAAAATTTGGATAAATTCGATTCTAAGATCATTTCAGGAATTTTTCTAAGTTATTCTATTAGATCTAAAGCTTATAGAGTTTATAATCTTGTTTCTAAATCTGTTGAAGATTCTATGTATGTAAAGTTTGATGATGATTCTCATTCAGATAAGACAGATGACACTGATGATAAAACTCTATATGCTCCCTTAGTTAGTAACCCAAATGATTCACCATCAGTTGATCCATCTGATAAAGTAGTAGATCTTTCTGAGAATAACAAAGCTAGATTACTAGCTTAAGGCTATAATCAACAAAAAGGAATAGACTACAATGAAACGTATGCTCCTGTAGCTATATTTGAAGCTATTAGGATCTTACTAGCATATGTTGTTTTTCATGAAATAAAACTATTTCAAATGGATGTGAAAAGTGCTTTTTTGAATGGTTTTATAGATGAAGAAGTTTATATAAACCAGCCCCCTGGTTTGAAGACATTGATAGACTAGATTATATGTACAAACTTCATAAAGCTTTGTACGGAATGAAACAAATACCTCGTGCTTGGTATGATCGTCTTAGTTCTTTTTTATTAAGAATGATTTTATTAGAGGACAAGTTGATAAAACTTTATTTCGGAAATGTATTAAAAATGATTTTATTGTTGTGCAAATATATGTAGATAATATCATATTTGGTGCAACTTCTAAGAAGTTATGTTTAAATTTTGAGACTCTTATGGAAAGTAAATTTGAAATGATTATGATGGGTGAATTAAAGTTCTTTCTTGATTTGCATATTAGACAGAATGAAGAAAAGATCTTTATTCATCAAGAAAAGTATATCAAGGAATTGTTAGTCAAATATAAAATGGAAAATGTTAAACCAATGTCAACTCCTATGCATCCCTTAATCATCTTATCTAAAGATAAAGCTAGTAAGAAGATTGATCAAGCTCTTTTTAAAGGAATTATTGGTTCTTTACTTTACTTAACTGCAAGCAGACCTAATATAATGTTTAGTGTTTGTTTGTATGCAAGATTTCAAGCAGATCCTAGATAATCTCAGTATATTGCTATTAAAAGAATATTGAGATACTTGGCAAGTTCTACTGATCTTTGCTTAATGTATGAGAAAGGTAAAGATTTCAGGTTAATTGTCTACTGTGATACTGGTTACGCTGGAGATAGGATTGATAGAAAGAGTAAAAGTGGAGGTTGTCATTTTCTTGGTCATAATCTAATTTCTTGGTCAAGCAAGAAACAAAATTCAATTGCTTTATCTACTACAGAAACTAAATACATTTCAGCTGGAAGATTTTGTTCACAAATATTATGGATAAAGTATTAATTAAAAGACTATTCTATCCAAGAAGATAAAATTTCAATCTTCTGAGACAACACAAGTGCTATCATTCTCTCAAAGAATCCAATACAACACTCAAAGGCAAAGCATATTGAAGTTAGATATCATTTTATAAGAGACTATGTACAGAGAGGAATTATCAATCTACAATTTGTTGAGACAAATCAACAATGGGCAAATATCTTCATAAAACCCTTAAGTGAAGATAGATTAAAGGAGATAAGACGAATTTTGAACATGGTTATATTAAATAATCATTCATCTAAAACTCTATAACCTAGACGATACATCGTATTGAAGCAGATACGTCGTAATGGATAGAAACAGTAATTTTTATTCAGTAGTATTTTTTTATTCAGTAGTATCAATTTATGAGTTTTTATGAATCAGTCACAGATGTTACTAACGGCAACTTTGCGAAGGAGTGTTTATAGAAAGATATCTCTCAAAATCTTAACACTCTACATTCTGGAATTTTCTACTAACTCGTTTCAAAGTGCTTTCAATAAAAGTGATTCAATCCTCTGTTCTTTACGTTAAATTTTTTTTGTTCTTATCTTTCTCAATCATTTCTATCTACTAACCTTACTTCTTTAAGAGAAACACATTTATGTGTTTAGTGTTTATACATTGTAGATTACAAGAATGTCAAAATCTCTTGCCTATAGGAGACTTGTTGATTTCACTACTCTCCAGGAAGATCGAATGGATATTGAACCTAAGATTAAAGCAATTGAATGGGAAATTTTCTTCAATAAACGAGAACTGGTGTATGCAAATGAAGTATATGAGTTCTAGAAAAATGCAAAGGTGGTAGACAACACCTTGGTATCTGTAGTAGACAGATTATCGGTGATTGTGTCACAAGATTCTGTTGTGAGGGTTATTGACTGTCCAAATGAAGGAGCAAAGTTGTTTAACAATATAAAGTGGATTGCTCAAAGTCATTTAAATGAAGATAAAATCAATTGACAACTATATGGATCAAGTTATCCAGGAGTCAAGAAGTCTTCAAACCTAATTCCGAAGGCTAAGGTTCTTCATTCAATTCTTATTCACTGTATTTTACCAAGAATAGGATCAAAGGATTTTGTGACAACGAGTGATGAACAATGTCTATTTTATCTACTCACACACAAACCTATTAATCTTTCGTTCTTGATTCTGACTTACATGATGAGGAATCAAGAGGAGTATCATCTAAAGAGTGGTTCGTTACCTTATGGTATGCTATTGATGAGATTATTCAAAGAATCTAGAATTCTACTTGATAGAGGAAACAGAGTAAAGCTTAATATTAGGATTGTTATCAACGCCTCTACTATTTGCAGAATGGTGATTAAGACTGAAGCTGAATTGGATAAAAATGTCATATTGAAAGCATAGTATAAGGGGGAGCTTTCAATCAGAAGAAGCAAAAAAGAAGATGTTTTATCCGGTATACAAGCAAAACCTTAATCAACCAGAAGAATCTCAACTGAGCTACCAAAATTTAAACAATCGTCTTATAATTCAATTCAAGCTAAGACGATTCCTGAAAGGAGGGAAAGTGTAAAGGTTCAACAACCAACTCAAAAAGTGCCTTTAAAGAGGAAGGTTGAGACATCTCAATCAGAAAGACATGATATGTCTAAAAGGTCACCAAGATTGTAGAAGAAGCAAAAAATTCTGACTCTTGGTCAAGTTTCTGAAAGTGTAACAGAACAACAACAACAGCCTAGTAAAGCAATTGTCTCTATCCCTCAAACTCAATCAAAAAAATCGTCTGGAGAGACAGAGATAAAAAGGAAGTTAGTATTTAAGCAGAAGAAGTCTCAACAACTCTCTTCCAAGTTGGCAGAAGAACAAAGGAAGACGAAGATGATTCAAAAAAGAAATATTGAAAAGCAGCAACCAATCTACAACCTTCCTCAACAAATAAAGAAAAAAGATTTGAAGATGAAGATTATAGAAGAATCAACACTTGATCGAAATAGAGGTTCGATTATTAATAGAGAATCTCCTAAACAAAAAGTTAAGATTCAAGTTAAACCTATAACTGTAAATGATCAAAAGATACATCTTGTTAGCCCTAAAGATAGAAGATTGTATGGTATTCTATGAGATGAAAAGGTAAAATGATATCCATTGAAGATGACTAAAAATCCTTACATAATCTATCCAGTAACAAGCATAACAATGATCAAGATTGTACCAGATGTACAACCTAGATGTCCAACATTGGTTAAAAACAAAGATAAAGGTAAGAAGAAGAAATTCCCTGAGAAGCAACAAGATGATCTCACGGAAGAAGAAATTTGAGTGGTAATAAAGAATATAGACAATAAATGTCGTACAGCTCAACCTGTAGGAATCTATATTTCTTATCACATTTCAAGACCATTAGGAAACAACTTTGGAACATCAACCATAGATGAAAGTTTCAAGGTAGTTAGGAAAATATCGGAAGGAAGATACAAAAAGATTACAATTGAAGCTATCAATTTCTATTTAAAAACCTTTGTGTACTTACTTGTTCACTTTAAACCCATAGGTTTCATTTCTTCTGTCAAAGATATCCTACACCTTCTAGGAAAACCTATTTTGAAACTTCCCTACCCTAATGATCTTGACATTCCCCCATCAACAAAATTTTTTCAATTACCCTCCATTGAAATTATCAAATTAGATGATTCAATCAGAAAGCTCTCTATCTCTGAGTATCTTCATCCATAAAGTGAAAAGCCACAAGACTCTACCAATAATTCGGCATGCTTGAAGAATTTCATCAGATAGACTGAAGCTAGTCAAAAGTAGAAGGAAAAACATGAAGCCTTAGCTAAACATATTCAAGAAATTGATAATAAGGTTGATGAACTAAGTGACTCAGTGGGTGATCTTCATGAGGAAGTAAAACTTCTACGTGTGACTATAGAAGAAGAAATCAAGACGATCTGCACTAATATCAAACTTATGTTCTCTGAGATATTGAAGCATCTGAAATGATTTTTGTTTATTAATAACAAATAGGGGGAGAATAGTAGAAAGTAAAGGAGAAGGAGGAGATTTTATTTTAGCTTATTTTTAATGCATTGTATTTCTTGTATTATTCATCTAAATAAATAAGTTTTGTCTGAAAATTATTCGTCAGTATATCCTCTCGTTCATCTTCTAATATTATGATTATTTGTTATCATCAAAAAGGGAGAGAGTTAAGTCAAGGAGACTTCACTCTTTCTACTGATTTTGATGAAAATCAAATAATAATAATAATAATAATAATAATAATAATAATAATAATAATAATAATAATAATAATGATAATAATAAAAGAATGTGTGAACTATTTTGATGAGTTTGTTAAGTGTGCAGATAAATGTAAGAGGCACAAATCATCAAGTCAAGATGATATTAAAGTGAAGTCATCAGATGAAGCGAAGTCATCAGACGAACCGAAGATATCAGACAAAGCAGAGACATAAGACAAATTATTCAAAACAATTCAAGACGTTATAATTAAAGAACAACATACAACGTCAGTTAGTTAGTTAGTTGAAGTTGGTTACAGGACTCAACTAACAACTGATCTTTGAAGATTCTATAAGCAGTTATCAAGAAGACCACTGGAGATTTAGACTACAAATATCACTTATGGTTATAAACAAAAATGTACAAAAAATATACAAGACACAACCTTACAACTCTGAACCTTCAACTCTTAAATCTTTACTTAAGATACTGTAAAAAATAGCTTGAGTGAAAAGAAGAACGAAGAGAGATCAAGTCAACCTATAACGAGAGTTTAGAAAACTCAAAATCTTTTTAGTGAAAGGGAAAGCCACAACTTGAAGAGGCTAAGATAGTAGATAAAGAATACTTTGTGAAAGAGACCTGAAAAGACTCTAGAAGTGTGAAATAATACTAGTAAAAGTTGAAAGAGATAGTGAAATCTCATATATACTCTGAGGACTGGACATAACCCTAAGGTTAAGGGTGAACCATTATAAATCGCAGTGTCATATTCCCTAAACCTTATCTCTTTAATTTCATGTTGTTAAAAGAATAAATATTATTTCCACTGTTGCATTACTTAAACAAATTAAGTGCATTGTTTTATAAATTGTCTGAATCTTTCAAGAAAATAAAGAAGATTTTTTTAAGATTTCAATCTTAGACGATTTACCACAATCCAACCCCCCTTCTTATGTATTCTTACATATTACGTGATTTCTATAATAACAAGTGATTTACTTCACAAAGATCCTCCTTATGTTCCTCCTCTGCCATTTTACAAAAGAGTAAACTAGATGCACAATTTTCAGATTTCAGGGAGAAGTTAAAGACTTTGCAAATTAACCTCTCTTTTATGGAGGCATCGAAGCATATGCCCAAGTATGAGAAGTTCTTAAAAGACAAATTAACAAAGAAGTGGACGTAGGAAGAGAATAAAATGGTAGCACTAACTAAAAGTTGTAGCTCTATTATTAGCAGTCATACACCTCATACGCTGAAAGATTCAAGAAGCTTCGCAATACCTTGTGTGATTGGTGACTAGTATTTATGTGACTTAGCTGCAAGTATAAATCTTATGCCTTTGTCGAATTTCAGAAAATTGGTGCTTGGTGGTATGAAGCCAATTTTGATGCTTATCCAGTTAATAGATCAATCTGTTAAGGGACCATTTAGTGTGATAGAGGATGTTATCGTGAAGATGGGTTAGTTTGTTATCCCTACGAATTTCATGGTCATAGATTTCGTAGAGGATAAGAATTGTCTACTAATTCTTAGATGGCCATTCATGAACACAGGAAAAGTGCTTATCAATATTTACGAAGAAAAATTGCTTTTCAAATTGGTGATGAGCATATGGAGTTAAAGATGAACCAAGCCTTGAAACATTTGAAAGAAAGTAGCTTTTACATGAAAATTGACATAAGGAATGAGTATATCAAAGAGAAAGAGAAAGGATGCTTTGAAGAAGTAAGATATGAGGAACATATGTCAAAAGACATTAAGTTTGAAGAATATACAAAAGACCTTATTCAAGAACCTGAACTTAGCCTTTAAACTTTCTCGAGCAAAACAACGAATTCATAGTCAAAAGCCAAAAAACTTACATTTTCCATATTTTCAACGATAGATAGTCACAAACAAAGAGAAATAACCTATAAAACCATAGCAAGAACTTAACATTCAATGCTTCTACTTATGGTCAATCAACAATCATCACCTTTAGAAATTGAGCAATATAGTGGTAGACTTTGATAAAATGTGTTTAAATATGGAAAATTCATAGGTACACTCAAACACCATTCATAATCACGACATTCAATAACTTTGTATATCATTTCATTTCTCCACTATTAAGATTCTCATGCATAATCAGGATGTACATGTCATTGATCGCGGTTTTTTGATATATGTAAGTTTTAATACTTAACATCGATAATACGCAAGCATATGGGTTGTTTGCGTGGTACCTAAGGTGTTGATCCCACGCGAAGGGTTAATTTAATCCTAAAATCTAAGGCTAAACAATGCGTAATATTCATAAAGTAACAAACTAAGGAGAGATTTTAATTCAATCATGCAACTCAATTCCAAGAATCAATTACAAAAATACTAACAAAGTAGCAGTTGCAACGCAAACATTTAAGAATCGACCTAAAGAAACTATCAATTAAGAGAAAGGGGAATTTTATCTATCTTTAATGTTAACCTAATCAATTATGAATTTATTTGATTATTGGTTCTAGATGGCCTTGAGGTTGATTACTCTCTCTCGAGTTATAACCATTTACCTTAATTTATAAACCCTAATTAGATTATGGGAATTGCAATCTCTCGATAAGCAATCTATCCAAAACCTTAATTAGATCTAAGTTGTCCAAAAGCTATCGAGAACCTATGAAAGATCTCTATTCGCACAATTTACCGAATTGATTTAATTCTCATTCTATTAAATTACCTATCACTCATTAGCCCAATTTAATTATTTTTCACTCGATTAACCCTCTTAGTTTATCACCAAATTATGCAATTGCAGAAATTAAATCATAATAAATCCAGTAAAAACACAACAATCAAATTTCATTAAATCAAAAATAAAACAAACAAAAGGTGAGTTTAGACAATCTCAACATTCACACAATCATATCATCAATATCTATTCCAATTTTATACATTAATAAAATTAAAAATACACTGGAAACAACAATTAAACGGATGATGGAGGCAGTAATGTCTAAAAACCCATGTTCTGGGAAGTACTTCATGTCGGCTCTTTCTCCATGTCTTTCTTCCTTCTTCTCTTTCTCAATCTCTCGATGAACTCTCTAATAAAAAAAGCTCTCCCATTTTCTTTATGTCATTCTTTATATACCTTTTGTTTTCTAGGCAGCCTTAGGATTTTTTCGAGGCTCGAAAGGTCCAAAAACTCTCTCAAAGCTTGACTTTTCTGAGTGCTTGTGCGCTTGCTTGACACAGGCTACGATCATGGCCCTACATGCCAAGATTGTGGCATGCGTCTGAGCCTTCTATTAGGATCATGGCAATCAGACCATGATCGTGGGCTGTGTCCTGGGCTTCTGTCATGATCGTGGCCTATTATGCCACGATCGTGGGCTATTGATTCAGCTAGTGTCTCCGAAATTTCTCCATTCTTCCCCTGAAATACTAACAAACACATCAAATTACCTCAAAGCATAATAATCAAGCACAAAGACTTAACAAACTGACACAATTCTAACCTAAATATATACTCCTAAGTATGTTTTCATGAAAAGTCAATTATTACAAGTTTGATAGCTTTTTATTCAGAAACACACATTTTTTATTTACTTTTTGTGAACATGGACTTAGTCTTTCTAACCAGAGGCAAACATTGGTAATGAATGTCGATCCAGTTACTCGACTAAGTCATGTTTTTATTAAACTGTTTAATTGGAACATCATTATAGCCTTTTTACTCAAAGGCACACATTTGTGATGCGTTTCAATCTAGTTACTCAGCTATATCACGTTCCCAACATGCTACTAGCTCTATTCATAACCCAAAGGCCAGCGGAATAGTTATTTATTTAGTAAACATGATTTTTTTTTTGTTGCTTACCTTATTGCTTTAGCTACTCATTTCCATGAAAAATATTAGTAAACCTACTTAATTCGAAAGGCCTCAAAATTTGAATGAATATGATAATTTAGAGGGCGAAAAACTCGCATCAAATCCTAATTATGCTGTATATTTAGCCAAAGACCCTAATTCAATAATTTTGCAAACTAATGATTCTTCATAACCTAATAGACTATATTCAAAATTAAATCAATTCCAATTCATCTTAGCCATTGACACATTCACACGATTCATAAAATGCAACCTAACAATTATCATACAATATATAAAATCACATTCAAAGCAAACCACATCACCTTCCCCACACTTGAACAACACATTATCTTCAATGTGAGAAAGGGATAGACAAACACATAAAGAAAGAAGAGACATAAATTAAAGTAAAACAAAAACAAAAAATAAAAATAAAAGGTAAATTTAAAAAGAAGGGGGTTAGAATAAAGACTCATGGTGATAGAGGCGAGGATGGTGTTGGAGGTGGAAATTGAACGTCTTGAGCCTCAAAATAATGATGGATACAACGTATGTCCCATCTCTGATGTTGTTAAGTTCGAACCATCTCCTACACCCTTCTGGAGTTCTCCACGAGTGTATATGTAATTACCTTATTGTTTGTGGAGATTATGCCTAGTACTTTCTTTCAACCCAGTTCTTTTATTTCTTCTTCTTTTACGGATTCGTCATTGATCAAATCCTCTTCTTGTTATTGTTGGGCACTTAAACTTGCTTGACTAGACCTGCTGTTGACGTGTTTCTTGGCATTAATATCCTGAACTTTCGTATTATGGGATTTCAGGATTTTAACTTGCCATAGATGATGATGGTTTATGTATTTAAGATGATAGACTATGAGTTCGTTGCACTCAACTCCATAGTTATTAGCTATGGTCGAAACCAAGTAGCCCATTCTTAAGTTATTGCTCCTCTTCTTTCGAGCATTAATAATGGCATTAAATATATGGGTGGTTGTGCAAATTGGGATGCTATGGTCTATGCACCACAGCATGAAAAGTTCTTTCATCAAACACTTATTGGTTTACATTTTGTCAAACTCAATTTGACATATGAACTTATCCATCAACAAGTGTTTGTGGCTCCTAATGATGTTGTTGTATACGTTCTTGGTGTCGAAATGCTCTAACCCACTTAGTTCAGTCCAGTAGGGGTTAACAAGTGAATCATCATACTGATCCATTACGGACGACTTAGGGAAACCCAAAATTTCATACAAAGTTTCACATCAAGCCCATAAGGTTGTCCCTACAACCTAAACTATAATTCTCTTGGGTTATTGGACGTATTGAAGGATGTAAAAAATTCTAAGGTAAGTTCTTCGTAAACTGAAAATTGAAATTGAATGAACTGACACCATTGAATTTTTCTGCTAAGCTTTCAACCTTGTCTTACAATTCTAATCTATCTAAAGTTTCAAAATGGAAATACTTTGGAATCATAATTTGTTTATTGAAAAGAGAATGGAAATGGGTACCTCTTCATCTGAGAAGAATAGAAAAGGTGCTCTGTAATCGGCTGCCTTATTTTGCCCTCATCCTAAGACTTGGTTTCAACCCATTGATTGATCTTGCCTTATTGTTTGTTTGATGCGCAACATACGGGATGACAAGTGGGTAGAAATTTGGAAGTTTGAAATTTGGGTAGAGAGAAGTGAGAGTGTTTAGAGGTTTAAAACTTAGAGAGATAAAGTAAAAATGAAAGTGAGTGAAAAAGTGTAGTATGAAATGAATATATAAGTGATTGGAGGGTAAAATGGTAAAAATTGAAATGACATTCGTGTGCCCCTATTTTTACCATGTCGCAGGCCATCATTTCTACCAATTTTTTTATTTTTTCCTTTTGTCCTTCTTCACTTTCCAAAGTCACTTCTTAACTTTTTGTAGCCCTTTCACCTCTCTTTGTGTACTTCATCGATTATCAAATTTATATGAAGTCCTATGCCTTCCCGATTTTATTTGGAAATGAAATAATCCTAACTACAGAATTCAAACTTTCTGAAAAAACAATCAAAGGAAATAAAATTTCATAGGTTGCCTCCCATGTAATGCTTCTTTTAACTTTGGTAGCTCAACGCTCTCCTTGTGCTTAAGGTGGTTCAAATGATTAGTGCAATGGTAGTGCAACCATCAATCTTATAATTTGCACATTAGCTACCAAGCCTTAGATTCCACCTTCCTTGTGATTCTCCTTCCTTCACCTTCTTCTACACGATCGTTTATTTCTGAATGCACTCCTAGGGTCCTCAACATCTTCCCATTGTCCTCGAGGTTTGGTTTCCTTGATACTTCCTTAGGTTATCACTTTCAGAACTTGCTTAAATCAAGTTGATTCTAGTGGATGCATGCTTAATAAAGATGATTAAGGCCCTTTTTGTGTTAATCCTTGGCTTAAATGACATACCCTTTATATTATTCCTTGCTACCCATGTTGAGCCTTAACCTTTTGTTTCTTGAAATACCCAAAATTTTTAAAACCCAAACCCCCATTAACCTACCCATTCACAAGCTTATTAGAGTATTAAATAATACATTAGTTGGGATCATTGTGAAAATTTTTATTGAGATGAGTTGAGGATATTTCTGCCTATGGATCACATTGTATATAATCTGTTATTTTATTCATAGTTCTTCCATGTATTAATAAAAAGAAAGAAAAATGAAAAGAAATTTGAAAAGAAAAAGAAAAGAAAAGAAAACAAAAAGGGAGGATAGTTGAGTAGCATTAATGAGTGCAGAATATTAGTTACATTTGCATAGCTTGGAGTTATGTTTTGTTATCCCTTTTTACTTTACGAATACTTATATTAACCTTTTTCCCTCTTTACCCACCTTATCCCATACCGCATTACAACCCTAAATAAGTCTTTTTGATCTATTTATGCATCCAATCATTGTAGAAGAGAATTGGTGTATTAACAAGTCTATGGTAGTGTAGTTTCCTATAGGAAGTTTAAGCGAAACACTAACCATTTAACACTTAAAAGAAATAAGTGAAAACTATAAGGAAGATTCATTTTGCATCTATACTTATCTTTTGAGTGATGGTGTCTATTTTTGATTTTGCTTATATACACTAATGAAAAAGTAATCATGATATGTGTACTAACTTGATATTTGAGTTGGCTTAAATTTAAGGAATTGTATGCTTTAATCTTTGTGAAAATGAAATGATAGAATTGATTGTTCATATTTATTTTTCTTGAGGACAAGCAAAGATTTAAGTGTGGAGATGTTGATAGTTGTGCATTAATCTAGGTTTTTATAAGTAATTGGTATGTTTTTCTTGCATAATAGTTAATTATTGTTATAATTTAGGATTCATTTTGTATGTTGTCATTTAGTTTGGTTTTCATTGTTGTTCTTTTATGTTTTATGTTAATTAAGGGTAAGAATTGATTCTTTTTATGTAGGAAGGAAGATTGAACAACTTAGCAATTGAGCTAAAGATCAAAGAGGAGAAGAGAAAGGAGACATTCTATTGTAAGATCCCACAATCATGGGAATCATGCCAATTCCCACAATAATGGGAACTTTAATCCGAGACATTATGCAGGACTCAATTAAACTTAGGATTTCTGGACTATAAAACATAATTAAGCCTCCATGGATGAAAAAGGATGAAACCCCTTTGTAGAAAAGATCCTCCTTGAGTGAAGAACACAAGTTTTGAGTCTTAAGAAAGTGAAGATTCAAGGATTATCATCAAGATTAGGAAAATAGCACATCATCATCAAAAATTCCAGATTTTGGCAAAGAAGAGGAGTTTCTTAATTCAATTTTCTGTCAATTTTATCTCTTCTAATCTTTGTAGAATGGAATATTTGAGTGTTGATGATGTTATGGAGACTATGATTGGCTGATTTGTTTTTAGAGATTGGTCCTGAACTATTTTTGTTAAACTCCTATTTTATTGAATTGAATGAAAGTTATCTTTGCTGATTGTTGATTTTATTTCTATCTTACAATAAATCGGGAGAGTGAGTAAGATTGTTTATGTAGGATTGTACAACGAGAGTTGGCAACCTATAGGCTTACAATTATCATGTTAATTGATTTGTTAGAAGAGAGATCTTGGTTAATTCAATTGATGACTCATAGGATAGTTTAATAACTAGTTAAATTGGTGGAGTGATTGGGTATGTTGAGAGATCATCCAATTGACTTCATTTAATTTGATTATGGACAATTAATTACACCTTGAGAGAGGATAATTAATACGTTTGAAAATCTTAGGTGAGACACAATTCGATTAATAAAATAAGAGGGAGATAAAATAGGGAGAAAGTGATCTCTAGTGATTAGATTCTTGAAATCCATTTTTCTGCATTTTGGTATTGTTCATTGTTCATTATTAGTCTTTCAATTTTAATTTAATTTTTTAGATTATTTCCATTAAACAATTTTCTTTCTTAAACAAAGTTTGATCTAAATTAAGTGGTGTCTGGGCATCAATCCCTATGGGATCGATATCCGCTTTCTAACTACAAATCATGACCTGTACACTTGTAGTTTTTTAGCGTAAAAAAAGAGTAGATTGTTTTTGCATAATTACACTCAACAGTGATCATAATTATAAAATTCAAGTTAAATTTATGTATTATTCCTAAATGTTCCTAGTTATAGTTTCATCAAGATAGGATATTTATTAAATGGTAAAACTATTACATATTATATTTCTTTCTTATGAAGAAAGAAATTAATCTTATAAATTAAAGTATGAAAATACTTAAACTAATTTGTGGGTGCTTATTAGAGAATAAGTTCATTAAACTAACCCAACTATGAGGATTCCAAATGAAATATTACTTAGTGTCAGTAGATTTTCTCATAATGATGGTTGTATAATTGATCCTTAGACTTAAGATTATTAAGATATCTCATATAAAAATTACTATATTTTGATGTTATTTGTGAGTTGTTAGTAATACTTGGATGCACTATGAACCATATGGAGATGGTAGACTAAGTTAATAAAGGATTTGTCACTTTAACGTAATTAGAGATAATTGACTGTAAGTTTACGTGTGCTAAGTTTTACTACTTAACCTCGATAATACTACAAGCGCATAGGTTGTCCATGTAGTAACTAAGATATCGATCCCACAAGGAGGGTTAATCTGGTCCTAAAATCTAAGGTCAACCTAAATTGCAACAATCTAAAATAAACAATAAATGCAGAAAATTAAACAATCAACAATCAACAATCAACTATGAGAATTAAATTTTGGAAATAATAACAAAATAACAAATCACACAACCAAATCAAGAATTAACCTAGGAACTACCAATTGAGAGAAAGGGAGTTTTTAATCCGAAATTAATGAAAATCTAATCAATTATGCAGTTACCGAATTATTAGTTCTAGACAGTCCAAGTGTGGATTACTCTCTCTTGAGTTTTAATCTTTAAACCCTAATTAATAATATCTAATTTAAATTATAGAATTCTGATCTCTCGACTCACAACTGACCCAAAACCTAAATTAGTTCTAAAATTGTCTAATAACCTACCAGAAACCTATGCTAGATCTCTCGTTACACGATTTCATCGATTTTATTCAATTCTTATCTATCAACTTATCTAACTCACGTTAGCCCAATTTGATGATATTCACTCAGCTCACCCTCTCAGTTTATTGCCGAATTATTAAGAACAGATATTGAATCACAAATAACTCAAATAAAAATGCGATAAATCAGATTTCATTAAAATCAAAGACAAAATCTCTAAGATGAGTTTAGACAATAATCAACATTCAATATAACCTATTCTCAACAATTATCTCAATTTCATACATCAATAAAACTGAAATAAATTGGAAAATATGCTCAGAAGGGATCAGTGGAGGCAGCGATGGTGGGAAACCACTGTTCCGGGAAGTGTTTCGTGTCAAGCTTCGTCTTCATGTCTCTCTTCCTTTGTCTCCTTCCTCAAATCAGTCAATAGCTCAGAGTTTCTAAATTTTGGCTGATGTGAAAGCTTTGCAAAGGCTCTCTCCTTACCTCCTTCATCTATCCCTTAATGTTGTATTTATACTTTGGAAGCCTTAGGGTTGATTCGGGGTCAAAACTGTCCGACATATCTTGCAAAACTCAAGTTTTTGCGTCAGCTCGACGCAGGCCACAATCGTAGCCAACTCCTAACCTCTCTATCATGATCATGACTCAAAGTGCATGATCATGCCATAGGTCCTGTCAGCTCGTCTCTTTCTGTCACGATCATGGCTTGTTGTGCCACGATCGTAAGCCATGTTTTTAGCCTGAAACTCTTCGAAACTTCTCCTTCCTTCACCGTTTAGCCTAAAACACTAACAAATAGATCAAGTTACCTCAAAAATAGAACATTTAAGCTCAAAGACTCATACTAACCCATAAAAACACTTAAAAACATAAAGTAACACAATTCATACCTAAACACACACTAAACACTCAAATTAACACTTAATACATAACAACTTAAACCCTAAAACCTAATGCAAATCACAATTATCAACATCCCCACACTTAAAAGTTTGCTTGTCCTCAAACAAACAAAACAACAAACACATTACAACACATAACACACAATGTAATAATGAGGCAATGGCTTTAACTTCATGAAATAAATTTAATCTTAAACACAATCATATAAGTTATATCTAATCATTAATATGCAAAATTTATATCTAAGGGCTTTGAACTAAATATAAAATTTAATCGAGATCTAAGTGTTAATTTATTTACCCTTTTCAATTGCATACACACATTAATAATTCTTTGGTCCTTCAAACTCTGTAAATGTTCCTAGGTATATTTTCATGAAAAGTCAAGCTTATTACAAGTCTGGTAGGTTTTATTAAAAAAACACCTTTTTTTATTCTTAAACATAGGCTTAGTCTTTTTACGTGGAGGCAAACATTGATAATGAATGTCGATCCGGTTACTCAACTAAGTTATGTTTTTATTAAACCACTCGGTTAAAACGTTATTATATCTTTTTGACGCAAAGGCACACATTTGTGATGCATGTCGATCCGGTTACTTAGCTATATCATGTTTTCAACTGGATACTAGCTCTACTCATAACCCGAAGGCCAAAAAAATAGTGATTTATTTAACATTTTTATTATCTACCTTATTGTTTAAGCTACTCATTTCTATGAAAAATACTAGCTAAGCTACTTAAGTTAAAAGGCCTCAAATTATGAATGAATGTGACAACTTATAGGGTGCTAAATTTACACTAAATCCTAATTAAACTGTATATTTATCCAAAGACTTCTAATTCACTAATTTTACGAGCTAATGATTATTCACAACCTAATAGATTATGTTCAAATTTTAAATAAATTTCACTCCATCTAAGTCATTGACACATTCATATAGTTCACAAAATTCAACCTAATACTATCATACCATATGCAAAATCACGTACAAAACAAAACACATAACCCTCCCTAAACTTGAACAACACATTGTCCTCAATGTGAGAAGGGTACACAAACACACCAGGGGGCAATAAAACACAATATACAAAAAACATAAGAATAAAATACTAATAAAAATGAAAGAAAAGGGTTAGAATGTTAAATCGTTTATGGTGATAGAGGTGGTGATGACGATAGTGTTGAGACCAAATCCGCTTAACATCAAGGGTGTTTCCCTATCTTATAAGTGATTCAAGAGAGCAAAAGAATTAACAATCCAAACCACTCCAAATCATTCAAAACTAGAATTTAAAACAAACCTAGCTATACAACAATTTAAATCTAACTACAAAACATGCTAATTTATGGTCATTAGCTTGACCTTTATCCTTTAAAACTCAGCTAAGATCAATTGTAAGCGGCTTGCTTCCACCCTTTTCGTTCAAATCAATTTTGTAGCCTGTGAATAAGCTACAAATTGCAAAATGATCAGAAGGATAATATTAATAAAGTTGAGAAAACCAATTAATTTCATCATTGTCCTTCTCATTAATAAACTGTCAATAAAATAGGGAATAACGAAACTTCTTGAATCTTCTATTGAATCCAACAAATTGTCATTTATGAAGGTGAGTTGCTCTCTTTCTTCCTTAATCACCTTTGTCTCCTCTGCTTCTTCTGTTTCATAAACAAAGACCTCCATCGCTTTTTCAAACTTTTTGTCTATTGTCACATGTTCTTCGTCCTCTTGTTCTTTAGAAGATTTGAACACACCAACTATCCTGAATGAGCTACTAACCTTCGGATTCTTAATTACATCATTTATGTTGAATGTCATTTAATCATCATCAATCCAAAAGATAGAGTTCTTTTCCTGAACATCTCCCTAAGAGTTATCAATGGTCACATCCTCTTCTTTTATTTCTTGGTCTTCTCTAAGGTCAAGTTTAGTTTGATTTACTTGCTGATTCTTCTAGCTCTACCTCATTCCTAAGTGTAACAGCATCATTTTGGTCTCATAGATTTAATTCCATATTTCTCAGAGAATCTTCCACACTTCTCTTACAAAATTCACGGGAATTTTGTCTTATTCGAATCTTCATATTGTGAATAGAAGCGGAATGATTTTCTGTTACTTGATCAAATTGCTCTTCTAGTCTCTTATGGTTCTCTTCCATGTCTGTTAACTTATACATGATTTTGTCCAATTTGGAATCCCATGAACTGGACTCATCTTGTTGAATTTTTATAGGCCTTGATGTCCTAAGTGAGTCCTTATATTGTTGGACCAGTAGAAATCGAGGTGGTTCTGCCATCCCGAAGTATACGACTTCATTTAAGAATGATGATTTTCCCAACCAAATTGGGGGTCGTTGAAATCTGCAAGAGTCCCTTGCTCCCTATAATATACATCCTCCATGATCATTCTTTTATCTCCTCTTAGCATTCAACTCTTTAGATGTCTCATTCTCACTCTAAAATGTTTTGATGTGTCCAGTTTATACCCCAAATTTTTTAAAATATATATAATAAAATAAAATAAAAACAAAAGATAGTGGAAAAGTCTTAGACTAAAGAACTAAACTAATTGCCTCCCCAAAAACGACGCAAAAAACTTAACTGTAGGTTTATGTGTGCTAAGTTTTATTATTTTAACCTCAATAATACCACAAGCGCACAGGTCATTCGCATAGTACCTAAGGTATCAATCCCATAAGGAGGGTTAATATATTCCTAAAATCTAATGTCAAACTAAATCGCAACAATCTAAAATAAACACTAAATGTAGAAAATTATCAACAACCAATTATGGGAATTAAATTTCAGAAATACTAATAAAATAGCAAATCACACAACCAAATCAAGAATTAACCTAGGAACTACCAATTGAGAGAAAGGGGGTTTTAATCTGAAATTAATGAAAATCTAATCAATCATCCAATTACTAAAATATTGGTTCTACACAGTCTTAAGGTGGATTACTCTCTCTCGAGTTATAATCTTTAAACCCTAATTAATAATCCCTAATTTAAATTATGGAATTCTATTCTTTCGACTCACAATTGACCCAAAACCTAATTAATTTTAAAATTTTCTAATAACCTATCGAGAACCTATGCTCGATCTCTTGTTACACGATTTTACCGGTTTGATTCAATTCTTATCTATCAACTTACCTAACTCTCGTTAGCCCAATTTGATGATATTCACTCGGCCCACCCTCTCAGTTTATTGCCGAATTATTAAGAACAGCTATTGAATCACAAATAATTAAAAAATTATGCAAAAAATTAGATTTCATTAAAATCAAAGACAAAATCCCGAAGGTGAGTTTAGACAATAATCAACATTCGACATAGCCTATTGTCAACAATTATCTCAATTTCATACATCAATAAAACTGAAATAAATTGGAAAATATGCTCAGAACGGATCAATGGAGGTAGCGACGGTGAGAAACCACCTGTTCTAAGAAGTGCTTCGTGTCAAGCTTCGCCTTCATGTCTCTCTTCCTTCGTCTCCTTCCTCAAATCAGTCAATAGCTCCCTAAGGTTTCTGAATTTTGGCTGATGTGAAAGCTCTGCAATGGATCTCTCCCCACCTCCTTCATCTATCCCTTAATGTTGTATTTATACTTTCGAAGCCCTAAGGTTGATTTGGGAAACAGTCTAAAAAGTCTTACGAAACTCGAGTTTTTGTGTCAGCCTGATGTAGGCCACGATCGTAGTAGGCGTGACCAGCGCCTAACCTTTGTCACGACCATGGCCTAAAGTGCACGATCGTGGTATGGGTCCTGTCAGCTTGCCTCTTTCTGTCATAATCGTGGCCTATTGTGCCATGATTATGGGCCATATTTTTAGCCCAAAACTCTTTGAAACTTCTCCATTCTTCTCCGTTTACCCTGAAACACTAACAAACACATCAAGATACCTCAAAAATATAACATTTAAGCTCAAAGACTTATACTAACCCATAAAAACACTTAACACATAAAGTAACACAATTCACAACTAAACACACACTAAATACTCAAATTAACACTTAATACATAACAAATTAAACACTAAAACCTAATGCAAATCACAGCTATCAATATTGTTCTTTTGTTCTTAATTAGTAGTGATTTATAGAATTCTATGCCCAGAATGAATTGACATTTAAAATGGTGCTTTTAAATATCAATTATAAATCAATTACTAATTAGCAAGAACGAACCTAATTGATACATTGTATGACGAAAAGATTAAATTATACATCATAACTATTCATGGACAAGTTAAGTCAAACCACTTTGACATTCTTGATATTTGGGTGGTCATGATAGGTTGCTAGACGTCAATCTTGATCTATAATTATAAATTATTTAATTGGAGAACTAAAGATAAATTAAAAGGAGTTTTAATTTATATAATTCTAATTATGAATTATAATCATAATTATACTTTATAATCATTGTCAATAGATTAGAAATCTAATGGGTCACACATACAATGCAATTTAAAAGAGAAATTTTAATTTCAATAAAAATGGACTTAATTATAAACTTTGAGAAACTTTAGGGATCAAATATAAGATGTTTGATTTATTAAAATTAAATTAATTATAATTAAAGTTAGACTTTAATTATAATTAATGTGTTTAATTTAATAGAAATTGATTAATTATAAAGTTTGAGAAACTTAAGGATCAAATATGAGATATTTGATTTTATTAAAATTAAATTAATTTTAATTAGAGTTTGACTTTAATTATAATTGAGGTATTTAATTTTAATAAAATTAACAAACCTTTATGTTTTTCCTATAAATAGGGAATTAGCATAAGGGATCTAGTACTCCTGTTTTTTCTTCTTAATACTTAAGAAACTACTCTGTGACTCCTGTTAGAGGTTGGATATGTGAACAATTGAATGACAGATCAAAAAACTTTCAAAAGGATTTCAACAGAACAATCATACCAGGCACAATATTATATTTTATGATTCTATTTAATTATTTAATGTATTCAATTATAGGGAGTCAATCAAAAACTGTAAAAAAAACTTTTAAGCTATGCTTGTGATTCGATGAAGGTTGATTTCCAACAACTATAATACTAAGGGGTAGTTGGCTCGTATAGGAGGATGATAATGGAAATAAGAATGAATATAGTGAAAAATGAGAATAGATATTATCATTATAATTATGATAGTTAGTTAAAAGGAAGAAATGATTATCATTACTATTGACAGTAATTGGTTTATAAAAAGTATTGAGAAATAAAATTTTATTATATATTTATTTATTTGTTATATATTAATTAATTATATTATAATTAATTATAATATATTGATCAATTAAATATTGTAATTAATTACAATATTTTAATTAATGAATGAATTATATTTTAATTAATTATATTGTAACTAATTAATTAATGATAATATTTTAATTAATTATATTTTATTTTATTTTATTTTAATTAATTATATTATATTTTAATTAATCAATGAATTATATTTTAATTAGCATCCATTAAGTTTTATATACTACTTACGCCAAGATTCATTAAGTCAAATTTCACATAACTTGGAAGTTTTGGAGAGTTGATGACTTGTTAAACTTGTAAAACAAAAGTAGTGGTGAAGAGGGATGACAGACCAGGCATGCAGAAAGAGAAGGGAGATAGAAGAGATCTGGTGAAGTTAGAAGTCAGGAGCTAGGAGTGGAGAGAGGGGCTGTAGAGAGTAAAAGCTAGAAGCTAGGATGGTAGAGAAAGAAGGCAGAGTAGAAGGAGGTGGTGATTGGTACTTTAGCATTTATGTTTTTCCAAATCTAACTATTGAAAGTTAGATTTTAGTCCAGTGTATTGGCTAATATCTCAGATACATGTTCCAACTAAAAAAGCTAGTAGTATTAATCAATAACAAAATTTGGTAAGAAATTAATATTTATAGTATTGTCTTCCAGCCATTATGGTACAATACCCATAATATTGCTCATAACCTTAGCACCTAACAACGCAGCATTAGTTGTTTCATTATTTATTACAAAAGTTTAGGAGAGAGACAAATTTTAAATGACAAAATTGAAATAATGTTTTGGAGAGTGGAAATTATGGATTATATACACCTATGAGGGATTTTAAGTCATTGTTCTTTAAATAACTACCAACGGTAGTTATCTTGTTTGAATGTTAAAAACCAAAGAACAAAAGGATGAAGTAGATCTTCTGGTGTATCTCTCCAAGAAGCAGAATAAAAAACTCTCTGTAATAAAAGTTCAAAAACAGTTCTTTAGTTAGTGGAATTCCAACAAGAATCCAAGTATGTGATTCTTTGTTTTATATGCATATGAAATGGTCCTGATTAACATGATCTAAGTGATTATGTTCTTGTATATTTAATCTAATATCAGAGCATAGCTTGTTTTTTTTTATAAACGCATGCTATGCCTCCCGTTGTTTTTTCTTCTTCGATATATTGTTTCTGGACTTATGAAATATGCCTGCTATGCTTTACGTTGTTTTTTTTAAATCTTCTATGGTTGGTTTCTGACTTCTGCATCTCTTAATGTACAAGATTTGTTTTTTTTGTTTTCTCTCGTTACTTCTCTCTCTAGAAGTTACAATTCAACAACGTCAAAACCACATTGTTGTTTTAAGGACTCGATTGTAGAGATAAGATATCTATTAGGATTTTAGTTTTGAAAGTAGGAGGTTGAAAGGTTCTTTGGAATCTGTGGGTTACATGCTTTGTAACTAAGGGAGAGATAGAGTTTGGTGGGAAGTAGAAGTCTTTGAAGAGTAAACGAGAGAGAGAAAACACGGAAGTTTTTTTGTTTAGTCCCTATACAAGAAGATTCTTTCTGCAACACCAAAAGAGTGTTTTAAGAGAGAAGTAACGTTCCATTAAAAGCCAGAATCATTTATAAAAAAAAGAAGATATAGAGGGACGAAACGCGTAGAAGAAGAGTAGAGAAGGAAGAAGACAACTCTTCTTCAATCCCAACAAAAAGGCACGTGGCTTTTAAGAGTTAAATGTTTTTGTTAAAGGATAACTTAAACAA
>JANZXR010000006.1:24149851-24161547 GCA_027575705.1 Erythroxylum echinodendron | reverse complement strand
CATATATGAATGCATGCATATGTCACTATACACTTATACACTCCTATTCATGGCAATTGGTGAGGGGATGTTACATAATCTATACAGCAGCGACAGAAAATTTATCAATCTTGTTTGTTCGAATCTTGATTGTCTCAATTGTAGAGGCCAAGTTGGAATTTAATTATGAAATTTTATTTTTGTAAACCACACCATTTTGTAGCGTTATCTTTAGATTTTCACTAGCAGGAGAGTTAACTGATGGCGAGGCTGCCTTCTCAAGATTCTCAACCATTTGAGATGCAAAACTTTCATTCCCTATTATAGTAGAGACTTCTTCCTTTGGAGCTAGTGGCATATCAATTTCTTTCTATTTATTGTTCACAATACTGTGTCCCAATAAGTGTTCCAAATTATTGGTCACTTAAATGATCAACTTAGAATTCGGGTATGTTAGGGAGGAATTCTCTTAAAATTTTATACCTAACTTTTTATTGATGATATAGGTAGGCTTCCAAAAACTTAAAAAAGGGAAATTTTAAGCTACCAAGATTCTAAAAGTGTTGAAATAAGGTTTAAACTAAAGACACTATATAGGCTTCTCAACTTTTTGGCATTTTTTCTCACTTCCCACATTTTAACTAATTACTTGTCACCATTCTTATCTTAAACCTTAAGCATTTCCTTGTAATTTTCTAGCTTCTATCCCACTTGGCCATGCTTCTCCATTGTGTTGGTTATTCACTTTCGGCACATTCAACCTCCACATTCTTTGATTATTCTTTTTCAATTTGTCCATTTTCTCCGGGCACTCTGGTCTCTTTCTCGAGAAGATGGCTCCTCCCTTTGGGGTTGAATTTCCTTTATCTTATTAACAATTATATAAATTTATATAAAGAATTACTCAAAATAATATTTAATGTTAACATAAATAATGTACAGTACCAATACTAAAATGAATGAGAGTTATGGTACAATATTCGCAACTTCAGGAGTCTATAAAATGTATGGTTATTTATTTCACATATGATAGCAAAATAAAAAGATTCCTAAAAAACGAAGGCGTTTCCGTCCTCGTGAGATGTAAATCCTAAATTACCCTCTCCCTACAACTGTCGACTGTTGTCATTTCCCCATGCTAAAATGCCTAAAACCTAAGCAGAGCAGTTATTGTAGTGGTGGACTTTTAATTACATTGAGCTCTCGCTCTCTTAATTGAAACAACAACGATGATGTCGGAGAAGAAAATCGCCGATCGGTATCTAAAGCGAGAAGTGCTTGGTGAAGGTACTTACGGTGTCGTTTACAAGGCCATTGATATTAAGGTAACCCTGTTTCTCTTTCTCTTTTCCTCTTTTTAAATTTCCTTTCTCAAGGCACAATTGGGTTGTGTGAAAGTGGGGTGGGATTCAAATAGAGAAAGAGAAACTAGAACTTGGATTGTAGCATACGATTTTAGTTGCATAGCTTTGATCACAATGTTAGTCACTTTTTTATGAGATTGACCTAATGTCTTCTGCAGTTCTCATCTCTGTCAATATTCACAACAGCTCAAGTATATTGGTCTCTTGTGCTTTATTTGTTGTTGTTGTTTTTTTTTTTGGCAACTTGCATTTCCATTAGAATGATAGTGGCCTCTTAACTCTTCTTATGCATAGCTTTGGATATTGGTAGACTGGAAATACAGTTGCAATCAAGAAAATTCGGATTGGAAAGCAGAAGGAAGGAGTAAACTTTACTGCACTCAGAGAGATTAAACTTCTTAAGGAGCTCAAAGATCCTAATATAATCGAGTTGATTGATGCTTTTCCTCACAAGGGCAACTTGCATCTTGTCTTTGAGTTTATGGAGACGGACCTTGAAGCAGTCATTCGTGATCGTAATATTTTCCTTTCACCAGCTGACATAAAATCATATTTTCAGATGACATTGAAAGGACTGGCTTATTGCCACAAGAAATGGGTTTTGCATAGGTACTTGATTTGTAATGGGAATCATCTCTTTTAGATTGATGAATTACAGCTTTTTACTGAGATTTGCAGCACTCATGGTTTACAGGGACATGAAGCCAAATAATTTGTTGATAGGACCTGATGGTCAACTTAAACTTGCAGATTTTGGTTTAGCACGTATATTTGGAAGTCCAGATCGCAAGTTCACTCACCAAGTATGCATCTTAAGTTTATTTATTTTCAATCTTGCTTTAACTCTATCACTAAAATATACTTTTGAAAATAGATATACAGATTATTTCTTAAAGTAATGTTTCCCTTTCCAAAACCATGTTTGGAGCTGTGAGAATTTGTCATTTGGTGCATGCGTGGAAGCTTGCAGTATTATCTTGATGTTTTTGTGTACGACCAGCTGTTACCTGATGATGACTGTGAAAGTGGACAACAGTTCTTCCTGTTTTCTTTCTTGTTGTGTTGCCTTAGTGCTCTTATCACAACTCTTCTATGCACTAAGATATTCGACTCTTATCACAACTCTTCTATGTACTAAGATATTCAAGCCACTTAAAGTTACAAGTTCATGACACTTCTTAACAGGTATTTGCTCGTTGGTATAGAGCACCTGAACTACTATTTGGCACCAAGCAGTACGGTGCTGCAGTTGATGTTTGGGCTGCAGCATGTATATTTGCTGAACTTCTTACTCGTCGACCATTTTTGCCTGTGAGTCTTTTTAGTCAATTTTCTATCCACATATCATTTTTCTGCCGTTAAAGATGCTTATTCTCTATCATTTTCATTGCTTTATACCTACTATTCTCTCCTGTGATCTTTCTGTCTTGGGCAGGGTGCAAGTGACATTGACCAACTAGGGAAGATTTTCCAGGCTTTTGGGACTCCATCACCCTCACAGTGGCCAGATTTGGAATATCTTCCTGATTATGTGGAGTATCAACCTGCTCCTGCACAGCCTTGGCGTACATTGTTTCCAACAGCTAGTGATGATGCCATAGATCTGTTATCAAAGATGTTCACCTATGATCCAAAGGCAAGAATTTCTGCACAACAGGCATTAGAGCATAGGTATATACAACTGTCTTGGTTGTGAAGTCTACATCTTGCAACTTTCTTCCCCTGATTTTCATTCTTGCCTAGGTACTTCTCTTCTGCACCTCTGCCTACCGAGCCAGCCAAGCTTCCAAGACCAGTTCCGAAGCGAGGATCTCAGAGTTTGAGGGCTTCGGACTTGAATCGTCTGGAAGGTCCCACCGTTTTGTCACCCCCTAGAAAGACAAGAAGAGTGATGCCGGACCGTGATGGTTTTGAAGGAAATGCAATCCCAGTTGATAAGAATGTTCATGGTGGTGAAATGAGACAGGCTGCTGGGCATTACACTGGAAACGGTGATCAGTTTCCGATGTCTGTAGACTTTTCTGTATTTGGAAGTAGACCAATGAGCAGGCCAACAATTAACAGGTAAATTGTTGAAATTCACAAACTTGGTGCTAATTTGGTTGTAACGGAAGAATAGTTGAGAATACCTATTATGGATTGGATTTAAGTTTTACTTTCAATACTAGGTTGAATTTAAATTTTCCGAATCTAACCAGGTGACAAGGTGTTTAATTGGTGTCATCAACTTTGTGGGGCTTGACTGATACTTGATGATTGAATTAGCATCTGGTCAAAGTTCATGTTAAAGTTTCTTCCATTTTAACTATACTCTATGAATTCTGTTTCATCTTGGGATTAGAAATTGAATTTTAGAACTGGTGTTGGAGAAAGTCAATTTAGTTGAACCCTTACCTAAGTGTTCGTCTTGGGTCAAATTATTACCTAGGTGGGATGAGTCTGGGATTTAGAAATAGGATTGGCCCCTATGTTGTAACTCAAAATTGGTCCAATAAGTCCCTTTTAGATTTTTTTTTTATGTTTTGGCAATCAGCTGTCACTTGTTATGTGTTGCGTTTCTTGTAGTTTGAAGCTTCCCTTTGCATGGAATTGTTGAATTGCGTCCTTCCCTTGGAAGAGTTAAATTCTTGAAGATGAAGTATAATGTAAAATGGAATTCTGCTCATTTTAAGTTCTTTGAGGGTTTTTGAGCAAGACTTGTTTTGCATTTTAGGATCAAGTGTCTCTTTTGTTCTATTAGTCTAGAATTGTTTGAAATTAATATGTCATACAGTATTTGTTGAATAATAATAAAATACTACTGTATTTCTAAAGGTGATCATTTTTATTGCTTTTGATATTATACCTCATTTATTTAAGTAAATTTATACATGATTCGGATTGCATACTATAGTGTTAACATCAAATGTGGGTTAATTTTGAACATTTGCCTTCTCACCCGACCTTAAATACATTGGAAAAGCCAATTGTGACTCCTTTAGTGGCTGAAGATGCATGCATTACAACAGATACGAAAGTATGCTTTTTTCAAATTTAATTTTGCGTCTTTATGAGATGGGCTTAAATGCAAGATATTTGAAAGACATTGATGTTTCACTCCTTCCTCTTTCCTTTGTCTAAATGTTACAGTTTTGTCGGAGTTGGGACTGGAAGTAGTTTTCATGGGTTAGATTTTTTGTGATATATGTGGAATCATTTTTATTTTGTCCAATTCATTCGTTCATTGCAGGTAATTATTCAGGCAGCTCCTACCAAGTTTTGCAAGTTTTGTTCATTGAATATTTGCAAAATGGAACAAAACAAGTGTTGATTTTCTTGTGGATGGATTCATGAATTTAATGAATGTTGCGGTCAATTATAAGTTGAATCTTGAAAAATGGCGTAGGAGGTGGATTATTGAAAACCAGAGCTTTTTTTTTCTTTGCCAATTGGTTGGAACATAGCTTTGATTTTTGTGTTATCTTTTTCATTAGATTACATGTGTTTCAAGTCATGGCACTTTTAGCCTTCTTAGTTCTCCCTGTAATGGAACTTTTGTAGTTCAATCATTTTCTTCTCTCTTATACAGTGCTGATAGATCACATTTGAAGAGGAAACTAGATCTGGAATTCCAGAACCCTGAATGATAACTGCCTACACAGATTTTTGGCACTCCTGTGGATGGCATATCATTGTTTCTGGACGCGAATTGAAGAGATATGCAGGGACTTCGTCAAGTTTGTTTTAATTATTGGCCATAGCATCCTGCAATTGGCAGAGAAGAGTGCTTTTGGCTAATTTTTTCTCGAGACTGCAGAGAAGCTGAGGAATTTCTTATCGCATATCTGGTGATGTGGCTTATATTGTTGTTAAAAATACAAGTGTAAAGAGTTGAAGAATTTGCAACACTAGTATATTACTCTTTTTGGAATTTTGACTTAGGCTTAATTCATGCCCACGTAAATCATCTAATTGTTGACCATTTTGGAGCTAAGGAGCTCACTGCAATTTAAGTTGACTCGCCGTTTTGTTTTCGTGTTCATCATGGAAGCGCAGATTCTTGATATGGTTACAATATCTTCGCTAAGTTGGTGGGTCGGTGACACTTTCACGTCTTCACCGAAAGAAATAGTGACTTTTACGGTACGATTTTAGTTGTCGAAAGTTTAAACAAACAATGTTATGCTTATCCCAAAGTCAGCTACATTTTGTTTGATTGGCCATTGCATGCTCTAAAAACGTTTTATCATTCAAAGAGATGGGCATAACGTATAACGGACGTTCGTCAGGATGGTGCGAAAGGACAGAATGAAAGAAAGGCAAACTAACATGAGTTAAAGTAATCTTCTTTATAGACAAAGCAGCTTCATGATATCATAGGAATTGCGGCCTCATGAACTCTCCTAGAAGCATCCTGAGCCTAAACGAAGAGTACGAAACAGAATGAGAAAACGGAGCATATACTATAGATAATGATGGGGCGTGAGACGAGAGATTTTAACTGGATTTGATGAAGTATACTGATATCAATGAGTATTATTATTTATGTTAAGGCCTCTTGATTTTTTATGAAAGAAAGAAAAATAGTAATATGAAAACAGTAGCTTACTTCCTTTTCCCATTTGGTGCGCATGGTGATGACGAGAAGAGACACAACTTGCACGGTGAGTGCACATATGACCCCCAGCCAAAGTCCCTATGCAACCATTTTAAAGAAAAACAAAAAGTAGGATCGAAATATATTCCATATGTTTTTTTTTTTGTTTGTTGCATGAACCTTACCTTTCCTCCAATGTGGAGGACAAAAGCTAACAGAATTGCACTCGGAAGTCCCACCAAATAGTAGGATCCCAGATTTATATATGCACCAATCTTCTGCCAGCCACACCCTCTAGCAGTACCTAATTAGTTAATAGGAAGCTTAACCTCATTAGCCTAATAGGCATATATACAATACGAAAACAAAATACAGAAAAAACAGAGGACCGACTAGACCTGAAAGAACTCCTTGGATACCATCCAAGAGATTAGATGCTGCAATAATAGGTTGCATGGCTGCAACATATCTTATGACTTGTATTTCATTGCTATAAGCATAGCCCCAGATGTTTCGAATTCCTATCAGGACTGAACCCACCAATATCCCCTCGCTAATGGCCATCCCAATTACCACATATATGGCCATCTGTGCCCGCTTGTAACGTCCTGCTCCTAATTCGTTGGAGACCCGAGTGCTATGCACGAAAACACATTATTATAACCTTTTTAAAACCCACTATATACTTTCTTTTCTTTGTAGCACTTGCAATTACTCACCTCACAGCATTGCTCAGTCCACCAGGAATCATCCAAATTGTCGAAGCTGTATTAAGACTGCAAACAGTTTTAACACGTCAGAAGAAAATCCAAACCTCAAGTGGTTTGAAACTGACAATACTGGAAACTAACCAAATGGAGAGCACTGATGTTTCTAATTTAGCGTTAGGAAGAAGACCCGACAGAAGAACCATCATTTCAAATGACCACATCTCCAAGCTGTTCAGAATCATACAAGAGAAAAGAAATCAGAACCAGCTCTGTGATGGTAAACCGATTCTTTCTTTAACATTTAAGCTCTTAATTACCAAACCATGACAGCTGAAGGAACCGCAAGCCTCAGAAATATGGGAATGTCCCTCAAGCATTCCTTGGAGAAGCCTGTCCAAGTTTTCGTGCACAAAGAAGAGAACTTGACGTAAATTGCCAACAACAATACGTTGATCCAATAAGAAAAGCAATTTGCCAAAGCAGCTCCTCTCATTCCAAGGCCAACTTTGAATACCAGAATCCAACAAACTGGGAGGTGAAGTAAAGCTATAATCCCAGAGCTAACCATCATAGGAAATACGATGTTCTGTGCCTGTAAGAATTTAACAAGGCATTGAAGAAGACCATATGCGAAAATGGATGGAATCAAGAAGCGGGCATATGTTCCAGCTTCCATTGCTATCTCTTCGTCTTGGCCCAGAGCCACTAAAATTGATCTTGTATTTGCCCCAATGACGGCTAAAGGTACGCTGACAAGTGAAAGAACAAACATGGCTCTCTGTGTGTGTATACCTAGCATATGATATTGCCTTGCTCCATATGATTGACCACAAAATGTATCAAGAGCACTTGCCATTCCCAACTGTTCGATCAAAGAGACACATCAATTCACACTTTGGTTACAGTAAAAAAATCCCATAATTCTTAAGAAGCAAAATTATGGAGGTGACGGATGTTTTGATTCTTGAATCATATATGGACTCCATACTAAGACAGACTTGCTTGTTTAATGGTGCTCCGTTTGTTAATTTATAGTTTTATGCCTTAATAGATGTTCCGATTTGTGCCTGGGTCTCTTTTCAAGATAAAGAAAATTGTTTCATATTGGTCTTAATTTCCAGCTTAAATACAAACGAAGAAAACGGTTGACTAATATAAGAACAAGGTCAAAAGTAAAAATATAAAAATTAATAACAAATTAAGAAGCCAAACCATAATAAATAATTTAAAAAAAAAGCAATTAAAGGATAGGCAGGGAGCAGTTAGCTTTAGCTAGTGAGTGAGTAGGAGAGACCAAACGTGCAACGAAATAAAGAATTGTATGCAACCGGTGAGATTGTTTAGTAAATTGAGGCTTGAAGCTGAACAGTTTTCCCGGAAAGTCATCAGCAACATTGAAGCCAATCCAATCAGACAAGCTACCTCTCTCTGAGCTGTTTGATTCATCATTTTGTTGGCTTCTTTCTTTCACCGCTTGCTATAAGAAAACTGTCAATGAAACTCTAACTAGAACGCAACATCTTATGATTTCATACAAAAACATTAACTCATTCACTCATTTGATGTCTCGACACTCTTTTTCTTTTTTTTAATCAAGTTTATTTTCGACATTGTATTGAGATTGTCCGGATCCGAACATCTTAAAGTTCAAGTACGTATAAACTATCTTAATATTGAATTTTTGTCTTGATTCAAACAATCAAAAACAAGAAGAAGTAGGCAAGTGTCAAGACATTTCTTAAACAAATAAATAATTAGTTCGTGTTTATTATTAAGAAGAGGCCACAAGAAGTCTATTTAGATCAATCAAACGACCTCTTTACCTGTTCTTCGTTTGATTCTATCAGCAAGTAAAATTTAGATCACAAAACTGATATACAATTATTATATTTAATTTAACAGTATAAAATATATAATTATTTTAATTAAATATTAGAGTGATGTGACAATTGGAAAACCTTAAAAAAAGACAGAGAAACGATACCAGCAAGTTGAAACCAGTGACAGATGCGAAGGAAGTCCCCATGGAAGCCCCAGCAAGGCTTAGCTCACCAAGATGACCTACAAACATCACAGATATCATCTGTAACCCGTACTGCAACAGACCCACTGCCATCAAAGGCCCCGCTAGCCACAGCTGCTTCTTCATTTCATCAATCACGACTTCTCTAAAATCATCACCAATTTCACTTGCACCTTCACTGCTTGTTGGTGCCACAATCAATGGTGAATGTAGATACACACTCTGTTCTGCCTTTTCCATTTCCTTAGTAATTGCCCACTATTTCTATTTCTACTTGAGAAGAACAATATATATGTTGAAGAGAAGAGAGTAAGAAGAGTAATGTGGTGATGATGTGTCTTAGATGCCTCCCTATAGAAACAATATATATGTTGAAGAGGAAAGTAAGAAGAGTAATATAGTGATGATGTCTCTTATATGCTTCCTTGTACAGAAATAGAATCGAAGGGTGGCCAATTCCAGTAATACATAAATATATACACCTGTCTTTCACGCAGCGTCATGTGCTTCTAAAGTAAGTAAAGAAGTGGGCCTCGTCATATCTAGGCACGCCCCTCATGTGATGTCTTTTGTCACGCGGGTAATTCAATTCAACAGTAACATGCAAAATACATTTGTTGTCACTAAAGCAAACCCCATCAATCCAAGCGGCGGGGCCGAGGTTTGATTCATGTTAAACCAGGTCTGTCCGGTGAATGAGGCAATTGAGAGAGCTTTGTCCCCTTCTATAGGTCTGAATTAATATAATTCTCGGAATACCGCTGATCATAAAGCAAAAACAAAAACATTTGTTGTTAATAATTCTTTACAAACTCTAAACTACAACAGATTAAAATTTAGAAGGTAAGTCTACGGTAACACTATTGAGTGTCTGACCTTGTTTTAAGACTTTAGGTGATCGTAAACATCTTTTGTGAATCGTGAGGATGACGAACAAGTAAAGATATGATGAATGAAGCTCTTTTGGGAGGAGACATGGCCATGTAGGGTGCTATGGCTACACATTTATATCCTTAACTTACACGACCACATATATTAAGCAAGAAAGTTGACACGCTTGTGTTAATTGACACATGCTCGCGTCTTCACTTACACGACTGTATGAATCAATCGTATAATGCTAGAACTATGTGAAGAAGGAGGTAAAGATCGAAGACATACACAATCATGTTAATGCCAGTGCTCATGACATACACGGTCATGTATGATGTTCATGTATCTTTCTGTGGCTATATACATTTAAGAATGAGGCGATGCTGAAGAGACAATGTCACTTACACTGTTTTATATGTGACAGTATACGGTGCAGAAAAATCTATTTCGTTATATAAAAGAGAAAAATACATAGATTTTTCAAAAGAGAGCTAAGGTTTTCCGAGAGAGTGTTACCTTCACTTCCAAAAGTGATAAAAACAAAGAGAGGACAAGTAATGTTACATTCAATGTTATGCATACTATACAGGTACTAGATTTACTTCTGGTAAGGTACTGTACCAATATTAGTTAATACTAAGTACCATTTCGGGTAATTGTTTAATTTATAAAGTATTCCCTGAATTTTTAAAATTACAAAATAGCTCCTTAATATATTGTACTGTATAATTAAAAAATAATAACAATCTATTTATTTGAACTAATATTACTTTTCACACATTTCACATATAAATAATAACCATAATTATTAAGAAAAATATTATTTAATTACCATACATATCTAAAATTAAGGACAATCCGACATATTTAAAATGATACAATTTCATCATATAATAAATAATAATTAAATCAAAGCATCAAATAAAAAGAATAATAAATATTTATAACTCTCTAATAATTACATTTTACAACAAGGGTTCATGCCGAGGAAATAACTAACTAGAAGTGATGCATATACAAAATTTAACATATATATCAAACATAAATAAAATTAAAAGAAGAGAAGAAAAAAACTAAAATTTTATTCAATTAAATATTGACTCAAATTACATTTACCTCAATTCTTATTTGGTACAGAAATCTCACCATTACTATCATTTAAATTCATCACACTAAGTGACATGCTAATACTTTCTTATCCAAGATTATAGTCCACGTCACTCTCATCTATCAAACTCAGTTCCTCAGAAATCTAATCCGCCAAAAGATCAATATGATTAAGGCAAATTGGATCTACGTAACTACTTATTCTATTAAGAGTTCTAATAAGCAATAAAATTAAATTGTTAAGAAATTATATTCAACTTAATAATGACAGTAACATACCTTTCCTTATGCTTTAAATAGTATCAAACAAAGAGCAAATTATTCAATCTTTTGTTCTCTAATCTATTCCTTTTCTTAGAATGGTTGAATTTGAATATGCTTCAATTCCTTCCACATCCTATTGCACTCATACATTGACTTAGAATTTAAATTACAAATCTTTGTAATTTTGAAACACCACTTTTAAATTGGTCCCACCAAGCAAATGTAAGTCGTAAGACAACAAAAGTTGCGTTATAAACAAAATAAAGTGATGATTAATTTTCAACAAATAACAAAAGTCAAAAAATAAAGACTTGGATTAAGCTTAACTCTTTGATAAATGGCAATTGACATCCTAAAATTGCCATAAGCATCCTTATAAATCTTTAAATGTGAGCTTTAAAGATCTTACATCCTCTTATAGGAAACAATTGTTGTAATAGTTAATAGCATTCTTTATTAACTTTTAATTTCATAAATAGAGCTGCTCAAAAGTTTACCTCTGTAGTCAGTAATTGAAGGAGCTTTTTAATATGGATTGTAAGAGGTAATAGCATCTACCATAGGCTGATAATAATAAGATCTGGCAATATTAAATGCTATACCTAAATAATACCCCATCTGGTCATTGCGATATCAATATTACGTGTAATAACCCATTTTTCATACTAAGGGTTGGAGCCTTAGATTATTTCATATGAGTCGTATAACATCCCCTCACTTATGGGAAGGGTATATTGGTAATTTGGCACGGGTTAGGAGTGTTTAATATTGCATTGACATAATCATGCATTCATATATGC
>JANZXR010000006.1:24134509-24149751 GCA_027575705.1 Erythroxylum echinodendron | reverse complement strand
ATGTACAGACTGTACATTTGATGTATCAAACTGTTGTTTTTGAGTAATGAAAAGAGGAAGAATTTGGTTTTAAAAATATTTTGATTGATAATTACTGTTTTAATTATTCAAATTCATATGATGCCATATGGAGTTCGGTAGTGATTGCATGTAGCCCTTCCTTATCGTAGGATATGTATCGGAATGACCTACGGGCGTCCCGGTGCGTACCCTAGGGTAATGGAGTGTTACAAGTCGTATCATTTTAGCATTGATGAAATGCATTTCATTCACATGCATATCATTAGCATACACACATGAATTATGATTTTGTACACATTGCAAAGATAGTATATGCACTCAATTGACATATTTCAGGGTATGAAAGGTTTAAAATGATCATGATGTGAATTGTATATTGTTGATGTCTTGAATTTTGGTTTGATTAGTTACAAGTAGTAAATTTGGAATTAATTGTTACAATTGAAAAAAATGATGTATGAATTGGATACTTTTATGCTTTGTTCTTGATGTATAAAAACTGTAGGTTATAGGTTGTTTTGTGGATGAATGAGATTGAATTTTGAAGTATAATGAAGGTGAATTAATTATAAAGAAAGGTGCTAGGATTACATGAATGATAGTGAATTAAAGTTTCTGTTTTGGTTTTTGATATATGAAAAATTAGGATTACTAAGCCTATAAATTGCGTGACATTTGGCACAGATAAATGAATGACATTTGGCATAGTTAATTAATTGAAAAATGGCAGCAATGAATGAGTGACAAATGGATTAATAACTAGGTAACATTTGGCAACATATAGAGGGGATAAGTGGCTTACATACTTAGTGACATATGCCATTGTAACATAGAGATACCTAGCATTTGATGAGTCAAGCTACTGCAGGAGTAGTTTCTGTTGTGTTCATTCTTCTCCTTTCCATTACTTTCACCACCGAAACACTCACTCTCACAACTTCTAAATTTTGTTTCAATTTCGTTCATAGTCACCTTAAGATCAACACAAAAATCTGCTCAAAGATAGCTATAATCTGCTATCATCATTTTGCCTTTGCTGAAATCATTTTACTTCCACCTTGAATTTATGATGATCTTACACGCATGGGGGGCTAGTTTAACTTGATGAATTGAGGTGAAACTTGAGCTAAAAAAGTAAGTAAAGTATTGATCTTTATGGCATGTTATAATAGAAAGATTATGATGATTGAATTGGGATAGATTGTATATGATGTTGATGTTGAAGATGTGCTGGAAAATGGGGAATGAATAGATACTTTTCTATTATGTATTTACATGTAAAAAACAGTAGCTTATGAGTTGTTATATGGATGATTTAAGTTGATATTTTAAGTATAATTGATGAGGAATTTATGCTAAAGATGGGTGCTATTAAGGTGTTTTCAAATCTGGAAAATTAGAGTTGTAGGTGTGTTTGTAAACAAATGACTGTTAATGATATAAGTGAACAGAATTTTGTAAGCCTTAGTGTAATCAATATGGAAGTTAAATTAACTTGAAATTAAGTAACCTTAAAGGACAAGAAATCTGAAAATTTTTAGGTGTTGGTGATGTCTCTAAGCTTGTACAATTCGTGAAGTATTGACAGCAGTAAAGTTACACACAGTAGTGATGTTAACCACAACTTCTGGAATTTTAATTTCAGCCTTGTGTACATGTTGAACCAGCTAAGAAATTTCACTCTAAATTGGTATATATGGACTTGATTAAGGCTAGGAATGAGCCTATATTGTTGCTTGATTAATTTCTTAAGAGCTTTATAAGTTTATGTGGTTAATTGATGTCATAAGCTAAAGAATAGACTGTATTGATGTGGTTGAGTTCAAAATATGGAAATTACGATTTGTTAAAGGAATAAATGAGTTCTTTTAATGCAAACATGATCTTAAGGACATGAGTAATGTGTATAAGGTATAGATGAATGAGCATTGAAGAACATGGGGTATTTACGAATGAGAATTAGGTAAATATATGAATATACATTGCTAGAAAAGTCTAGTAAATGTATAGGTCTAGCTTGCTGAAATACCAGTTTTAAAGTAACAATTGTGTGTGTGTTATAAGAGGCTTTTGACTATGAAAATGTTTAAGGATAAATGTAAAGTATGGTTGATGAATTTGGAGTAAATCAAGCTAATTTAAAGGTACAAACCTGATTGCAAAATGGTAGTATAAAAAATATAATGTTTGAATTGTCAAGATTTATGAAAAAACTATAAACCCAGAAAGGTCAATTGAGCATGCATTAAATATGACACATATATATGTGCATGATTGAATATTCATATGATTGGTCAACTTAGTAATGTGTGAACTATATATATGTATTGTATAACTAAAGAAGCACAAATTGCTCGTCAGCATCCAGACATTATTAGGTCATCAAGACAATAACTTATCTGGAGCGTACTGTGAGTTAACCTAAATATTTTCTCACTATGGCTGAATTATTTTTGATTAACTTTTAGATATTAAACTGTTATTGATATGACTGTGATAATTTCAGAAACTGATAGTCCGATGAGTTTAATATTTGGGATTATATTGAAAGTGCTTTCTAATTGTATGTGAATATGGAAAATGTATACTCAACTAAATGTTGAATGTTGGACTCAAATCCAAAGAATGTGATAAATGACTTTGCACATTGAATGAATGTTATTGATAGCATATTGCATTCCATCACATTATTATGCATGTTCAGATAAAAAAGTTGTGACCGTAGTGACTACTGCAAAAAAGAGCTTAAAGCTCATAAATGTGCACAAAGAGCCATAGGCTCATTTATTAATGATCCTGGTATCCACAACGAGTACGAGACAAAATATAAAATAAGCCTGGTATCCACAATGGATATGAAACAGTAAATAGGCGCTCGGTCATAACAAAGTAAAAATAAAAGTGGAGTCACATGTGCATCTGCATTTATATATATATCTTTGCATGTATCATATTAATGATTGTAAAGAATTACTAAATTGTGTTGATATAGTGATATGCAATGTTTGTGTACATGTTGATGATTTGAATGATTAAGATAAATGATTAGATTATTCTGAAATGAGTATATGAAATATTTGTAGTTCGTGATGTATTATTGAGATATAATGTATATTGTGATCTGGTATTCACTATTAAATGATATGATACATTTGCTAAATTGGGAAATACACTTGTGAATTTGGTTTATACTTGTGATATTTGTGTTCTGACTTGAGTGAACACTTCAATGCACTTCAATGATGATTCACTTACTGAGTTCGCAAACTCATCAAAATTGCAACGATAATTTTCAGGTACAAGAGAGACCTAGCTTCTAAGGTGATATAATAGAAGTCTAATATTATCAATTTTGGAAACAAGAATGGCTCAAAGGTCTAGTCAGCTGATACCTGTAGAGTCTAGATAGAATACTTTTGTTTAGCTTCTCCTTTTATGTTGAACTTTTTGTATAGAACTTTAAACTACCAAATGTTTTGTTACGTATAAACATGGATTATGAAATGAAGAGTTTTGATCTTTGGAAATACTTATGTTTTGTATGATGCCATAATAAGCTAATGTGATTGCTCTAACATGCCATTTTCATAAGGTATGTTCTTAAATGTCCTTTGGATGTTCAGGCGCATGCTCTATGGTTGTGGTGTGGTACATTACAATTCGTTTTTCTAGATTATAAGGTATTACAGATTGAAGGCTGAACTCCAGAAGTTATTTATGGTCCCAAAAAATTAGACATCTATCTTTTTCTTTTCCTAACATTAAGTGCAATATTTACTTCTTATTGGGTAGGAATGCTACCACCTTCAACATCTTCACTATTATCCTAAACACTAACAAAAGAACTTCATCCACCAATTTCAAGTTTAATCTTTGCCATCTATCTTTCTTATGCTAATACTCCTTAAGCAAAGTCTTCATTTGTCATTTGACATTATGACTCACTTTCTTACAAGGCTTCACATCAACTTTGAACCCAGCTAAATGCTTATTTAATCTAGTGATTCCCCCACCTTTCAAATGCTTATTACAATACAAACAAATAATAAAGTTCTTCATTCTAGGAACCAATCTAACATGAGACCAAGCTTATCTAATCTTCCTATACATGAAACTACTAAATTTCAGGTGTACTTGAACTTCCCTACATTTATCTGTAAAAATAAATGAAGACACATATTAAAATTAGCTTAATAACTTTGTATTAAAATCAAGTTGTGTATAATAATAGCAAGAAATAGAGCAACAACAGTTTCTCAACAGTTATATATATATATATAACTTATATAATGATTCCTTAAGAAAATTTGATGATTAAGCACATTTTATCTAAAGTTGCAACTCACAATTATAATTCATTTTGTGTGATTACACAATTTACACAATTTAAATATAAACTCGTGAGTGATTATATGATTCAAACATAAACTTACACCTTTAATATAATTTGTATAATCACATAATTTAACATAAATTAACTAACTCATTTTGTATATTAAGAAATCAATTTATAATAACCTAATATATATAGTGACCTTCATAAACTTATATAATGATTCCGTAAGAAAATTTGATGATTAAGCACATTTTATCTAAAGTTATAACTCACAATTATAATTCATTTTGTGTTATTAAATAATTTAAATATAAACTCATAAGTGATTATATGATTCAAACATAAACTCACATCTTTAACATCATTCGTATAATCATATAATTTAACATAAGTTAGCTAACTCATTTTGCATATTAAGAAATCAATTTATAATAACCTAAGGCAGGCTAAAGATGGTGGGTTAAATAGTTAAGAGTTTTTTAAAAATTATATTTCTGTCTAACTTTTTTTAAAATTACATTTTATTCTTAAAATTTTGACGGTATTTCAATATTGACTAATATTCTCATCCTTTTTTTTATTTTTTTTGAATGGTTTGGGAGTTTTTTTATTGTTACTTCAACTTTGGTTTCAATCTGAAACTTGTGAAAGGTGATAGATTAATCTTTGTTAATCCTCATTTGAGTTTAATGGATTTGCTTGTTGATTTGACCTGTAGTTTTTCCCTCTACATTGGAGGATTTTCCACATAAATCTTAGTGTTTGTTTTGTGGTTAAGTTTATTATTCTCATATTGATCTGCTGGTTAAAGTTAAAGAGTATTTTTATTGTTGATATTTGGTTGATCTTTTAAAGAGTTGTCTTATTGTCTTCTATCAAGTGGTATTGGAGTCATCATGATGGAAGGTGAAAACAACTCTATGGTTAAGTTGACATCATCAAACTACTCCATAAGGCCCATGATGGAGGACCTTCTGTATGGCAAGAGTCTCTTTGATCCTATTGATGTGGACAAAGGTGTGCAGGATAATGTTCCTTTGAAATCATAAAAGATTTCAGATAGAGGACGAGAAATGTTGAAGTGAAAAACCTAGGTATGATTAGACAATGGATTAATATCAATATATTCAACCATATGTCTCAAGTAATGGGTCCTTTTGAGCTATGGAAAAAGATAGAAGGACTTCATAAAAGGAATACTACTTATAATAAGGCCTCTTTGATTAAAAGATATGTAAACTTAAAGCTAAAAGCTGGGAAATTTATGTTAGAGCATTTAAATGATTTCTATGATATAATGAACAAGCTTAATACAATGAATATCAATTTTGATGACAAGTTTCAAGCCTTGTTATTGTTGATTTTGTTATTAGATAGCTGGGAGACACTAGTGGTGATGATTAAAAACTCAGCTCTTAAAAGTATGCTCTTTTTATATGTAATCAAAGAAAGTATGTTCGATGAAGAAATTAGAAGAAAGAATATTGAAGTTGAAAATGTGCATTCTTTCATGACAGCAAGCAGGGGAAAGAATATTAGTAAGGGTCCTAAGGTGCATGGTAAGTATAAGAATCAATCAAAGGCCAAAGGTGACAAAAACATGAAGACATACCACTACTGCAATAAGTCAGGAAACATTAAGAGGTTCTGTTATAAGTAGAAGATGGATTAGAAAAATCAAGATCGTCAGAATGATGAAGATGATTAGAATACAATGGCAACAACTTTAGGCACGAATGATGAGGTGTCCATAGTTTTGCGATAAGTGAATGCTTCTATGTCAATAATTCAGTTTGTGAGTGGTTGATTGACACATGAGCTTCTTATCATTGTATTCCAAATGTGGACTACTTCTCAAACTACAAGAGTGGAGACTTTAGGAGCCTAAAGATGGGAAATCAAAGTTTTGCCAAGATTGTCGGTATGGGTGATATCTGGGTTCAGAAAAACATCAGATGCTTATTGAATTTGAGAGATGTACAACATATCCCCGATTTAAGGATAAATATGTCATTCGCTAATGTCTTGGATCAAGAAGGATTTCAACACACTTTGAAGGATAGAAATTAGAAACTGTTCAAAGGAACAATGACTGTTGCTCAAGGAGAGTTAAGCTACTCATTGTATAAGAAACACTTAAAGGAGTGTGCTAGTGGAGAAATATACACAATCAAATAGGAAGCGTCTTAAAATTTACGAAATTAACAATTAGGACATATGAGTAAGAAATAATTAAAGTTGTTGGCTGGTCAATCCCCTATCATAGTTAAGAATACACAATCTCTTAATCCTTGTGATCATTGCTTAGCTGAAAAGCAACATGGAGTCTCTTTCAAGAGAATATCTATAAGGACATGGGAGACATTAGAGTTGGTTCATTTAGATGTTTGTGGCCTAAGGAGGAGACATTATGAGGTAACAAACATTTTGTCACATTTATTGATGATGCTTCAAGGAAGACATCGATGTACATGTTGAACTCAAAGAGGTAAGTATTTAAAACTTTCTAGAAGTTTCATTTCATGGTAGAAAGGGAAGCTGAGAAGAAGCTAAAGTGAGATAATAGTGGTGAGTATACTTTTAAAGTGTTTAAAGATTACCGTATGTTGTATGGCATTAGATATGAAAAGTCAAAAACTAGGACTCTACAGTATAACAATATTGCTAAGAGGATGAACAGAACAATTATAGAGAAGGTTTGTTGTATGCTCAGAATGTTTATATTGCCAAAGAAATTTTAAGGTGAAGCAGTTCGAACTACAGTTATTGAATAATCAAGCTCCCTCAGTTTCATTATATTTTGAGGTTCCCAAGAGAGGATAGACTGGTAAAGATCTTATATATCATCATCTAATAGTTTTTGGTTGTAAGGTATATAGACACGTAGGATTAGAGAAAGAATCTTGACTTAAAGGCGATACCTTGCATTTTTATTAGATATGGTGGTGATCAGTTTGGCTTCAGACTCTATGACCCAGAGAAGCGAAAGGTGGTCAGGAATAAGGATGTGATATTCCAGGAGCATGAGAGTGGTGCTGATCTTCTGAGAGGAGATAAGTCATCATGCAATATCTCATCATATTGCATTGTTAAGTCTTCACTAATTTCTTCCACTATTGAGTAGCCTACAAGTGAAGGAGAAGAAGTTTATGACAAAAAACATATTGATGGTGATCAATACAGTTAGTAATGATGACCTACAAGAACCATATTTGGATAATGCTGAAGACAAAGTCATTGAGGATAATGAGCTGAGGAAGTAGTTCGATTCAATAGCTGGTGATATGCAACTTTGAAGGTTGGAAAGGGAGAAAAGTCCTTCTATAAGGTATCCAAATTCAAAATACATATTAGTTACTAAGAGGGAGCCCAAGAATATGCAAGAGGTTGCTTCTTGTGAAGACATAGATCTCTAACTCATGGCTACAAAGGAAGAGATGAATTCTCTAAAGAAGAATGAAACATATGAGCTTGTGAAACTTCCAAAAGTTAAAAAGGAATTGAAGAATAAGTGGGTATTTAAGATAAAGAAAGATGGTGACAAGTTGGTAAAGTACAAGACAAAGCTAGTGGTGAAAGTGTTTAGTCAAAAGAAAGGTATACATTTTGATGAAATCTTCTCACTAATAGTCATGATGACCTCAATCAAATAGTTTTAGGTCTAACTATCTATTTAGATCTTAAACTATAACAATTAGATGTTTAAATAACCTTTGTACATGGAGATTTGGAAGAGGAGATATAAATGGAGCAATCAGAAGGTTTCAAAGTTAAAGACAAGGAAGATATAGTTTGCAAGTTGAAGAAAAGCCTATATGGATTAAAACAAGTTCCTAGGCAGTGGCATCGAAAGTTTGATTCTTTTATGATAGATCGTGGTTACAAACGAACTTATGTTGATGCTTTTGTGTAATTAAAAAAGTTCACAATTCAGACTTCTTTTATATGTTGACTATGAGTCAAAATGTTCGAAGATTACAAAAGTTAATGGAGGATTTGTCTAAATCTTTTGATACGAAAGATTTGGGACTTGCAAAGCAAGTTTTAGGCATAGAGATAACTCGAGATAGAAAGAGTAGGAGATTATTGTTGTTTAAGGACATATATATTTAACAAGAGCTAGAGAGGTTTAATATGAAATATGCCAAGCCAATTAGCACCCCACTAGCATCTATCTTCAAGCTAAGTAAGCATTAAAGTCCCTTAACAAAAAAGGAGAAAGATGGTATATCCTAGTTCCATACCCATCTGTTAATGTCCCTTAATAAAAAAGGAGAAAGATAGTATATCCTTTGTTCCATACCCATATGTTGTAGGGTCTTTGATGTATGGAATAGTACGCAAAAGGCTAAGATATTGCACAGACTATTGGGATAGTGAGCACATTCTTATCAAATCCAGGAAAGGTTTACTAGGAAGTAGTGAAATGGATTATGAGATACTTGAGAGGCACGTCAAAGTGGAGTTTTCATTTTAGTGATGGTGAGCCATCTCTAGAAGGTTTTACAGATGAAAATATGGTTGGAGATCCTGATGTTCAAGTTTGTAGGTGGAACCATTTTATGATGGTCCAAGCTATAAAAGTGTGTAGCTTTATCAATAGTTGAAGCGGAGTATGTAGCTGCAGTGGAAGCTTGTAAGGAGATGCTCTAACTAAAAAGGTTCCTTCAAAAGTTAAATGTGAAGTAAGAAGATTATATAGTATTTTGTAATAGTCAAAGTACCATTAACTTGAGCAAAAGTACTATATATCATTCCTACACAAAGCATATAGATGTTAGATATCATTCGTTGATTTTTGTGATTGAAGAGAAACAATAGATGTTATAAAAGATTCATACTGATATGAATGGTGCTGAAATGTTGACTAAAGTTGTTTATGGAAGCAAACATGAGCTATGTAGTAAGCTTGCTAGGATGTCTCTTAACTGCATGTTAGAAAATAATGTGTCTTTCCCATAATTGGGATAGAGGGGGGTTGTTAAGTGTCTAGCCTTATTTTGAGACTTTCAATGATCATAGATGCCTTTATGGTTTGTGGGATGATGAACAAGTGAAGACAAGATGGATGAAGCCCTTTTGATGGAGTCACAATGGTATAAGGTGCTATATGCCCGTGTCCTTAACTTACATGGCCATATGTATTAAACGTGTAAGCACTCATGCCCGTGTCTTCACTTAAACGACCGTATGAATCAATTGCGTAAGTCTTTGGAAACGTTTGAAGAAAGGCATGAATAGCAAACACATGTATGATTGTGTATACGCTTATGTTCAAGAAATACACAATCGTGTGTGATGACTGTGTATCTCTCTATGATTGTGTACATCCATAAGTGAGATAGTGCTGAAAATACATGGTCACTTACATGACTATGTATGTGATCGTGTACAGTATAAAAAAAACTGTTTCGTGATATAAAAGAGAAAACTATGTGAGTTTTATATAAAAGTGCAGCCATAACTTCCAAAAGTGAGGAAAAAAAAGGAAGGGCAAGTGGTGATGTATTCTCATCCTTTTTTATTGTTTTTAGGATTAGTTTGAGAGTTTGTTTATTGTTACATTTCAATTCTGAAACTTTATGAGACAATTTGTTGTTATGAAGTAAGAGAACAATGTGTAAATCTTATTTAAGTTTAGTAGATTTGCTTGCTGATTTGACCTATAGTTTTTTTCTCTACGCTGGTGGGTTTTTCACATAAATCTTGGTGTTTGTTTCATTGTTAAGTTTCATATTCTCATATTGTTGAAGTTGAAAGGTATTTTGATGTTAAGATTTAGTTAATCTTTTAGAAAGTTGTGTTATTATCACTTAATAAACATGCAATTTTTTCATTACATTTGAAATTTGAGAATAGTATTTTGGACATTATATTTTTGTGGATGAATTGTGACCCACCTATATATTAAGTTTGTTAATCTATGGTGAAAATTATAAATGAGGTATTTGATCTATATATTTTAGAAAAATATTTTCTCAATTATTTATTGTTCGATAAAAAAGATTTTGACCCATATATTCTCTAATGACAAGCCACTAAACTATTAATTGATAGATTAGAATCCTTTTTTGAATAAAATATTTTATATCAAAATTTATATTTATGTTTTGTTCTTGATGTAAGTATATCTGAAGTAATTTTCTACAACAATACAATTGTTATTTCAAACTAATGTAATTATTTTAAAAGACTAATAAAAAAAATTTGAAATAATTTTATTGTGAGTGATACGTTAAGTATAAATAATGTAATTAATATAAAAAGTAATGCAACTATTCTTTTAAATTTATACAATTATTTTGGAAGAGTGACACAGCGATCTAAGATAATCTTATTGTGGATATTATATTAAGTACACATGGTGCAACTAATATAAATTGGAGATTCAATTATTATTTTTAACGGAGTTAAAAACTTAATTTGCTCCTAATCTATATTACATCCTAAGATAAAATCCATGGTTAAATAGAATTTATTACGGTATAGTGATGACCGTGTTAGTACACAAAAAATTTATTTAATAACATATTAAAATTAATTTTAATTGAATTTGTTATAAAACCACGCTTTTAACCTACATTTACTAATTTAAATATTTTCTAAAGGTTAACTGATTAGGAAAGAGAATTGATATTTTGAAGGGAGGATTCCGCTATCTAGTTTTGAACGCATTACGCCTCTAACATTGTACATTAAATTGTTAGGAAATATCAAATATGGCTTTTTAACTAATTAAACAATTGCTTCTACTTCAAAGGGATCTCACTCCAAAGGTAGAAACTATAACATAATAATTGACCTGAAGCTTCCCTTTACCGTTCTAATAATATAATAGCTTTGTCCAAATGCAACATAAAAGCTGACTCAAATTCACCCGTCTTTTCTCTTCTCGGTCCCCTCCCCACTTTCTTCCTAGTCTTTTAATGTGAGGCTCTCGATCGATGAAAATGACGTCTCTCCATCCTCACTTTAATGATGGACGTGATCTTTTTTATCTTTGCAACATAAGAAAGGCACTCTCTCTTTTCTTCTGTCTATTACGCACGCCGAAGCACACATATCGAACCTTCTACTTTTTTCTTGACGCACATCCCTAGCAAAAGAGTTCGAGATATACCACAAAGTTTTTGGACCTACTTTTCATTTTCACTCTCTTTATTTTCGAATTGCAGTAATCAATATCAATCTTGCTGGATTAGTTTCCATATTAAATGTATTCATTAACCATTTCAGTTGTTCACATATGGTGAGTAAATAGGAACGGAGAGTTGACTAAAGCTCCAGAAGACAGGCAGTGATCAGCTTCTTCCTTTTGAGAGCCTAATCCATTGAGGATATGAAGGTTTAGATGCTGCATGGCTAGTGCAAGGATCTGTAGATATTTGGTGCCTATCATGAGTTCCTCTGAATTTGGAGGTTTAGATAGTGGCCGAATTATCAAACCACGAAATTGTCCAAGCAGAAAAAACTGGTCGTGTGAGATTGTGATGACGTGTACAGATAGATGTTACTTGTGCTTAAGATGAACTTGAATAGTCTACCTTTACCTCTACCATAAAAATAATATACAACTTTTTTAGTACTTGATAAGAACTTGCGTTTTATGATTTACAAAGCTATTCTTTTCAATTTATATACTTTCTACCTTTTCTTTATCCATACGGACCATGTCTATCCTTATTTTGTGGATTCTCTATTGACTAATACTTTCATTTGTCTTATCAAACCGTAGAAGGTTTAAATAAGAGGCCTTAAATCACACACGCACACACCACAGTTTGGAATGATGAAGGCCTGTTTGTCGTTTACTCCTCAAGCTTAGTTGTACGAAGACTCTGCAAAGAATTTCAAGGTCACTAACAAAGTTCAACTCTCGCAGTTCCACTTAACCTTAACAAATTTTTGTGTTTAAGGTATTTTTTTGTTAGTTTATACTTTTTTAGTCAATTTATTTTAGTTATAAATTTATTTATATGATATTATTATTATTTAATAATAGGTATTCTTTATCTTTGTGTATTTGTTAATTATTTAATTATTAATCATAAAGATAAAATCCATTGAATAATTATTATGCAATTAAAAATTATAATGCGATTATAATTATGAGATTCGAATTGCAGTTTTTATATTATTTCTAAAATGTTCCTAGTCGTAATTTCATCAAGACGGGATATTGGTGAAATGGTTAGAGTAGCACATGTTTGTTTCTTTCTTATGAAAAAAGTAATTGATCTCATAAATTAAAGTGTTGAGATACTTAAACAAACATGTAGGTGCTTATTAGAGAATAAGTTCACTGAACTAACCCGACTATGAGAATCCCGAATGAAACATTACCTGTGTGTCTGTGGATTATCTCATAATGATGGTTGTATAATTGATCCTCAGATTTGAGATTACAAAGATATCTAATGTGGGAATTACTGTGTTTTGATACTACTTATGAATTGTCCTAGGATAATTCAGTTGGTAGTAATTGGAAACAGTATGAACCATATGTATATAGTTGAGTAAGTCAATATAGGATTCGTCACTCTAAAGTAATTAGAGAAAATACTCTACTGTTCTTGATTAGTAATGATTTATGGAATTCTCTGGCTAGAGTAAATTGACATTTCTAAAAGATATTTTCAAATTTTAATTATAAATCAATTACTAATTGGCAAGAACGAACATAATTGGATGATAAGAATAGACATTGTATCCATATTCCATCCAATTAGAATATTGAATGACGAAAGGTTATTGATAAAATGGTTAGACTAGCACATGTTTGTTTCTCTCTTACGAAGAAAGTAATTGATATCATAAATTAAAGTGTGGAGACACTGAAACAAACATGTGGGTGCTTATTAGAGAATAAGTTTACTGAACTAACCTGACTATGAGAATCCCGAATGAAACATTACTTGTGTATCTGTAGATTATCTCATTACGATGGTTGTATAATTGATCCTCAAACTTGAGATTTCAAAGGTATCTAGTGAGGGAATTACTGTGTTTTTATGCTACTTATGAATCGTCCTAGGATAATTCAGTTGGTAGTAATTGGATACAGTATGAACCATATGTAGATAGTTGAGTAAGTCAATATAGGATTCGTCACTCTAAAGTAATTAGAGAGAATATTCTACTATTCTTGATTAGTAATGATTTATGGAATTCTCTGGCCAGAGTGAATTGACATTTGGAAAAGATGTTTTCAAATTTCAATTATAAATCAATTACTAATTAGCAAGAACAAGCATAATTCGATGATAAGAATAGATACTGTATCCATACTCCATCCAATTAGAATATTGAATGACAAAAGGTTATTGATGAAATGTTTAGACTAGCACATGTTTGTTTCTCTCTTACGAAGAAAGTAATTGATTTCATAAATTAAAGTGTGGAGACACTTAAACAAACATGTGGGTGTTTATTAGAGAATAAGTTTACTGAACTAACTCGACTATGAGAATCTCGAATGAAACATTACTTGTGTGTCTGTGGATTATCTCATAATGATGGTTGTATAATTGATCCTCAGACTTGAGATTACAAAGGTATCTAGTGTGGGAATTACTATGTTTTGATACTACTTATGAATCGTCCTAGGATAATTCAGTTGGTAGTAATTGCATACAATATAAACCATACGTAGATAGTTGAGTAAGTCAATATAGGATTCGTCACTCTAAAGTAATTAGAGAGAATATTCTACTATTCTTGATTAGTAATGATTTATGGAATTCTCTGGCCAGAGTGAATTGACATTTGGAAAAGATGTATTCAAATTTCAATTATAAATCAATTACTAATTAGCAAGAACAAACATAATTGGATGATAAGAATAGACACCGTATCCATACTCCATCCAATTAGAATATTGAATGACAAAAGGTTATTGATGAAATGTTTAGAATAGCACATATTTGTTTCTTTCTTACGAAGAAAGTAATTGATTTCATAAATTAAAGTGTGGAGACACTTAAATAAACATGTGGATGCTTATTAAAGAATAAGTTCACTGAACTAACCCAACTATGAGAATCCCGAATGAAACATTACTTGTGTGTCTGTGGATTATCTCATAATGATGGTTGTATAATTGATCCTCAGATTTGAGATTACAAAGGTATCTGGTGTAAGAATTACTATGTTTTGATGCTACTTATGAATCGTTCTATGATAATTCAGTTGGTAGTAATTGGATACAGTATGAACCTTATGTAGATAGTTGAGTAAGTCAATATAGGATTCGTCACTCTAAAGTAATTAGAGAGAATATTCCACTGTTCTTGATTAGTAATGATTTATGAAATTCTCTGGCCAGAGTGAACTGACATTTGAAAAAGATGTTTTCAAATTTCAATGTTTTCAAATTTCAATTACAAATCAATTACTAATTAGAAAGAACGAACATGATTGGATGACAAGAATAGACATTGTATCCATACTCCATCCAATTAGAATATTAAATGACGAAAGGTTATTGATGAAATGATTAGACTAGCACATGTTTGTTTCTTTCTTATAAAGAAATAATTGAAATCCTAAATTAAAGTGTGATGACACTTAAACAAATGTGTGGGTGCTTATTAGAGAATAAGTTTACTGAACTAACCCGACTATGAAAATCCCGAATGAAACATTACTTGTGTGTCTGTGGATTATCTCATAATGATGGTTGTATAATTGATCCTCAGACTTGAGATTACAAATGTATCTAGTGTGGGAATTACTGTGTTTTGATGCTACTTATGAATCGTCCTAGGATAATTCAGTTGGTAGTAATTGGATACAATATAAACCATATATAGATAGTTGAGTAAGTCAATATAGGATTCGTCACTCTAAAGTAATTAGAGAGAATATTCTACTATTCTTGATTAGT
>JANZXR010000006.1:24111971-24124019 GCA_027575705.1 Erythroxylum echinodendron | reverse complement strand
TTTATGATTATGAATTGTTTAATTGGAGAATTAAAGATAAATTAAAAGAAGTTTTAATTTATCTAATTCTAATTGTGTCACACATCAAAGAGAAATTGGTGAAAGAAAAATTAATTTAATTAAGTTAGACTTAATTATAAAGTTTGAGAAACTTTGGGGATCAAATATTAGATATTTGATTTTATTAAAATTAAATTAATTATAATTATAATTTTATTTTAATTATAATTATAATTAAAGAGATTTAATTTTAATAAAAGACTCTTATGATTTTTTTCTATAAATACGGAAAAGCTTTTAGAAGCTAGCACTTCTGTCTTTTTCCTCTCAAAGCAATTGAGAATTGCTCTGTGGATACTATCAGAGGCTGGACGCTTGAACAACTTGTGATTGATCAATCGGAAAAAGTTTCGAAGATTTTTTCCTCAGGATAGCGAACAAGGTACGATTTCTAAATCGTTTATGTTTTATTCAAGTTTATACAATTATCAAGATCTGCTCGGAATCCGTAAAAATTTTTGCTTTCCGCTATGCTTATGATTAGATCACGGTTGGATTCCAACAGTTCTCACAAAGGCAAAGTAAACCCACAAAATTCACTTAGCTAACACACTAAAATGGACAGTAATAAGAAGAGAAACATGCACATAAATTTATAGCAAAATTATTAACCTTTATATTACTCACAATTGATACAAAGGATACAAAGCTTTAACTCTCTCTAATGAATGATGTTTGCTCAAATGAGTTATTTATAGGCTTTGGAAGATTTGTTGGGAAAGAATACAAGAAAGTGGTCTTAAAGCCACTAACTTAGTTAGTGGTTGACATCACCAACCACTTTAGGCACTACTTTAGTAAGTAGTTTACATAACTTACCATTATCTCTCTCTTAAGTCAAAGCAATATGTGTAAAATGATTACAAGACACCTCATCCATGTTCTTTGCCACATCATCCTACTTTTTTGATGATTCATCCTACTAACTTTGCCATACACGTATGATCTTCATACAAAGGTGAACATTAGCCAAGTCTCGAGACAATTCGCGCGTGGTCTGACCAATGCGCACCTATGATCTAGTCCGTTCACTTATGATCTATCATTTGAATATCATTTCATCCTTAGTCCCACTAAATACATCTTAGGCAAGTCCAACTCGCCCTAATCACCAAGCCAATCAATGATCCACAGTCATCGCAACTCAAATCATGCTTGATCTTTACTTGGTTAAGTTACCTTGGTTTCTTTGACATGCTTTCCTCATGCCTAATCCATGTTAGATGTTGGCCAAGACTCACCAATGCTAGGAAAAAAGGTCCTACAATGTTAAGGGACTAATAAAACACCCCCACCAGATGAACCTGATGCCCTCGTCGGAACAAATTTAAGGTAGTCATTTACCTGTTCTTTGAATTGCCACAAGATTGTGTCTTTCTCCTAAGTAGCTTCTGAGACTGATTTATTCTTCCACTGAATCAGGAACTCTATCCTCTGATTCTTATTGTGTTTCCCCAATATTCGATGATTTAAAATCTTCTCAATTTGCTCATTGAATTGTTTCTTTACTGAAGTCTTAGATCTGTTGAATCTTCATGATATGGTTTAAGGAAACTTACATGAAAAGTAGGATGTATCTTTAAACGCTCAAGCAACTTGAGGCGATAAGCTACATTTCCCACCTTTCTAAGGATCTTGAATGTCCCATCATACTTTGGCATCAACCTTTTATGCACCTGTTTGCTACTAACCTTCTTCTAAATTTGGGGAGTAATTTTGAGAAGTACCTTATCCCTGGTGTCAAAATCAAGCGGTCCTCTCCTATAATCTGCATATTTCTTCATCCGTTTGGAAGCTTTGTGAAAACTAGCTCTTGCTTCATCCAATAATTCTTGCTTTTCTTTCACAAAACGATAAGCAGCTAGACATTTTCCTCCTGACATTTGTTGAGCATCTCGAGAGGAGTGAGCGGTTGTTATCCTAGAATAAATTCAAAAGGAATTTTCTCCATTGCCGAGGGTTTGTGCAAGTTATAACAAAAATGTGTAGTATCAAGTAAACTTAGCCAATTTCGTTGACTTGCACTTACATAATGTTGCAAGTATTTCTCCAACAAGTCATTCATCCTTTCCATTTGGCCATCAGTTTGTGGGTGATTCACAATTGAGAACTTCAATTCACACCCTATCATGTTGAAGAGAGACATCTAAAATTGATCAGTAAATTAGACGTCTCGATTACTTACTATATCCGCTGGAACCCTAAAATGCTTCACCATATTTTTGTAGAAAAGCTCCATAACAACATCCGAGGGGCACGAAGCTAAGGTTAGCACAAAGATCACATACTTGAAGAACCTATCAACCACCATCATGATTGAAGCCATATCATCCACCTTTGGGAACCCGCTAATAAAGTCCATCAAAACATACATCTATGGTTTTTTTTTGGAATTGGAAAGGGCTGGAAAAAACTGTCTCTTTCTTCCTTTCAAGTTTTTCCAATTGACAAACAAGGCAAAATTTGACATATACCTGAATGTCATTCTCCATCTTTAAACATAGTAAGATTGGGAAAGGAATGCTAACATCCATTCGACTCTAGGGTGCTCAGCTCACTGTGAATTGTGCGTCTCCTTCATTAATTGCTTCCGCAAGGCACCAAAACTTGGCACGTATAATTGATTATTCTTCGTAATGAGCAACCCCTCATCATCAAGCCAAAATTGTCGCACAATACCTTCCTTTACTTGCTTTACAATTCAACTATAAGTGTTGACCAGTGAAGAAGCTAATTTAATTTTCTCCAACAGGTTCTATTCCACTCGATTGATCGTATACAAGGTTGCAAAGACTTCCTTTCTGCTCAATGCCCATCATATTGTTATGTCTCCTCGGTTTGTGCTCCCATAGAAAGTCATATTCGGCAAGAAACTTTTGCCACCAGGCTTGCCCTCTAGATAACTTCTTTTGAGTCTTGAAAAAGGCATTAACCATATTATCTGTATGAACAACAAACTTTGTACCTAATATGTAAACCCACCAAGCTTCAAGGTAATGTCCTATTGCTAGCATCTCCTTCTCATGTGTCAAGTATCATTGCTCAGCACCAGTAAGCTTGCAACTTTCAAATGCCACTGAATGTCCTTCTTGTACCAAGACTTCGCCAATAGCTTTGTATGAAGCACCTGTGTGTACCTCGAAAGGGAGATCAAAGTCGGGTAACTTTATCACATGTTCAGTTGGAATGGCAACCTTTAACTTCTCGAAGGCTTCTTAGCATGCTTTCGACCAACACCACTATTGTTTCTTCTTTACCAAGTCAATCAAGGGTGCTACCTTCTTTGAGTACCCCACAAAAAATTGGTGATAATAGTTCGCCAAGCCAAGAAAGCTCATAAGTTCCTTCACCGTCTTTGGAACCTGCCAATCGATAATAACTTGTACCTTTTTCAAATCCATTCGCACTTGGCCCTTGCCCAACAAGTTTCCCAAAAGCTTTATTTTCGATTTCATAAATTCTCACTTCTCCATCTTTACGAAAAGTTTATGTTGTCATAACCTTTCAAACACCTTCCTTAAGTGTTGTATATGCTTTACCATATTAGTGCTATAGACCACAATATTATCTAAATAAACCACCACAAAATTATCCAAGTAGTCATACAGCACGTCATTCCTCAAGTTGCAAAAGGTAGAAGGGGCATTATTCAAGCCAAATAGCATAAGTAAAAATTCATATGAGCCATACCAAGTTTCATAAGTCTGTCTTCTGCACATCACTTTCGACAATATCCATTTGCTAATACCCACTCCATAAGTCTAACTTCGTGAATATCGCTTCCCTTGACAATCTATCAATCAAGTCTTGAACTAAAGGAACAAGATATTTATTTTTAATAATCATCTTGTTCAAAGCTCGATAGTCAACACACATCTGTAGGGCTCCATCTTGCTTCTTTTGGAAAAAAACTGGAGCTCCATAGAGGGTTTTCGATGGTTGGATGTATCCTGCTTCCAACAATTCACCAAGCTATTTTTGTAGTTCCACCAACTCTAATGGTGACATTCGATGAGGGGCACAGGCGGGCGGTATTTACATCAGTTCGATCTTATAATCAATTTCACGACAAGGAGGGAGAGTTTTTGATAACTCCTTCAGCATCACTTCCTTGAATTCCCTCTATACTTTTTCCACCACATCTGGGACTTGTACCACATGATCTTCCGTAATTTTCTCCATGCCTTTCTTAAGGCCCTTCTCGATACTTATAGCAGAAACATGAGCTACAATTTCTGTTTTGTCCAGAGTTCTATCTTTAGACCTACAATAATTGATGTAACATGAATTTTGATCATTCATAAACATTATAACTCCAAGATGTGGATATATCACGCCTTTGCTATCTTAAGAAAGTTGATGCCCAAAATCAAATCAAAATCCTTGAGAGGTATCACCATCATTTTTCACTTCCCACGCCAATTTCCCATACTCAAAGGAACATTGTATGCAACTCTTTCCATTGCTTGTGCTTTCGCTGTGGTAGTTTTCATTTTTGTAGGAGTCTTGCTAGTCTTCAACCCAAGTTTCGCACCAACTATTCCACAATAAAGGAATGAGCGGCACCCGTGTCCATTATAGCAATGAGTTCCTTCCCATTGACCTGTATCTTAACATACATAAGGTGCTCAAATGGGCTTACTCCTATACTAACCACATTGAGTAAACAGATAGGATTTAACCTAACTTCAGAGTGATTGATTTCACCATCCGCATATGCTATTAATGCATTCAACTTCTCCTTTCTTGGGCAGTCACGAGCATAGTGAGGGCCACTGTATAAGAAACAATCACGGTTTTTCTTAAAATACTTCTCACCTTGTTTAGGTTGCCTAGTTTGTTTTATGATCATCCTCCTTTTTCTCGCCTTTGTCTTTCTTTTTCTTTCCTTCACACTTCTCTTGGTAAATGCCTTTTGATTTTTGAGAAGAGGAAGAGGCCTTGATTTCCTTTGGCACTCTGAAATCTACCAAAGCATTTACAGTGCAATCACACCCACAATATCCTTGACATTTTGGCTTCGCAACTCCATTTGTGCCCAATGTTGTAATGCCGACATGAAGTTAAATAGTTTGTCCTCATCTGACATATTCTCAATATCAAGCAATAAGGAACTAAATTTCTTAACATAATCTCTTATCGGACCATCATGCTTCAACCGTCTTAATATCAGCAAGAGGATGACCAACACTAATTTCGGTAAAGGTTTGAGTTATCTACCATAATTTTGCATTTCCATTGAGATACATTGCCAAAGCATTCAACTTTTCAGCATCCGGAACCTTAACAGCTACAAGATATTGCTCCATATCTCACAAGAAGTTCTTAAGTTATTTAACAATCCGAATGCCCTCGAAAACTTTTGGCTCACACACCTTTAGCATGGTGCTTTCAATATGCCCCGCATCTATAGTTACATCGCACATCTAAGAATAATCACCCATCTCAAAATTAGCATCCTCTCGTGCTTTAAACAATTCAGCCACTTGATCTCGCAATGTTTGGATTTGCTCTCCTAAGGCTTCAAAACTTGATGCATAAGATGAGACTTCTTCTTCACCCATAAGTAAAGGATTTATGAGCACTTTCACCCTCATGACATGCTCCGTAAGATTGTTGCCACCAGCCATCGAATCACCAACACAACTCTGATACTAACTGTTACAAGGACTTCACAAAGAACTCCAAGTTCTCTTACAAAATGCGCCAAAATCTAAGTACGATAGTTAAACTTTTGCAATTCAACTCAACCTTACCAATCCCCTTTGTTTAAGGTGTTTACCACAAAGGCAAAGTAAACTCATGAAATTCACTTAGCCAACACACTAGAATGGACAACAATAAGCCAACTTTTATATTACTCATAATTAATGCAAAGGATATAAAGCTCCAACTCTCACTAATAAATGAAGCCTTGCTCAAATGAGCTATTTTTATGTTCTAGAAGACTTGTTGGGTAATAATACAAGAAAGTGGTCTTAAGGCCACTAAGCCATTTACTTAGTTAGTGGTTGGCATCCCCAACCACTTTAGGCACTACTTTAGTAAGGGTTTACATAACTTACCACTATCTCACTCCAAAGTTAAAGCAAAATGTGTAAAATTCTTATATGAAATCTCATCCATATTCTTTGCCACGTCATTCTACTTTCTTAATGATTCATCCCACTAACTTTGTCATATCACCCATGATCTTCATATAAAGGTAGCCAAGTTTTGAGCCAATTCTCGTGTGGTCTAACCAATACACACCAATGGTCTAGTCCATTCATCCATGGTTCAGCAATTGAGCTAGATTTCATCCTTAGTCCCACCAAAGACACCTTAGGCAAGTCCAACTCACCTTAGCCAACCAACGCCCCACGGTCATCACAACTCAAACTATGCCTAATCTTTACTTTGTTAAGTTACCTTAGTTCCTTTGATACACCTTCCTCATGCCTAATCACCTGCCTGGTCATCCTTCTTTTACAGAAATTACCAGATCACATCTTTCCTATGCTGTTTCTGGGGCAGCTCTTTCCTATCTCATGTTGCTATTTTAGCTGTCATTGTCGTTACGTTACATATTTTTTGGTTTCTTTGATAGTTCCTTTAATACACCTTCCTCATGCCTAATCCAGCTGGACGTTAGTCAAGGCTCACTAATGCTAACAAAAAAGATCATGCAATGTTAAGGAGCTAACACTTTGAAACTATCTAGACTGTTCCCTTTGTTGGCGTGATAAACCTCTTCTTTTTTTCATTTCCTTTTTTCAATAATTACATTCCACTTTTTTCTTTTCCATAATTCAATTTTATTTCTTCCCTCACTACGTCACATTCCCCTTTTCTTAAGGTTTAAAAAACATAATTTTCTAGTGTTGTTCATCAATATAAGCAAATACCACATCGCCCAAAACTTAAGATTTTTTTTTCTTTTTTTGTATTATCTGTCTTGCTAATAACTGTTTGAGCATAAATTACTGATAAGCATTTATTTTAATTAGAGAATTATATGGACGCATTCCTCCCGTTGGATCTTTTCCTGGTCTCAATATGAAGTTGGGCAGTATATATGGTGCTAGATTGACGTTTGCAATACTGCTATTAATTCATCATCATGCGATTATCTCCGTAGGAAATGTGGCTTCAAAGACTCTCTTGGTGGCCTTCTGGGCCTGAAAGAATACATCGATAATTAGTAAAGAATGTGAATTAAACAAATCTGATGAATTAAGAGAGGGAAGACAACATCTCACTTCTTCTTCCCATTTAGCGCGGAAGGTAATCATAAAAAGAGATAATGCTTGGACAGCAAGTGCACAGATGATCCCCAACCATAGTCCCTATGTCGACATTTCAAGAAGATTAAGAACAAAAAAAAAAAGAAAATAGGGAAGTATTATATGAATACTTACTCTCCCACCAATATGGAGGACAAATGCCATTAAAATTCCTGAAGGAAGTCCCACCAAATAATAGGATCCAAGATTGATAAATGCACCAATCTTTTGCCAACCACATCCCCTAGCAGTGCCTAATGGTTGAGAGGATCGTTAAAAGGTAATAGAATTCGTGGTTAAACATGAAAAGAAGATAACATAACAACATTGGTGAACCTGAAAGAACGCTTTGGATTCCATCTAGGAGATTAGATCCTGCAATTAAAGGTAACATGGCTGCTACATATTTGATCACCTGTGCTTCATTGCTATACGCAAGGCCCCATATATTTCGAATTGCTATCAGCACTAAGCCCACGAAAATCCCCTCAGTAATCGCCAAGACAAGGACGACATATATGGCTAAGCGTGCTCGATTAGAATTCCCTGCTCCTAATTCATTTGAGACCCGAGTGCTATACACATCAAATGTAGATAGTTTAACACATCAAATGTAGATAGTGGATTGTAGTGCAAGGTTTATCCAAAATGTCAAAGAAGGAGCATCAACTCACCTTGCAGCATTACTCAACCCGTAAGGAATCATCCAAACTGTTGCACCTGTAGTAAGGCTGTAAACAAATTTTCTTTTTCAGAATATTCTCAAAATTCAAGAGTTAAACGAAACGTGGCTATAAAAAGTAAAAACTAACCAAATGGAGAGCACTGATGTTTCCAATTTTGGGTTGGGGAGAAGACCGGATAGAAGAACCATCATCTCGAATGACCACATCTCCAAGCTGTTGGAAGTCATGCAAAAAATTCAAAATGAGCTACATTGAGGGGATCACATGATATTATAGTTAACTTGAAGAGATATTTACCAAACCATAACAGCTGAAGGAATTGCAAGCTTCAGAAAACTGGAAATGTTATGCAAGGCTTCCTTGGAAAAGCCTGTCCAAGTTTTTGTGCACAAAGAAGAAAACTTGATATAAAGTGCCAACAACAATACATTGATCCAATAGGAAAAGCAGTTTGCCAAAGCAGCTCCTCTAATTCCAAGGCCAGATTTAAACACAAGAATCCAACAAACTGGGAGGTGAAGTAAAGCTGTGATTCCAGAGCTAAGCATCATAGGAAACACGATGTTCTGTGTTTGCAAGAATTTGACAAGGCATTGTAGAAGACCATACGCAAAGATGGTTGGAATGAAGAAGCGTGCATATATTCCCGCTTGAATTGCTATGTCTTCATCTTGTCCCAGAGCCACTAAAATTGCTCTTGTATTTGCCCAAATAAGAGCAAGCGGTATGCTGACTAGTGAAAGAACAAACATTGCTCTTTGTGTGTATATACCTAACATATGATGCTGTCTTGCTCCATATGATTGACCACAAAATGTGTCGAGAGCACTTGCCATTCCCAGCTGATTCATCAAAATAGAAAACTTAAACAAACATGTACTTCTATATTCCAAATAGCTAGAAACACTAAAAGAATGCATATATATGATATCTTCGTCATTTTGATTGTAGTTGTCCCCGATCCAATTGTGCCTCTCGCTCTACCCTTTTCAGTACACGAAATGTTTTGTCATTTTTTTTTCCGTCTTCTGTAAATACACCATTACATGTAAAGGCTAGAAAGTTTAATTCTATACTAATTTTTAATATAAAAATAGCTAGTTAAGAACTCATTAAGTCCATCAAAAAGATTTCTGTTTTGGCAAAACTTATGCAACGTTTCTATTTATTTTTAAGAACTGTTAATTAAGTATAAATTCTTGTTAAATTTAGTATTATTTAGAATGATATATAAGATCTTTTTGCATATGTCATTACATTATAAAAATAAACGTGCACCGAATCTTTTGCGTGGTTATTTTGTTTATAAATTAAAATTTTTTTAAATTATGAGAAAAAAGTTGGTGACTTTAAAGTAATGATTTACCATACAGTAGTTGTTTCCTTAAATTATTCGTAAGCTCTTTAGACAATAGCCTGTCCCGATTATCACTAGCTTCGTGATAGGCAAGAGCACTCATCTAAGTGCAACTTACGGGAACTCCACAGCATCCAAAACAGGCAGCCAATAAAACCGACAAAACAAACAAGCAAGTTTGGTCAAACTAGGCGGCCGGAAATAAATCACATAAGAAAATTTTCAATTAAGAAAACTTTTTCCAGCTCAAGCAAGACAATCCCATGTATTAGTTATGTGAATTTTCAGACAATTACCTGGAAACAAGTTTGTGCATAGAACACACACATACGGTGACCACTCCAACTAAATGACTGGACTGGATGGATAAGAACTTAGAAAGGATGCGAAAATAGTCGAAAGTAAGAAATGTTAAAACCACCTTGTATAAGTTCTCTTTCGTTTCACGCGTAAGGAAATCAAAGAGGAGGATATATATATACACACACACACACACACTATGATTCATTTGTGTAATCTATGCTCTTCACTACTATCCTCTTCTATTTCCATAAATGAAACACATGTATAGCTTACCAGCAAGCTAAAACCTGTGACAGTAGCAAAGGAAGTGGCCATCGAAGCTCCAGAAAGGCTCAACTCTCCTAGATGACCCACGAACATTACAGATATCATCTGTAAACTATACTGCAATAGGTTCACAGCTACTAGTGGCCCTGCAAGCCATAGCTGCTTCTTGACTTCCTCAATTATCTCCTTCCTTCTAATCTCACTTCCATAGCTTCTCTCTCTATTTCCGAAACCATCAGTATCACCTTCACATGCGATTCCAATCAAAGGAGAATTCAGAGTCTGTCTGTGTTCCTCTCTCTCCATTTCTTTTGCGTCCAGCCACAAAGAGTAAAGGAGAAAGAGACTATATCCCAGATGTTGAATATATAAAATAGTCTGAGGAATGACATGTACAATATTATGAACTATATCCCAGATGAGAAAGTTATTTGATTAACAGGACCTCCAACAAATGCATTTCTCTACCCATTCAGTCTTTGAGTTTAAAGATTTCCACCTTGGGTTAATTCGTTAAAGGTCAAATCTTAAGGAGATAGGTGGCTCTAATTTTACCAACTTTAATATGGATAAATTTAAAAGTTTTGTTGTTGGACTAGAGCCTTGCCAAAATGATTGATTTACGTATTCGAATTCAATTCAACTTCCTCCTTATGACCTCAATAAATGTTACTTTCTTTACATAATCGTCCATGAGCTGGCAAAATATAACACATCAACTCTGACCAAGTCTTCCTAGGAATAGGATTGGAATAATAATCACTCAGGTAAAGACAAGCACATCAATTGAGTTGCAAACAATATTGGGTCAATAATAATCACTCAGGTAAAGACAAGCACATCAATTAAGTTGCAGACAATATTGGATCAATAGAATAACCTTTTTTATCTGGGCACTTCGTAACTGACAATAACACGGCTTAAACCATAAATATACAAATATAAGAATAAGATTTAATAAAATATAGTTAAAATAAAATAAGGAAAACAGGGGACTTGATGACCCCAAATCATTTATTTCATTTACAAAGTTCCAACTGGTGTCATGGCACTGGCGAGCTGTCCAAACTTTCTATTACTTTAGTTTCTCCTAAAAGAAAATTTTAATATTTGTACTAAATTTTAATTTAAATTCAACAACATTAAACTAATTTTTAATTTTTCAAAAATTTAATTTAAACATTAAACTGATTGAATTATAATTTTTATTAGAAATTTTCCAATTTTAAATTATGTGAAAAAATCTATTCTCTTCATCACGAGGCTGTGCTGGTTGTCGTCTCTTTGTCTCTCCAACGTGGTTCCCGTCTCCTTTCTCTTTCTTTGAATAGCCTAGCTCACGCACATCTAAGAAAGTTTTGGCATTTGTAGAGCTGGTATCCAAATTGACAGCTCTTCTTCTTGGTGCTTGCACTAATTAAGCTACTGTTAATCGATATATATTTTTTTCCCTATTTTCTAGGTTAAGGGGACATTATGACCCGTTCTTCATTTATGTATTCTTGACAGATACATACAAGTAACTATGTTTATGCATGCATGCGATCCCAAACTTGTTAGTAGTGTAACGTGTGTGTGTGGTTTAATTGTTTCTATTTATCCTTATTGTGACCTAAATCTTGGCGCACAAACATCATGTATGTGGTTTATTTAATTTAGTGTTTGTATGATTCTTCTAATGTGTATAAATAAATTATTCCATCTTCTAAAGATTTTTTTGTAAAGTATACATAAATTTGAAACCACATCATCCATCCGTGCCTCCATTAGGTACATAAGCAATATCCTTGACCTTTTAATACAAAAAAAAGGGAATCACATTGAAGACCAAATTTGAAAACAAGTGTTATTTATGTCATAATTATTCTTGTAATTTATTTTATGTTTCATTAGAATGCTCCATCGTAATATATGACACAACCACTACAAGAGTTAAGACATTTAGTGACAATTTTTTTGTGACTAACTGTTATTTCGTTACAAATAAGAGCTTTTTTGTGACAAGACAATTTATTGACACTGTTGTTTGGATTATCTGTGATGATTTATATTTTTGTCACTAATACAATCGTAATTGTGGCAATTTAGTTTCTTTCACAATTAAATTGTC
>JANZXR010000006.1:24097623-24111871 GCA_027575705.1 Erythroxylum echinodendron | reverse complement strand
TATTAATAATAGTGACTAATATTACTGCTTTTAGTGACAACTTTTACTATCACTAAAAATACAATTTCTTGTAGTGAACAAACATAAAGTTCAGATTTTCGATAACAACAAAGGTAAAGTTCAGATTTTCGATAACAAATGTGGCTACTTCTTTTTAGTCTTTGAAGATGAGAATGCCTTCATGTTTGATTCTGGATTATAGAAGAAGTAGTTATTAGAAACAGAGAGGGAATGAGCCTATGCACGATCAATCTTGGACATTGGTTAGGGTTTGGAGGGTGTGTTGATGTTGCTAGATGGTGTTTATACATGAAAGAGTCATTTTTATATTTTTGACCTTAATAATGTTAGTTAGTTAGTTAAGTTTTCCTCTTTTCTCTATTCTTTTATGTTAAGTGTAAACATTCATCAGTCAATAACCCTGATATTTTACTTTATAACATTGTCATAATTGATAATAGGAGATTAATTATCTTCCCTAATTACTTGTAAGTTAACAATTATACTTTCTAACAAAAATACAATATTAAAAGAAATCTCAAAGTGAAACCAACTCAAGTATTAACATTAAATATTACTTAGTAACTTGTGTAGAAAATGGATAGTGATGTAAGAACCATGTTTTGAAACTTAGTGGTTCATATATCTCCATTTTAATATATATGACATAACAGTTGCACCTGGCATAAGATTTGTCACAAAGCCTTACCCAAAACTTTAGCATTTTTGTAGTTTGCACCTTCCTTGGCAAGCAACTCCACAATTTGTAAGTTTATTAGTTCACTAGTTTGGTTTCAGTTATATAATAGTGGTATAAACAAAATATAATAACAATTTTTTGAACCAAAGTTTTAGTCTTTGTTCTTCAACGTAAGATTACAATATTATGTTTTGGAATTACCTAGAAAATAAAATACAGTAGAAAGATTTTATAATTTAACATTTTTGTGCCTAATTTATTAAAATTTGTGCATAATGATATTTGATGTTTAATAAAGCTTATGCACTTACCCTTTCAAAGTAATAATGTCTTAGTATATAAACTTAAAGTTATATTATAGTGGACACTTTAAGTCAGAACTTGTCTATATATATATATATGTATATATATATTTGTGTGTGTGTGTGTGTGTATGTGTTTATATATGTGTGTGTGTGTGTGTGTGTGTGTGTATACACATATATATAAAGTTGACATTGATTTTATCAACTATAGATAAATTTGTGAAATGTAGAAGAAAGTTAGGGACCAACAAATTGATAAGACCTATTACAAAGTTCTAGGTTTAGATTTAATGATTCTTTAAGACTCATTGAATTTAATGAAGTTATATAAGGTTAATTAACCTTTTGAAAATATATGAGATAGTTGAGGTGTATACTATATATAAGCAAAATGCTTTGATTTTTTTCTAGAATTTTTGGCTCTAATTAGAAATTATTACGTACCTATGTAATGCCAGATGGAGACATTATGTTTGATAGAATAAATGGAAAGAGTATTTATAAGAATGTATATGTTAAATACGTAGACAATCATAAAGAAGGAAGTAATGTTAAAAATGATGATAACAATGACATAATTAGATTAGGGGTGTTGCTTCACATAAGATCATAATGAAGTTGAAGGAGTGTAAGATAAATATGATGTATCAATTCTAGATGCCCATAAACCAATAGAGATTGATTATACTAACTATAGAAGTTTCCTTGATAATGATGAGTATCTAGTGGAGAGGAGCTTGAAGATGCAATAAGAAGGCTTAGTAAAAGTGTTAGACATCAATCAAGTGGTGGAATATAATGGTGGGCATTGGGTATGGAATTTGAAAATGCCAAAGAATTAAAAGATGTTATTATTGATTATTAACTAGTAATATAATTTAATTTTAGTTGGAAGAAAGAGTCTAAGTTAATTAAAATTGGACGTAATGAAGGATTCAAGTGGGCGCCATATGCAATATATGGTGGTGTGGACAAGTGCTTCAAAATCAAGACATATAGACATGAGTAAATGTTTCACAACTAACAAGCCCAATACGGTAATGGCTAACTTTTTAAGTAGATACTTCAGAGACATAATTTTGGAAAAGCCTAACATAAATACTACTAAAATGATTGAAGAATGTATTAAAAATTGAATAGATTTGTAAATTCAAGTGTATGTAAGGCTGTCAAAAGGAACTTAAGGAAAGAGATAGCATTAGACTATATTAATGAATATTACAAGCTTTAAGGTTATATCTATAAATTAAAAGTCAACAATCCTAATTTAAAAGTGAAACTGAAACTATCAAGGAATCAAAAAAAAACTTTGTTGTTGCAATTCAAGAGGTTATATATTTGTTTTACAACTATGAAAGCATGATGAAGACAATTAAAGCCTACACTTGGGATGGATGGTTTTTTTTTAAGCTAGAAGTTTTAAAGGTAACTAATCAATGCATTTGGAAGGAATGGAGATGGAGGGACGTATCTTATAGTATGGGTTATTATGAAAGTGGAAAATATTAAGTGATGAAGTTAGTTCATGTCACTCTTATCTATTGATTTAGATTTTTTGCTTATTTTATAAACCAAGTAAAGGAAAAAAGTTTATTATGTATCATAAAAATTGATGTTTGTCTAAGACTCATGCATTAGGGAGGTTAAATATGCCCTTTTTCCCTTTATGTTTTGTATATTTATGTTGTTTATTTCCTTAAGAAGTTAGTGTAAGATGGTTAAGCTTATGTGATAGGTGTGGTCACGCTTATGTGACATGTTCATTTTTATATCAATTAGTTAAATTGTCACTAAGAAAGTTAGTTTAACTCTACAAAAATAAAGTTAGTTTAACTCTACAAAAGTAGACGACTTATATGGTGGAACCATGATTCATATCATGAAGCTATGATTCAAATTACCCTTTTTGCCAATGATTATGTAATTACATAGAGAATAAAAGATATTCAAAATAAGATTTTGAATAATTTTTTATTCAATAATAAGAAGCATAAGGACATTAATACTAGTCATTTGCTTAATGAAACATGAACATGAACATATCAACTTCATACTAAATCCATTTTCTTAATGACATAGAACATGGAAAATGAAACAAAAATTAAAATAAATAATGCAATTATATTGATAAACATTTAATGAACTAGGTTTTAGCATGTTTTGCTTGTTATTTTATAGTTTTATGTGATTTTTGGTACTTATTTTGTTTCTCATGTGTCCTTAGGTCTTAACTGCCTTCATGGATTCAAAGGAGAGAAAGTCATGAGAAATTGGGGTAGAAAACGGAAGAATTGGAGCCCTTTTAGAGGTACTCACCTATATAAGTCATATATGGTCGTGTCTTATACCTGTGTAACCTCCTGTAAATGTGTAAATTTGCGATTCTAAAGTGGTTTAGAGATACAAAATCACTCACATAACCATGTATAATTTAAAAACCCTAATTTCGTACTACATAAGGCAACTATGAAGAGGAGATGAAGGAGAAGCAATTAGAGACAAAGCTAGAGTTTAAGATACAATTTTAAACCTAAGATGACTGAAAACATGAGGATTAATGATATGATAGAGAACAACTTTCCATCAATGTTCTAAGGGGATTACATTAGAGAAAAGGGGATATATAGATCTTATAGATTCTTTCCTTTTTTATTATTCTTTTGAAATTTTGATGTTTGTTTTGTTTTTTATGCTTATGACAAAGTTTGTTTAGTGCCCAGGTATTATGAATCCTAAGTTAGGATGGACATTATGATTTAATCTTTTATTTAATACAATTTGATTCATTCATTCATTCATTGCAATTCAATTACGTGTTTTTTTTCTTGAATTAGTATGTTTGGGATAAGTTCAATGTATGATTTCATATAATTGAGATTAAAAAAATCCTTTTGTATTGATAACTTGCATTTTTTGCATGTTAATTGTGTGAATTTTATGTTCTTTTAATAGGCTTATGTGATGTTTTGCTTATGTTTCTATGGTAATTTGTGTCTTTTTATGTTCTAGGTGATAAAATACTAAAGTGATGCGATTTGGAGTGAATTTGGCTAATCTGGAACTGGAGAGGATTTCAACATGACCATGTTGAAGGTGACGCGATGCTGGCAGATTGCTACCTACAAATTTTGAATTAATCACCTTGGGATTTGGACCTGAATCGCACAACCCTTTTTGCTGAACGAAATCAAATTATCTTGTAACGCATGGGAACTTTATTTTGATATTTAATTGGGCCCCACTTTGTTATTAAAAAGAGAAAATCTAGGTCATCAGAAGGGGGCCCACTTTATTTAATGAAAGAAAGAAGACCTAGACCATATGGAGAGACTTTTAGGGGACAGTGGCAACACTTGGAAGGGAGACCATCTTTAGACTCATTTTTGGAAAAGAAGAAAACAACGATAGCACTTTTGGGAGAGAAAAATGATTTTCACAACCAGCTGGACAAAGGTGATGATGGCAGCAACACTTGGAGAAGGACAGTTCTTTCACAATCAGCTCTAGGATTAGAATAGGACGATAGTAGTCTTTTTTGAATGAGGAAAAGAAGACAACACTTTTCCAACAATATTATCTTTTAATATTGCTATGCATGGCTAACCTTTTAATCTAGACAAGGTACCTTACATTTGACTTATGTAGTTTGTGAGACTCCTTTGATTTAATTGTTTTCGTTTATCTTTTATGTTTGTTTAATGTCTGTGCTTTAATTGATTTATTATTATTGGAATTGCTGATTAATAAGGCCTATTAATTGATTGACTTGGCAATAAATTATCGAATAGATTAGTTAATCCGTGATTACTGTCTGAGATTAAATAATTTAGTCTAAATATATTACGGCTTTTTCGATTCTGTTGACTAAGACAAAGATCCATTAGAGCCTACGGCTGCCATAGATTATATTCTGTAGAGGTTTACTCGGGAATAGTCTAATTGGTTAGGGTAATAATCTGCAGAGCTTTACTCGGGGTTATCAAATAATTACGAATAGATTGATTGATATGTGCTATTCACTGTCTGCTATAACTTTGTCCATAAGAATGAACGGAATTTATATTTTTGAGTCTATGATCCAATTACAGTATCGAATGGCGGAGTACCTTGGCTAGGCTTTTCTTTATATTATTTTCAATCTTTATTTTTAATTTTTTTCTGCGTGATTTCGTGTTCTAAAATTAATCATCTCTAAATCAATTCTTTTTATTTTTATTTATTTATTTTTATTTTTTATTTTATTTGATTCCAACAATTGCGGTCTCTGTGGTTCGACCCTATTCACCACTTTACTCGCTTAAGTGTTCTAGAGTAGGAATTTATTTTTGCTGGTTTGACACGCCATCAAATTTTGACATCATTGTCGGGGACTAGTGTTTACGTTTTTGTTTGTTTGTGTTGCTAATCATTTTTTCTTTTCTTTTTCTCTAGTTTTTTGCACGCGACATTGTGTTTCTGCAGGTGATTTATTGTTTGATCTGGCGATAGAGAAGACCACAAAACAACTCAGGAAAGCTACTAAATTGTGTAAGAGACAAGCTTCTAGTTCTGCGTAAGTCTTGCCTGACCAAACTGAGAATTTGCCTGCCTTTGAGATCGAGTTATTGGAAGATTTTGAAGAAGCAGCGATGGCAGATCATCAACCTATTCCACCTGCGTAACCAGCCAGAAATCGAGCTTCTGCAACTTTGAGGGATATGTTTGCACCACCAGTAGAGGATCAACCTCTATGTATATAGTATCGGGCTGTAAATGATGGGTTTGAGTTGAAGGCTGGATTGATTCAGGCTTTGTCGAAATTTCAGGGGTTACCTTCTGACGACCCAAACAGACATCTCAAGGACTTTCATGTGGTATGTTCTGGATTCAAACCGAGAGATATCATAGAGGATCAGTTGAAACTGCATGCTTTCCCTTTTTCTCTAGAGGGTTCAGCTAGAGACAGGTTGTATTATCTTCCCCCTGGGACAGTGGATACATGGCCTGATATGGCATGGTTATTTTTAGAAAAATACATCCCAGCGTCTAGAGCTGCTAGTTTGCATAGAGAGATTTGTAGCATTAGACAAAGAGATATAGAAAATATGTATGAATATTATGAGAGATTCAAGAGGCTTTGCGCAAGTTGTCCTCAGCATGGAATTACAGAGCAGCTCCTTATTCAGTACTTTTATGATGGGATATTACTAAATGATAGGAAGATTCTTAATGCTGCTAGTGGGGGAGCCATAGTGAACAAGACACCTCAGAAGGCCAGAAACTTAATTGCAGCAATGACCACAAATCTTCAGCAATTCGGGTATCATTCAGAGACACACAGTCGCGATGTCCATGAGGTAAGTGGTTCTAAACTCGAAAGTAGACTTGAAAAGATTGTTGAATTGTTGGAAAGACGAGTTATTAATTCTTCTAATGCTAATAGTGTCAATGCAAATGCCATAACAAGGGACCAAAAGTCCTTGTTTGTCATATTTGTGGATTTCAGGGTCATTTCACTGATGCTTACACTACTCTGCAAGATGATACTGTCGAAGCTGACATCAATTGATAATTACCAGCCTCAGAGAAAATATGATCCTTATTCGAATACTTACAACCCAGGATGGATGGATCATCCCAATCTAAGATATAGGAATGGGCAGCAAGGTCAGAGTTGTCAGCAATGTCAACCTCAACAGCAGCAGCAGCAGCAGCAGCAACATCCGAGGCCTAACTATGGTGACAGAATTTCTACCTTGGAGGATCTTATGTCACAGTTGACTACGACTCAATTGATGACCAATACACAATTGCAGAGTTTCGTTCAATTTCAGATTGATTCAACCCAATTTCAAACTCAAACCAATACAAATTTTCAAGAGCTGAGGGAGAAAATTAGTCAACTGGTCGCTATATAAAATCAAGAGAAATTGCCCTCCCAGCCTACTGTCAATCCTAGGCAATATATCAGTGCCATTACCTTGCATAGAAAAAAAGAAATTGAAAGTGCTGGAGGATCGTAGAAACTTCAACATGACCATGTTGAAACTATCGAGCCAGAAAAAGAAGCTAAAATTGAGAAAATCGTGACAGCTAATCCAGAAAAGCCACCATTACCACACAGTTGGCCAAGAAGAAGAAACCGCAGAATGATGAGGAGGCTTTAAAGATTTTTGAGAAAGTGGAAATCAACATCCCTTTACTCACGCTGCTTAGCAAACACCAAGGTACTGCAAATTTCTGAAGGACTTGGTTACTAGCATGACCAAGATGAGAGGCAATCAACGTGTGGTGATGAGTGAGAATGTCTCAGTAGTGTTGCAGGGGAAGTTACCAATAAAGGAAAAGGACCCAGGTATGTTTACCATTCCTTGTAAAATTGGCAATGTTGGTATAGAATGGGCTATGCTAGATTTAAGGACTTCTATAAATCTTATGCCATTATCTATTTATACTACATTGAATGCTGGTTCGTTGAAGCAAGTTGGTGTGATTTTAACATTAGCTGATCGCACCACTAGGTACCCCTAGGGATTGTTAGAGGATGTTTTAGTTCAAGTAGATGATCTAGTATTTCCTGCAGATTTTTATATGATGAGAATGGAGGATAGGGGGTAACCTACATCTAGGATGATGTTGTTAGGACGCCCATTTTTGAGCGCTTTTAGGATAAAAATTGATGTTCACGGGGGGACTTTAACTATGGAGTTTGATGGTGCCAAAGTTACATTCAATATTAATAATACCATTAAGCATCCTGTTGATTATTGTATAGCTTTTACTGTTGATTATATTAACCCTTTGACCGAGAAAGTTCTCGAGTTGTGTGCTGATGATTTTTTGCAGTCTAAGATAACTGATAATATTACTCCTGCGAAGCTATCAAAAATCGAGACTGAATGGGTATTTCTGAGAGGTATGGTCTATGCTGTACATGATTTGCAGGCATTATAAGTTAAGTCTGGCATGTTACAGTAGCCACTGAAGATTGACGACAACAAATTACTCCCCTCCATTCTTCAGTCGCCAACATTGGAGCTTAAAACATTGCCTACACACCTTAAGGATGTCTTCTTGGGGGAGTCTGAAACATTACTTGTGATTTTTTCCAATCAGTTGAGCGATTTAGAGGAGGAGAGGCTTATCCGTGTACTCAGGGAGAATAAAGAAGCTATTGGATGGTCGATTGCAGACATCAAGGGAATCAGCCCTACCATTTGCATGCATCGAATCCTGTTGGAGGATGATTGCAAACCCAGCAGGCAACTTCAGCGTCGATTGAATCCACTAATGATGGAGGTTGTAAAAAAGGAGATACTGAAATTATTGGCTACAGACGTGATCTATGCTATTTCAGATAGTAAGTGGGTAAGTCCAACTTAGGTAGTTCTTAAAAAACTGGCATTACTGTTATTGAAAATGAAAAAGGTGAATTAATACCCACTAGAGTTCAAAATGGGTGGCATGTATATATTGATTATAGAAAATTAAATGCTGCTACCCTTAAAGATCATTTTTCCTTTATTGTTTATTGATCAGATGCTTGAGAGACTTGCAGGTCGTTCTCATTATTGCTGTTTAGACGGTTATTCAAGTTTTTACCAAATTCATATAGCGCCTAAAGATCAGGAAAAGATGACGTTTACTTATCCATTTGGCACTTTCGCTTACAAACGCATGCCATTTGGTCTTTGCAACACTCCAGCAATATTTCAGAGATGTGTGGTAAGTATCTTTTCTGACTATGTAGAGGAAATTATTGAAGTTTTCATGGATGACTTTACTGTTTATGAAGATTCCTTTACATCTTGTTTAGAAAATTTGAGGAAAAGTGTTAAAAAGGTACATTGAAAAAAATCTTGTGCTTAATTATGAAAAGTTTCATTTCGTGGTTGATTAAGGCATCATATTAGGACATATAGTTTTGGCTAAGGGTATTGAAGTGGATAAATAAAAAATGATGTGATTAGCTCGCTATCTTACCCCGCAACTGTGAGGGAAGTACGCTCCTTTCTTGGTCATGCAGGTTTTTACAGGCAATTCATCAAAGATTTTTTGAAGATAGCTCATCCAATGAGCAACCTTCTGCAGAAAGATGTGCCATTTGAATTCAATGAAGACTGCAGAAAGGCTTTTGATATTTTGAAGGAAAAGTTGGTTATTGCGCCTATTATCAAACCACAGATTGGAACCTCCCTTTCGAGCTCATGTGCGATGCTAGTAATTATGATATAGGAGCAGTTTTTGGGCAGAGGGTAGGCCGTGACCCTTATATGATCTATTATGCATCAAAGACATTGGATAGTGCTTAATAAAACTATTCAACCACTAAGAAAGAGATGTTTACTGTGGTCTTCACACTAGAGAAATTTCGATCATACTTGCTTGGTACGAAGGTGATAGTGTATTCAGATCATGTCGCTCTTTGGTATTTGATGAGAAAAAATGATGCAAAGCCAAGACTTATCCGGGGGGTTCTTTTGCTGCAAGAATTTGACATTGAGGTTAGAGGTAAAAAAGGAGTAGAAAACCTGGTCACAGATCACTTGAGTAGGCTGCAAAACACTTATGGAGATGATCTAGTCGTTCCTGAGGAGTTTCTTGATGAACAGTTATTCGCAATACCTTCAACATGGCCATGTCGAAACCTATGGTATGCAGATTTGGTCAATTTTATCACCCAGAATGGATACCCAGATGGTATCACATCTGCCCAGTGCCATAAATTGAAGAATGATGCCAAGTATTACATTTGGGATGATCCATATTTATGAAAAATGTGTTTTGACCAGATTGTGTGAAGGTGCGTACCTGAATCTGAAATTTCTTCCATATTGCAATTTTGTCATGCATCTGCTTGTGGTGGCCATTTCGGCCCTAATAGGATAGCTAGGAAATTGTTTGAATCTGGTTTCTACTAGCCTGACATTTTTCAAGATTCTTATGCATTTTGTAAAGTATGTGACAGGTACCAAATGACTAGCAACATAGGTCGAAGAAATGAAATGCCTCAAATCTCGGTTATTGTTTGTGAAATATTTGATGTGTGGGGGATTGATTTCATGGGCCTTTTTCCATCGTCATTTGGTTTTCAGTACATTTTTTTAGCTGTCGATTATGTTTCAAAATGGGTAGAGGCAAAAGCTACCCGAACTAATAATTCTAAGGTTGTTGTCAATTTTGTGAAGGCTAATATATTTGTTAGGTTCCGCACTCTGAAAGCAATCATTAGTGATCGCGGGACTCATTTTTGAAATAGAGTGTTTGCTGCATTGCTGAAGAAATATGGAGTTGTGCATAGAACCTCCACGCCCTATCATCCTCAAACCAATGGGTTGGCAGAATTGTTTAATCGAGAGGTAAAGAGTATTTTAAAGAAAACAGTGAATTTCAACAGGAAATACGGGAGCTGGCGCTTGGACGATGCTCTTTGGGCCTATCGCACTGCCTACTAAACGCCATTAAATATGTCTCCTTATAGACTTGTTTATGGCAAGGCCTGTCATCTGCCAGTGGATGTTGAGCATCAAGCGTTTTGGGCCGTGAAGTAGTGCAATATAAACTTTGATGCTGCTGGGCAACAAAGGAAGTTGCAGATTTAGGAATTGCAAGAACTACGGAACCATGCTTTCGACAATGATGTTACATACAAGGCCAAACTAAAGCCTTTCACTACAAGCAGCTTGTCGAGAAGAAGTTTAATGTCGGACAGAAGGTACTTTTATTTAATTCGACTTTGAAACTATTTGCAGGGAAATTGCGATCCAAGTGGATTGGGCCTTTTGTAGTCACAAAGATTTATCCATACAGTGATGTGGATATTCAAAGTATGGAAATAAAAAAGATTTTCAAGGTGAATGGCCATCGTTTGAGGCCATTTTATGAAGGATTTCAGCCCCATTCTGTCGAAGTTAATTCTTTGAATGAACCTTCCTATAACTGAATGGGATCCGTGTCAGGCTAACGACGTTAAACAAACGCGCTTCTTGGGAGGCAACTCAAGGTTTGTTTTCATTTTGTTCTTCGCAATTTAATTTTTAGTTTTTCATAATTATGTAAGGTTTCTTGTTTTTCTTTGTTTTCTTTTTAGAATCGTCCCAATATTTTGCTGTTATTGGATGACACTTGGTCGCGAGATTTTTATTGTTTTACAGGATAGTAACGTTTGATCGTTTCCATGGTGTACTGAAAAAAAAGGGGTTGATTAAATAGTCTATGTAAATGCACAGACAATTTTAAAGGTGAGTAAACGAGCGGCAAAAAAAGCATGGTGGCATGGTTTTCATTTTTGGTTGTTGTTTTATACTAAACGTAGGGAGGGAAACCATGAGGGTATTTTCATACACCCACATTTTTACAAACATTCTTTCACCTTTTTACCCCTAAAATCCATTAACCTCAACTTTCCTTTTAGGCTATCCAATTTTTCACACCCAAATCCCTAATTTGTACCAAAGTGACGTGATTTGGAGTGAATTTGGCTAATCTAGAACAGGAGAGGATTTCAATATGACCATGTTGAAGGTGATGTGATGCTGGCAGATTGCTACCTGCGAATTTTGAATTAGTCACCTTGGGATTTGGACCCGAATGGCATAACCCTTTTTGCTTGACGAAATCAAATTATCTTGTAACCTATGGGAACTTTATTTTGATATTTAATTAGGCCCCACTTTGTTATTAAAAAGAGAAAATCTAGATCAGTATAAGGGGGCCCACTTTATTTAATGAAAGAAAGAAGACCTAGACCATATGGAGAGACTTTTAAGGGATAGCGACAACACTTGGAAGGGAGACCATCTTGAGACTCACTTTTGGAAAAAGAAGAAAACAACGGCAGCACTTTTGGGAGAGAAAAACGGTTTTCACAACCAGCTGGACAAAGATGACGATGATAGCAACACTTGGAGAAGGACACTTCTTTTACAATCAGCTCTAGGATTATAATAGGATGACAATAGTCTTTTGTAGATGAGGGAAAGAAGATAACACTTTTCCAACAATATTATCTTTTAATATTGCTATGCGTGGCTAACCTTTTAATCTAGACAAGGTACCTTACGTTTGATTTATGTAGTTCATGAGACTCTTTTGATTTAATTGTTTTTGTTTATCTTTTATGTTTGTCTAATCTCCCTGCTTTAATCGATTTATTATTGTCGGGTTTGTTGATTAATAAGGCCTATTAATTGATTGACTTGGTAATAAATTGCCGAATAGATTAGTTAATATGTGATTCCTGTCTATCGAAGTGGAGAAAAAATTTCAATTAAGAAATTAATGAGATTAAATAATTTAGTCTAAATAGATTGCAACTTTTTCGATTTTGTTGACTAAGACAAAGGTCAATTAGAGCCTACGACTACCATAGATTATATTCTACAGAGCTTTACTCGGAAATAGTCTAATTGGTTAGGGTAATAATTTGCAGAGCTTTACTCGGGGTTATCAAATAATTACGAATGAATTGGTTGATATGTGCTGTTCACTGTCTGCTATAACTTTGTCCATAAGAATGAACGGAATTTAAATTTTTGAGTCTATGATTGAATTACAGTATCGAACGGAGGAGTACCTTGGCTAGACTTTTCTTTATATTGTTTTCAATCCTTATTTTAATTTCTTTCTGCTTGATTTTGTGTTATAAAATTAATCATCTCCAAATCAATTCTTTTTATTCTTATTTATTTATTTATTATTATTTATTATTTTATTTAATTCCACACAAATAACCAATTGCTACATTGGTCTCTGTGGTTCGACCCTATTCACCACTTTACTCGCTTAAGTGTTCTAGAGTAGGAATTTATTTTTGCTGGTTTAACACGCCATCATGTATGAATAGATCTATCATAACTGGAAGTAATTACATATAAACCTAAAGATATGTTAATATAAATCCTCCAGGGGTCAAACCTAGTAGTGAGCTTTACAAATCAAGTTATGAAATTTTAGAGGTTTTAACTATAAAGAGTTTTCAGTTAATCAACCAAGTATTAATTATTAATAGTCTTAAGAAAGATGTTAACATAAGATAGGAAATTCCAATTATCAATAATTGAATTGTATGAAAATCGATTAAGAAATCTTAAGGGGATTCATTACCTAGGTACTAGTTATTTGATATTGATTAATATTAATGTTATCTGTGTTCCAGTTTATTGTTATATAAAATTAAAGTTTAGTTTAGTTTTAATTAAATTATCATCCTATTTGTTGGTTAGATAATAAAAAAGAGGTTACTACTAGTACTTGTAGTCCCTGTGTGATTGATACTCGATATTCACTGACACTATATTAGTTCCATAGGTGCACTTGCCTGTAAGATCTATAGAGTAGAGATTAGCACTCATATTACATATTGAATAACATAAACCTTAACTCTTTCTTCTCTTTAACCAATATCCCAATATCTTGCTTCGTATTTTTTAGCTGCTTATCAAGTTCCTTTTTTTAAATTACACTTCTCCTTATTTTAGCCTCCTTTAGTATAAATATATCTTTCTTTAATTTTTAAATAACACAAACAACCTTCCTAGGAAATTATTTATCATATCGTTGAAAAATTTACAGTTACCAACTTGTAATATGTACAATATTAAAAATACGAATACAAAATTTAAAGTAATAGTTGTAATTAAATTTTAAATCAATAATATAGCACACTAACTAGATAATTTGGAAATCACAAAAATTCTTCTCCTTAGATTATTTTTTCTCCACAAAATCCTTAAAAAGGCATCCAACTCATATCAGTAAATTATTTTAATAACATATTGGAATTACTAGATATTGTAGATTCTATAAGCAAAAATTCAAAAGAGTCTACAAAGCAGCAAGTTAAACAACAATTTTCAATATAAGAATTGTGATCATCAAGGTGATTTCTAAACTAAAATGATTAAGTTAACACTAAATATCTAAAGGATCTGGAAGACAAAAATAGCTATAATATTTGGAAAAACACATATAAAAGAGAATCCAATGGAGTGGATACAATAATGGACCAAATATTTCACCTATAGGTTGTTAACATACTTAATTACCTATCTTTAACTATTATATGTGAGATTATGAATGGGAAATAACTTTAAATTTATAGCTTAGGATCTATAAAGTAAGTGCATATAATTATTCAGCTATGAATTTCCTAAATAAACCTAGGATTGTAACCAAAAATTTATGAGCTTAAATTAAGTAAACATGCATTATCCAAACTTTTATTTCCAAATAGTTGGAGGAAACTCTAGTGTAACCCGAAAAA
>JANZXR010000006.1:24073882-24092753 GCA_027575705.1 Erythroxylum echinodendron | reverse complement strand
TGAAACACTTTGAAGGTCGTTGAAGGCTGAGTCTTGCTTAAGCGGACTAAGTGAGACTGCCGTACAAAGGGTATTGGAGATAGAATTCGGTGAAAGTTCGAGTCCCAAGGTGACCTTTGTAACAGAACGTATAAGTAGAAATAACCATAAACCGACTGTCTTAAAGTTTTAAATTAAAGTATAATGTAAAGCCCACTAAGTATATTTCCTCCCTAACCTCGTAATAAAGAACTTCCGAGTAACTGAGCTCTTCGGCGCCAACAGTTATCGTTTCGTGGAGATCGAGAACATTGAATATAACTAAACCCAAAATCATTAATTTCTGTTTTGTTAGGAGTTCAAACCTTAAAAAACAATTCACTAGATATTGAAACTTCATCACGATGAGCCATGATTTTATCAGAACCAAAATTGCTCTTTGGAGCTTTTCATATATTCTAGCGAGTTATTTTCCATTCTTAATTTTTCTGATCCTTTTTAACTGATTTTGTAATGTACCAAAAAAGCCAATTAGGGTGTTTGTCTTTTACAGAAAAATGTTTAATGTTAACATTTGAAACTTTTTAAGAACTTAAAATTTTTAATCAAGCTTCAAACCTTTCATGGTCTATATCATTGCATCCTAGATTATTTTCACTTCTTTTAAATCGCAAAGTACGCTTTAATTTCCTACATTTCAACTTAATTCTAGCAAGTCAATTCGGGAATTATATTCCTCATGCTGATTTCAACTTTTTCCTCTGAAGTAGCTTGTGTTCACTAAGCCTGTTAGTGACTAAAAGCAGCCCTGATGGTTGGGATATTACTCAATCTGATCACAAGGTATTCTAAAATTCAATTGACAAAAGGTCAAAAGTGATTTTTTAAAAAAAGAAAATATTCACTTGTTATTTGTTAGATACTACCAGCTAGGTAAGTGTATAGTGGAGACATTTTCAATTCGTGTGAAATGCGCATATTAAATGAATAATAAGGAAAGAAACAGAATTATTTCAACTTGTATCTTGAAATTTATAGTGGTCTCCGCCAGGCACAAGAAGTGGTGGTAACTTACGTGAAGAAAAGAGAAAAATAAGTGGTGTTCAGTTCAAGCGAGGACAAAAAACAGAACGTTTCTTAGAATATGGAGCATGATTTTAAACAAGAACTAGCCGTCCCATTTGTCAATATTGGCAATCGGTATTATAGTGATTTCTCTTTTGAGCACTGTTCTCTCAAGCTGTTTATCGTTAAAGGACAGCTCGTAAAAATGCCAAAAAACGTCAAGTTTCTGCTTTTAGGTTCTTAGGTTAAGCATTAATTGTCATCAGAAGTAATATCATAATTGATGGACAACCACAGCCTATGTGGATGATGATATGTCCTTTCAAGCGTCAAGTTGTTATGAGTCCTCCCCAACTCAAAGGTAAAACAGGATAATGAGATTTTGATTACTTCTATAGTCTGCAAAGTTGTTGACTTGTGACTGTTTGAGAGAAATCTGAATCGCAGAGAGGTGCTTCAGTGGTTGTAAGCACAAAAAGTTTGGTTATGCTGCATTGGTTGGAAGCTTGATTATGGTATTCAGCAATTGGATTCTGCTAAAGCCAAATCTCTATCAGTTATCAGTTGGTCAGTTCATTCATGCACTTTTCGTTTAATTTTCGAATGAAAGAAAATTTTCTTTAATTTTACAAAATCCGTTGAATTGTCACCTTAAATGAGGTCAAATGGCCACATATCTATCTATCTAATTGTCATGCCAAAAGGATTGAATGGACTCATCCTCCATTTCCCCCATCTTTTCTTTGTCCATCTTAATGCAGGGAATTCTATCCACACTGAAATGACATCAATCATGGGTAAAACCCTCAAAGAGCGACTAGGTATGACAAACACTTGAAAAAATTTACCAATATCAGTTCCAGTCGTTGAAGTTTCCAAAAGAAAAGTTTAATCTAAAAATCTACGAACATGAAGCTGCAGAGGTCAACTCAAAACCATTATGCAATTTCATGGAAACAAGATCAGACTTTTGTGAAATAAGTGGGGACATAAGGGTTCAGGGGAATTCCTCCACTGTTGTCGTAGCTTCACTTGAGAAGAGGAATTGGACTAGGAAAGGTTGGTGGACCATAAGACCTTACGCAAGGAAAGGAAACGCAGAAGCTATGAAATTGGTGAAAAGCTGGTCGATAGCTCAGGAAAAGTTCCCTCATTGCTCTATTAAACATAGTGTGGCCGCCATACTTTTCTCGCTAGGAGGATTCTCAGGAAACTATTTCCATGACTTCACTGATTTGCTCATTCCACTATATTTAACTTCCATACAATTTAAAGGAGAGGTTCAGTTCCTTGTAACTGATAACAGACCCTGGTGGATTATCAAGTTTAAAAGAATACTTGAAAAGATGTCTAGATATGAGATCATTGACATGGACAAGGAAGAGAAAATTCACTGCTACTCTCACATGATCGTTGGCCTCAAAAGTCACAAGGAGCTTAGTATTGATCCCTCCAAGTCTCCAGCTGGGCTCTCCATGACAGATTTCAGGCATTTTCTTCGTAAAACTTACTCATTGAAGAGGCATACTGTTACTGGCCTGAAACAAGAGAGAGATAAACGCCGTCGGTTAATGATTATTTCAAGAAGAAGTTCCAGAGCTTTTACGAATGAAAAGAGGATTAATAAAATGGCTAAAAGTATAGGCTATGAAGTTGTAGTAGCAGAGGCAAGTCTTGCAACTGATGTAGCAAGATTTGCGCAGCTAGTGAATTCTTGTGACGTATTGATGGGAGTTCACGGAGCTGGACTAACTAACATGGTGTTCCTTCCTGACAATGCAATTGTGATTCAAATACTTCCACTAGGTGAGATTGATGGGTTGGCTAGAGATGATTTTAAAGAGCCTGCAAAAGATATGAACTTGAGGTACTTGGAATACAAAATAAAAAGAAAAGAAAGCAGCTTGGCTACGCTATACTCTCCTGATAATGCAATCTTTGCGGACCCTTTATCTGTCCACAGGGGTGGATGGGATGCAATTAAGTCTACTTATATGGAGAAACAAAATGTAAAGCTGGATTTGCATAGGTTTAAGTTCACTTTGATTGAAGCTTTTGAGCTTCTCTGTACAACTTGAGAAACCTATTAGTCCTTTCCTTTTAGTAGTGAAAAAAATGGCTTGAGCGTAAGACTTGAATAGCAAAAGGGAGATATAAGCACAACGTTAAAGAAAATTCTTCTTGAATATAAGCACAACGCTATATAACGATTTAGTATATCTAGATGGTCTAATAAAAATATCCTTAAATAATTTTTAAACTTCTTGTTTAATCTCTAGCTCAACTTCCTTAGACCACCACTTAGGAGGTTGATGTAAGAGCAGAATTCTGACTTTGTTCCTTAGTGAAATAGCCTTTGAATTCTTTCACGAGTTCCGCCGGTTTTGGCTTTATCTTTGAATCTAATTTTTATTAGTAAAGACTTTATGGAATTCCTTGTATTGCTCAAATTCACTTCTAATCATTCTTGGTTTTGGCTCCCTCGATCATTAAACCTCTTAGGAGCATATTTTAACTCTTGAACACAAGCATCACTTATTTGTGGTTCTTCTGCTTCTTCTTTTTATATTGGTTTTGCATTGTCACATTTATTTATTTATTCAAAATTCTTCTAGATTTGCTACATTTAATATTTGATCTTTATGGTTGCATCTACCACCCTTTTTCACTCATTGGGTTTCTCTATAATGGAAATGTTCACGTTGTACAAAGTAGGTACAATGATATTTGCTTTTACGAATCTTTCTAACTTTATTTTCATCTTTTATTTATATTCCTTATAGTAAGATAAATTTTGAATTTGTACGAGCTTTATATGATCCTTGTAGAATCCTTCATCGCATAAACTTTAGTATGAAATGTCTATGAATTAGCCCAAATGATTTCTACTTCATTGCCTTTTCATAAGAGTGAAAGTTGCTAAAGAGATAATGGGATGCAATAGTTAGAGTGGATCCAATCTTGTCTCAACAAGGCTTCATTGCTGGCATGGGTGTCAACAACAAAGAAAACAGTTAACAAAGCCTTTCCTCCCACTGTGATATTTATAAGAAGAATTCGGCATACTTTAGTAGTTTCACCATTGAATATAGCAGCATATACTTATGCTGGAATGAAGTCTAAATTGCCTTTGCCAAAAGCTATCATCATTATAGTCAATATAATGTTTACTACCAACCCATTTTTAACTAAAACTCTTGAAGTTGGCCTTCTATTGATGTGGGCCTTAATATATATAGGTCTTATATGTTGTGTCATAACATTAGCTAGATTTTCTAATGCCATCATTTTTGGAATTTGTGATTCTGTTGCAATACTAATGCCCTACATTCCCCTTTCTTAAGAGGGGTTTCTGCCTTCTTTATAGAAATTTGCCAAATGAAGCATGAAATTTTATAGAAGAAACAGTAACTTGAATGGGAATTTCTGCAATTGTAATGAATTCATTAGAATCATCACTCGTAAAGCGTGTTGACTTCCTATGAAATCTAGGATTCCCTTTTTATCTTATCTCATTTCTTACTAACAACTTCTAACCTTCCCTTTTTATTATTAGGATCTATGTTACTTTCTTTAAAAAAGACAGGTTTTAGATGGGATGACTTATTGAAGTTGGCTCCTCCAACAATACTAGCTTGTTTTTTCTCAATATAGCAGTAGACCTATATTATTGAAGCCATCTTTTTCAAATTTAAGTTAAGGGTACCAAATTCTTGGGATTTCTTACTTGCTTCCAATATTAGGGTGGTGTACTGCAAATTTAGGTTGTTTGCATTAAAAACACGTAATTTGAGGTTCCTATCTTTACTTATAAACTAGGGTGAATTATGTTTGGTGATTTTTCCCTAAAATTTCTACCTTATATTTGATTCTAGGAATTCTCTAACCCCCATTCCCAAAGTTAGAACCAAAATTAGGAATATAAACACATGTTATTGAATTTGATGCTAATGCTAAATGATCTTCTACAATTTTTAACTTCTTTTTAACATTTTAAAATAGGCATAATTTTTTTTTTAGTGGCATTAGTGGTTGCCCTTGGAGGGAATAGGTCGTCATCTGTCAGCATATTTTGGTCAACTTCAACGAATAATGGAATTCACTGATTGATTTAGTCACATAAATAAGAACTAGTCAAGTGGCTCTAGGGATTGTGATATTTATAATAATCTCTACCTCTAATTTCTTCTTTTATAGGAATTATATGTTCAAAAAGTAAGGTGATGAATTTTTCTTGCAACAAATAATCAAAGATCTCTTTTATTTTGGAGGTGTCAAAGGTTGATAGGTGTGTATGATTCTATGCTTTTCTAGGTAATTAGCATGTGTTTCTTGAATAATTGTTGATTATTGTTGTAGTTTAGGATTCATTTTGCATGTTTTCACTTAGTTTGATATCCACCGTTGTTCTTTTATGTTTGTTGTTAATTTAGGGTAAGACTTGACTATTTTTATGTAGGAAGGAAGATGGAGAAACTTGGAGATTGAGCTAGAGATCAAAGAGGAAAAGAAAAGAGGAAGTTTTCTATGGCCAATTGGCATGATTATGGGAATCATGCCAATTCCCACGATCGTGGGAATTGCAATCCGAGACAATACACGGAGCTTCATTAAACTTAGGATTTTTGGACTATTAAAGCATAATTAAGCCTCCATCTTAGGGGAGAGATGAAACCCTTCTATAAAAGCAACATCCTTAAGTGAAGAACACAAGTTTGAAGCCTTGAGGAAGGATTGAAGTTAAGGATTATCATCAAGATTGAAGAAAATAGCACATCAACACCAAAATTTCTAGATTTTGGCAAAGAAAAGAAAGAGTCCCTTTATTCAATTTTCTATCAATTTTACTTCTTCTATTGTAAAATAGTTTATTTGAAAGTTGATGATAGTATGGAGACCATGTTAGGTTGATTTAGTTTTAGGGATTGTTTTTGAACTATTTTGTTATAACTCCTATTTTATTTAATTGAATGAAGTTGTCTTTGACGATTGGTGATTTTATTTGTTATCTTGCAATAAATCGAGAGAGTGAGTGAGATTAATTATGTAGGATTGTACAATGAGAGTTGGCTACCTATAGACTTACAATCATCATATCAATTAATTAGTTAGAAGAGAGATCTCGGTGAAGTCAATTGATTACTCATAGGATAGTTTAATAATTAGTTTAATTGGTAGAGTCATTGGGTAGGTTAAGAGATCGTCCAATTGATTCCCTTTAATTCAATTATGGACAATTAGTTATACCTTGAGAGAGGGTAATTAATACATTCGAAAATCTTGGGTGAGACACAATTCAATTAATAAAATAGGAGGGAGACAAAATAGGAAAAAATTGATCTTTAGTCTTTAGATTCTTGAATTTTGATTTTTCTGCATTTTGGTATTGTCTATTGCTTTGTGTTAGTCTTTTAATTTTAATTTAATTTTCAGATTATTTGTATTAAATAATTTCGTTTCTTAAACAAAGTCTTGTCTAAATTGAGTGGTGTCTGGGCATCAATCTCTATGAGATCGATATTCGCTCTTTTTAACTACAAGTCATGACTAGTTCAGTTGCAATTTTTTTAGCGTAAAACAAGTAGATTATATTACGTAATTATGCTCAACAAGTTTTTAGCGCCGTTGCTGAGGATTGGTTGTTTAGCATCTTGTTTAGTTTAGATTACTTTGATTTAAGAGTTTTTGATACTTTTCCTTGTATCTTTGTAGGTGCATGAACACAAAGAGCACGCGAAGATCGGTAGAAATCAGTAAAGTAGAGTTTCCTGATATTACGAGACATATTAAAACATCTTAGAGTGAGAGTGAGACATTTGAAGAGCTAGATGCCAATAAGAAATGGAAAGAATGATAAAAAAAGACAGATATTATAGGTAACAAGGAACTTTTGAGAATTACAATGAGGCACAGTATGGTTGGGGAAGTAACGATCCTTATTGGAACATGTACACTATAGGGTGGCACATCCACTCAGATTTCTATTGGTCCAACAATGCAAGTACTCACATGGGATATCAAGACTTATATGAATTTCAACAAGACCGACTTGGATCTTTGGGGAACAAAATGGACAAGTTGATGGATGTTTTGGGTTCCAAACTAGTAGCTTAAGAAGAGAATCAGAAGAGGATGTTTACCAGTCAGGAGGAAAGCCAAAAGAGGATGGAGGCAAAGTTTGATCAAATTATAAAGAATCATGCCTCATCCATCCACAATTTGGAAATTCTTGTAAGAAAACTTTCCGTGAATTTTATAAGAGAAGTGTGGAAAACTCTCTGAGCAATATGGAATTATGTCAATGAGAGCAATATGAGGCTATCACACCTAGAAATAGGGAAGAATAAGAAGAACTAGTGGAAGACCATGCTGAACCTTAACTTATAGAAGACCAAGAAATCAAGATAGAGGATGAAGAAACGAGTAAAAACTCTACCTATTATTCACCAATCCTTGATATACCATATGTGACCATCGAAAAATCTTGGGTAGATGTTCATAAAAACAACTCTATCTTTTGGATTGATGATAATCAAGTGACATTTAATATGTAGCACCCCACACTACTACAAGGTAGATACCAGAACATCATTATGACATTTTAGTACATACTCTATAACAACGGCGTGTTACTATCACACTTTCACTTTATCACTTGGTAATTTATCTCACTTAGTCATGGCATCTACTATCATACAAGAAAGTCACCAAATTTTTAAAATAAATATCCTCTTTTCATTTCATAAATTTGAATGTACGTACATTGTAGCTTTCAAAAATTTGTACATGTACATCATCATATCCTAATACAAAATATACTACATGAGAGAGGAAATACAAAAGATTTAACTAAATCCTTCAGTCCAGCTGACCGACCTCTGAGTCAACGTGCAAATTTTGGGTGAGTTTTGTGAACTCAGATGAGGTAACCATCATTGATGGTTCACTCAATTCATGCAACTTATCATTTCACATAATAGATAATTCACATCATTGCATTTTTACATATAATATCACATATCACATTCTCATTTAAGAGTTAGACAATTGCATTTCAATCAATCAAACATACTTAATAGAAAGTATATAGAATGCACATATGACTCTTTTCAAATTATTACGTTGTTGTGACCGAGTGCCTAAACTTTTTCGTATCCATGATAGATACCGAACTCATTTATACTGTCCCTTATCTATTGGGAATACAGGGCTCATTTTTACATAGTGAGCCTTTGGCTCTTAATCACATTTAGAGCTTTGAGCTAGTTTTTGGTGGCTACTCAGGTCACAACTCTCATTGTCTGATTGTGTATTCATGTATGGAATGCATCTCATAATCAATCAATCAATTCAAGAAACAATTAGTTCTTCCCATTCACATACAATTAGGAATTTAATATCTAATCCATACATCACAATCATCGGACCTTTATGTCCGGCTTTAAGTACATAACATTGCACATTCATAGGATAAGTCAAAACAGAATTTAACACGACAATAATTGAGTGAGACCATCTAGGTTACTCACCACTGGCTTTTGAAGCTATTATCTTAAAGTTTTGGCAACATTTAGGTGTTGACGTTCCAATTGCTCCTTTAAAACAAGCAATATACACACAACACACTTTAGCATAATTATAAGTATTCATTTATGCACATGTATGTATATGAAATATGTACAATGCATGTTCATGACAATCCTGGATATCTTTCCATTATTCTCATCACATAGTCATACATATTTCTAAACACACATAAGTATCATTTATACTTATGGTTTATACCTCAATAAAACCATAAAAAAATCTAAATTCACAACTCATTTCTTCAATTTAGACTTTTCCTGAGACACACTTTTGGGTCAACATTCCATGATCAACCTAATAATGAAAATGAAGTAATTTGAGGGCACTTTCTTCTAGAAAATTGTTCTTCTATCTCTTAAGTTTCTAATGACGCCAAGATCATTCAATTTAGTTCAGTATCCTATGAGTTATGCTCACAATATCATAAACTGTGTATAATTGAACTTTTGGTTAGTTCATGATCATACCCTCAAATTGTACAACTCATAACTTTCGACTTAGATATCTAAAAATTACAAACTTAGCACCAGTTGAAAGATAAGAGAATGGATTACAACTTTTGTGAAGATACTTTTGTCTGATTTAGCCCATGTCCATTCAGTTTTTATGAAAACATGAAAATATAATTTCTGTCTCGGGTAGTACTACAACCTCAATCAAGACTTAAATTTTCACCAAATTTTGAAAGTCTTATAGATAGAATTAAATTTAACCTTCTTCAAGAAAGTTGTAGAATTATGTCTTTAGTTTAATTTGAATTAAGAATCATCTCATTTGAACATCTATAGCTCAAGACATCATCAAAATACCAATATATGCTCAATAGAAAAAATTCCCACATACAACCCTCAGGGTTGTGTCGCGATCCCGACTTTCGCGGTCGCCCATGCAGAGTGTCGCAATCGCTACCTGCTTCTGAACAACCGCACTCCTTCTTCTGTCTTTTATTTTTTTTCTAAACTTAACTTCCATTTTACACCTAGAAAATGAGGTTTTTAGGCAAATTTTTCTTCTAAACAATTGTGCATATATGTCTTAAGTTTCTGAAGAACCTAATTTCATACAATTTGGCTCAGTATTCTGAAAGTTATACACAATTTACTTCATACTGTTCAGAAATAGAAACATAATCCAAAACTCAAATTCAAGATAAATTTCAAAACTTTTAAAGACAGAATTCAAACTCGATTTCTTCATAAAAATTGTAACCATTCGTCTCTGCTTTAATATAAATAAAAATCATCCTATTTGGATATCTGTAGATCAAGATATGTCTAAAAGCCAATGGATGCTCAGTAGAAACACTACATCTAACACATTTCCTACACACTTCATCAACAATTTCTCCCTAATTCATCTCTTTTGCTTAGTCTATCACTTCTAACTTATATACACATCATTTCCTCTTCAATTATACCATCATCAACACACAATTTAAAATCCATGCTTGATCATATATACCAACAACAAGACATATCATATACACATTCATTATAATGACCTTTCTATCTCAAAAATCATCTCAACAACAACTTATCAATTATCAACAAATCATATACTCAAAACAAGACATCAACAATCTTTATTCTTCATCTACAACACATACATATAAATTCATGACAAATCCATCAATCTCAAATTGCTCATCATATATGTTCCATTTACACTAACCCATGAAGATAACATGTAACTTACTTGATTTCTCTTCAATGTCTTCAAACATAACAAGAAGCCCTAACTTCCCATGTCACTCACGTACATCATCATGGAGGTTGGGAGGTTGGGTCTTTAGTGAGAAATGAAGAAGAGAGCAAGATGAGAGTAGTAAATGAAAGATAAGAGGGCTAAGTTCAAAGTTGGTGAAAGTTGGCAACAAAATTCATGAAGACGGAGAAGAGAAGGTCACGAAAATGGGAAGAAGAGAAGTAAGACAAAACACAAAACTTGGTCTTTCAATTAGAACGCATCGTATGTTGTAAGACATGGCTTGGCAAATGACATTTGTCACTTACCACATGTCATCTCCTTATAGGTTCACTTAGGTTTTTCTCATTCAATTTGTCCACTCAACTCTAATTTCTACTGCAATTGTCTCCAAATTTCAATGACATACATCATTAAACCCAAATGTCATTTATAAAAAAATTTCACTGCCATTTGTCAATTGTTTTGCCACTTGGCATTTTTTCTAGTCCAAAAATTACCCAAATTTTCAGAAAATTTTCTAAAATTCTCCAAAAAATCTAAATTACTAAATACACTCTCCAAATCAATTTTCAACATATAAAAGCCACAATTCTCAACAAAATCACATTCACAATTCAATTATAAATCAATTATACCCGGAATGTTTATGAATGCATGTAGAATTATTTTCATGTGCAAAAATTCAATATTCATGAGTATGAGCATATCATATAATGCATGAGTATGAAATGTATTTTTCTAATTTCTTACTAATTTCTTACACAATATGAATGATATATTTAAGAATCCAAAGGATAGTTGTGTTTGAATCTTCTGAAGAACAAGATGACAAAGAACAGATGACAATAGACATAAAGTTTGAAGAAGCTATAAAAGTCTTTGTTCAGGAAGTGGAAGAAGCAGAGGAGACAAAGGTGATTAAGGCAGAAAGAGAGCAACTCACCTTCGTAGAGGACAAATTGTTGGATTCAATGGAAGATTCAGGGAGTTTTGTTATTCCCTATTATGTTGATAGTTCACTCAGAAAAAATACATTATTGAGATTAATCAGTTTTCATAATGTTATCCATATTGTCCTTTTGATTATTTTACAATTCTTAGCTTACGTACAGGCTATAAAACTAAAGTTGAACGAAAAAGGTGGAATCAAGCCGTTTATAATTGATCTTGGCTAAGTTTCCAAGGAAGAGCGTTAAGCTACAAATGTTAAAAGAATCAATGCATGGGAGGCAACCCATGGAATTCTACTTCCTTTTAATTGTTTTTGTTTATTTATTGGTATGGTTCTTTAGTTATGATCTTGTTTGTTTTAAGTTTGATTGATGTTAATTTGTTTTTGTTTGAATTTCAACTTGTTTTCTTTTCGAAATTCTTATTGATGATATGAATTTGATGTGTTTGTAGGTTGTGGGATAATGGAGAACTAATACTAAGCTTAGAAGAAGGTTTGGAATTATGAGAATCACCTCATCCCCCTAATCGTGAGAATTGGAGTGATTCTCACGATCATGGGAAATCTCTCTAGAAACTTTCTGGAGAGAAAACCCACAATCATGGGAATGCATAGGAAATCTCTCTATAAACTTTTTGGAAAGAAAACCCACGATCGTGGGAATTTCATCTGGAGGGAAATTTAACGTTCCTTCCCCTTTTATTCTCTCACCCATTCTTCAAAATTTCACGCCCTCTCTCTCTAACCCATGAAATTCTCTCCTCCCACTCTCTAAAACTTTTCAATTTTCCTCTAGATTCTTAGTATTTTCACTAACTCTTTTCATTAATCTTACAATCCTTTCATCTTTTAATGCATTAATCATTCAAAAACAAAAGGATTTGGGTAAGATTTTGCTCTCTCTCTCTCTTAAATACAAAATTTACTTATTTTTTCTCATTCTTTGCAGATTTTCTTCTTTCAATGGCACCAGGGAAGATGATGACTAGAAAATCGACCAACAAACTTTTTTTGCAAGCTTTCGATGAAGATAAGTGTGATTTACCAATAGCTTATCGTTCTCCACTTCCAATTTACTCAGAGGAAGAAGGTATGCGTTTCCACGACCTTAGGGATAAAGAAATAGTCACTGCTCGTTATTTTGATTTTGAAGTGTTAGAAAACATAGGAGTGAGGCTAAAAATTGAGCATCTAGCTGCAGACATAGGCTGGAATAGGTTTATCTAGACGTGCCTATCCATCTTATGATGAGCATTGAGTTTTTCACTACTGTCCAATATAACCCTAAAATGGACATTTTTTTGGTTTAGGTTATTCGGTACTGTTTACAAATTGGATTATATTGTCATATGTAATCTTTTCGATTTGCAAAATACAAAAATTTTGGATGATCACACTGATTTTGACGTGGATTCTTATTGGAAAACTCTAACAGGGGAAGAAAATTTTGACTCTAGGAATGCACCGAATTCTTTAATATATAGTGCCGAACATTTGCTCTTGCATAAATTTATTTGCTTAACTATGTTCAATAAAAATGAAAGTAGCAAATGTTCGGCCAAAGAACTTTTCTTTTCATAGTACATAGATCAAAAAGTTAAAATCAACACACCTTTTAGAATTTTTCGATCAATAATAAGTGTTGTCAATAAAAAAAGTTCACATTTTGGAATTTCGCATGTTGTTACTACTTTAGCTCATTATTATAACCTAAATTTGGAAAAGGTGCATACAATGCCACACGATATGTTTGACATATCGTATTTGAGATGCTGTGAGATTATGGAGGTCCATTCTATGGAACTTCAAAATCTTCAGATGCGCATTGCAGTGAGGAGCAGAAGGGGCACCAGTACAGCCACTTATTGACCATCTCATCCCGAGCAGTCCCAGAGCTAGAGGCAGAAGCAGTGGAGGAAGAACTGAGTGCCCCAGCGAAGGTTGACCGATTTTAGTATATCCTCGAACAGATGGCTTCCAATCAACAACAGATGACATCGAAACTTAATAATCTCAACACCCAAATGCGGAAAGTCCATAAGAAGCAGCAAAACCTAAAGAAGGGGTTCCTTAACTTCTATCAGAGGAACAATTTTGAAGCTCCTTCACCAACAGCATCACCACTATCATCTGAATAAACTTTTCTTACCTTTTTATTTTTAATTTTATTTTTCTTTGGTGTGGTTTCATTTCATTTCATGTTTGTTTGGTTTTATGTCATTTTCTTTTGTTTGGTTTGATATCATTTTTTGTTTGGTTTAGCGCCATTTGTTAGATTCTATTTCTTTTTTTTAGTTTGAGGTCATTTTTGCTTATTTGGTGGTTGACTTATCACATTGAGGACAATATGAACTTTAAGTGTGGAGAGGTGACTTTGACTTTTTTAATTGCATTGTTTGCATTGTGTTAAATAGGATGCTTGGTTAGGCATATTATGTGCTTTATGTTTATGTTAACAATAGAACCATATTTGAATCATTCTAATAGATATGGCCATGAGATTCTGTCTTGCTAGTTATAATTAGATGGAATGCATGCTTGAACTCGGATTAGGCTACTTGAGTAGAAAGTGAACCATATATAGTGATGAAAAATAGTTGGTTACATAAGCTTAGTCATAAATTGACATTTGAACAATAAGGTAGTGAAGAGATGCATAATGAGTTTTCATTTGAGCCAATGTGAAGATTGAGCCATATGACTCCATCTATAGTCATTCTATTTTTTTGTTGAGTGATACTTCTATAGATTATTACCTTAAGAACTTGCTTTGAATCGGTTTGAATCTACTAGATTCATGCTTAATATAGATGATTTAGGCCTTTTTGTGTTAACCCTTGGCTTAAATAACTTACCCTTTAACCTTTTATTATCCTTTGCTACCCCTATTGAGCCTTAACCTTTTATTTCTTGAAAATACCCGAAATTTTAAAATCTTAAACTTTTTTTAACCTACCCATTCACAAGCTTAGTAGAGTATTAACTAATACATTAGTTGGGATCAGTGTGAAAATATACCGAGATGAATTGATTATATTTCTAGCTGTGGATTACATTGTATATAGTGCTATTTTGATTCATAGTTCATCTATGTATTTAGAAAAAAGAAGAAAAATGAAAAAAAGTGTTGAAAAGAAAAAAAGAAAAAAGGAAAAGAAAAGAAAAGAAAAAAGAAGAACAGGTGAGTAGCATCAATAATTGTAGAATATCAGTTATATTTGTATACCTTGGAGTTATGCTTTATTATCCCGTTTTCATCCGCTTTTTTACTTTATTAATGCTTGTGCTTAACCCTTTTTCTCTCTTTACCCACCTTAACCCTTACCACATTACAACCACAAACAATTCCTTTTGATCTATTTATGCTTGTAATCATTGTAAAGGAGAATTGATGTATTAGGAAGCCTATGGTAGTGTAGTTTCCGATAAGAAGTTTAAGTGAAATACTAACCATCAAACGCTTAAGAGAAATGAGTGAAGACCGTAAGGAAGATTCATTTTTACATTTTTACATACCTTTAAGTGATAGTTCCAATTGTTGAGTTTGCTTATGTACACCAATGAAAAAGTAGTCATGATATGTGTATTAACTTGATATTTAAGTCGGTTTAAATTTGAGGGATTGTATGCTTTGATCTTTGTGAAAATGAAGTGATAGAATTGATTGGTTGTAATTATTTTGCTGGAGGACAAACAAAGATTTTTGTGTGGGGATGTTAATAGGTGTGTATGACTCTATGTTTTTCTATGTAATTGACATGTATTTCTTACATAATTGTTGATTATTGTTGTAGTCTAGCATTCATTTTGTATGTTTCGTTGTTCTTTTATGTTTGATGTTAATTTAAGGTAAGAATTGACTATTTTTATGTAGGAAGGAAGATTGGGAAACTGAGAGATTGAGCTAGAGATCAAAGAGGAAAAAAAAAGAGGAAGTTTTCTGTGGCCAATTCCCGCGATCGTGAGAATTACAATCCGAGACAATAGGCGGGGCTTCATTAAACTTAGGATTTTTGGACTATTAAAGCATAATTAACCCTCCATCTTAGGGGAGAGATGAAACCCTTACGTAGAAACACCCCCCTTGAGTGAAGAACACAAGTTGTAAGCCTTGAGGAAGGATTGAAGTCAAGGATCATCATCAAGATTGGAGAAAATAGCACATCAACACCAAAATTGCAGATTTTGGCAAAGAAGGGAAGGAGTCCTTTTATTCAATTTTCTGTCAATTTTACTCTTCTATTCTTTGTAAAATGGTTTATTTTAATATTGAAGATGTTATGGAGACCATATTAGGCTAATTTAGTTTTAAGGGTTGCTATGAACTATTTTGTTATAGCTCCTATTTTATTGAATTGAATGAAGTTGTCTTTGATGATTAGTGATTTTATTTGTTATCTTGCAATAAATCGAGAGAGTGAGTGAGATTAATTGTGTAGGATTGTACAACGAGAGTTTGCAACCTATATACTTACAATCATCATGTCAATTGATTAGTTACAAGAGATATCTCGGCGAAGTCAATTCATCACCTCTATGATAGCTTAATAACTAGTTGAGTCGGTAGAGTCATTGGGTAGGTTGAGAGATCATCCAATTGATTCCTTTTAATGGACAATTAGTTATAACTTGAGACAGGGTAATTAATACATTCGGAAATCTAAGGTGAGACACAATTCAATTAATAAAATAGGAGGGAGACAAAATAAGGAAAAAAGTAATTTCTAGTCTTTAGATTCTTAAGTTCTGATTTTTCTACACTTTAGTATTGTCTATTGCTTTATGTTAGTCTTTTAATTTTAATTTAATTTTTCAGGTTATTTACATTAAACAATTTCATTTCTTAAAATAAAATTTCTAAATTAAGTGGTGTCTAAGCATCAATCCCTGTGGGATCGATATCTGCTCTTTCTAACTAAAAGTCACGACTCGTTCAATTATGGTTTTTTTTAGCGTAAAACAAGTAGATTGTATTACATAATTACACTCAACAAAGGTGTACTAAACTTGGGTAGAAGAAGCATGCATTTTTCTTTTTAATTACAGGGATTTATGCTCCAAAAGTGGTAAACACAAGTTTTAGGGATGTTACTTCAATTACTATCAAATTGTTAGAATTCGCCTTAGTAACATAAGTGCCTATTGAATTCTTCATACAGTTTCATTCTTCCCTAAGAAGTTTTTTGTATTCAAAGACTTTCACTACTAGTTTTTAGGAACCCCAAAATTTCATTCCTTGGATTTTTTTCCAAAATTTAATATCCAGCCCTCTTTAAGCTAAATTTACATATTTAGTTTCCGGAAGCGTGATTAGACATGAACTTCTCATTTTGTTGAAATAAGTGATTAATATGTCAACATTCTCGACACTTGTCTAATAACTAAACTATGTTAACTTCAAGCTTAGTCCTAAAATATTATGAAACAATCTTTTCATTTCTATTGTAGAAAGGTTAGAATTCTTAGGCAATAAAGCATACTAAGGGAAGGTGGCTCCTATTAATGAATTCGAGAATAACCTAAGCTTAAAGTCGTTAAAGTTTTTGTAACTAACTGATTCGCCACATTGTATGATGAATTTGACGATGTTTTTAATAGTTGATTAGTAATCTTCACTAGAAAACAAATTGAATTTAAAAATTCTATAACCATGAGGATAAGGATTCTCGTAGTCAATTTGTTCCATATAAGGTTTGTAAAATTTTGGGTAATTAAGTTGTCTTAAACTAGGCCTATACGAATCCTAAACACCTTCTCTTACATCTTCCAAATTGACCTATAAACTCATTTATAGTAGGGAGTATTAGGATTACAGTTTATAGCTATAATGTTTCCCCTAAACTCTATTGTAGTCCATTAGCTTCAGTCTTCACCCCAAATCCCTAATTTCTGAGAATTTGGGGCTTAACTATTTGTCCTCCATTACCAATATTAACATGAGGAGGCACCACATAAACATCCTCTCTTTTATGGGGAGGGACGTATCTTTCATCTATAAAGCAAGTAAATGTAAGGGAACTAGATTCTCTGATTTCTACTATATTAGGAGCAAGATACCCAGAGTCCTTCAAAGATTTGCTTTGCTAAAGTAGGTGAATTCTGCCTAGCAAATTATATCGGAGTGGTAGATAGTTATTAACCTTCTACGTCAATATCTTGATCATATTAGTCATAAAGGTCATGTTAGACTTTAACTCAAGAATTTCATTTGTGCAAATAATATTATTCTGTAATGGAAATTTTGGGTTCTGGCTAGTATTTCAAGTAACTTACAAGATGAAGATAAACATAAGGATAAAGTTAAGTAATCAAAGATAAGAATATATTTCTGGAATAGAAAATAAGATTAGATGTCATTTCAATACAATCAAATGATATTGAAGTGAATTGTGTGATGATTTGTTGGAAAAGTTAGGGTAGTTAGGAATTTTATATTCATCACCTAGCAGATATTATCTTATATTTGGCATTAATGTTGTCTTTATAGGTAAGTTTACATTGTGATTTTCTTAAGTATATAGATGGAATCATCATCATCATCTATTATTACAATAATGAGTTCAAGTTCAAGTAATGTCATTTGCTAATGGTGGCTAAAGGCCTCACTAAAGACTTCAAAGAGTGATCATAATGCTACCCGAAGATTTTATGGATGCTCAATTATCTAATGAGAATTTATTATTATTTGATTAATGAAATTGAATGTTAAACTTGTGTTTAAGTTTTTTTTAATGAAATTGAATGTTTTAGGTTCGGAGATGCAACTTTTTCAAATGGTACGATGAAGAATTTACTGAGAAAGTCATTCAAGTGATTTAAAAATTAAGGAGTGAATTATCAATGTTAAAGAAGGACATTGAAAGAAGCACAACTAAGGAGATTGAAGAAAAAATGAAGCTTTTGAATCATGTCATAAATTTACTGAGAAAAGATAAAAAATAAATTAAATGTATGTTAATGAACATTTTAATGGGATTTGTTATGACTCTAATACTTTTTATTTATAATTATGCTATGGGGATATTGTATTGAATTTCAACAATGTAATGGTTAATATTAATTTCAATTATATTATGAAAAATCGCTTTTGCAATTTATATATGAATTATGTAATGAAACAACAAGAATACTACTATATATAGCCAATAGACAATGAATAATTAACTTGTTGCATATCTTGCCAAATATGCACAAAAACGTAATCTAAAAGAGATAGATAGAGAGAGAGGGGTTATGTAACAACACATATTGATTTTACTTATGTAACACAAACATTTTTCATATTATCAATGGAGTATACATCTAAAAACTATTAGGACAAATATATATCAAATTATTAAAAAAGTTATATTACATTGTGTTATAACATTTGTCACCATTATCATTAGCACACATATGTTGTAACATCCCGTTACCTATGGGAGGTTATAATAGTAAATATGAGTGATAAATGAGAGCTTAGAAATACATTTTTCATGCTCATGCATAATATGGCATACAAATTCACGTGATTAGTGAAGGTCTTGCACATGAAAATAATTGTACATGCATTCATGAATAATTTCAGGTATAATTGGATTG
>JANZXR010000006.1:24050800-24073782 GCA_027575705.1 Erythroxylum echinodendron | reverse complement strand
AGCACATGTTCTTTAAATTCTAATAACTCCATAAGCTTTTCTAATTTAATCTCAATTCCTACTTTTAATCCATCAATTTCTCCTTTTTAATGACATTAATCCTAAAAAAAAAATTCTACCCCCAAAACATTATGATTAAAACCTAATCAAAATCAAATTAATCGAAATTGATCCTCAACAAAATCTAATCACATGCATTACTAGTATGGAGAGAATCGGGGTCCAACAAAGTGTTTGAATTGATTAAGGTATAAGAGGATGCCATTTTCGAGATGATCATCCTCAAACATGCTATTACAATGCAAGATGTGAGATATACTGAAAGCACCATGCTAAAGGTTCGAGAACCAAAAGTTTTGAGGGAACTCAGAATGCTAATGAACTTGAGAACTTCTTATGAGATATGAACTAGTATTTTACAACTACTAAGGTTTCAAATATGGAAAAGGTGGATGTCTCGGCAATGTATCTCGATGGAGATGCAAAATTATGGTAGAGAACTTGAACCTATATAGAAATCAATGATGGCCAACCTCCTATTGAAATATGAGATAGGATAAGAAAGGAGTTAAAGAATCAATTCATTCCTACCAACATTGCTTAGCCTGCAAGGGACACTTTGAAGTTGTTGAAGCATGATGGGTCAATAAGAGATTACGTTAAGAAATTAAGTTCCTTAATTCTTGATATTGAGAATATGTCAAATAAGGATAAGCTATTGAACTTCATGTTAGGTTTACAACCTTGGGCATAAATGGAGTTGCAAAGGCAACATATCAATGATGTTGTGGGTACTATTGCGGTTATGGAAATTTTGGTAGATTTCAGAGTGCCAAAGGAAACCAATGCCTTTTCCTCTTTTCAAAAATTGAAAGGCACTTACTAAAAAAAGTATGAATTAAAGAAGAAGAAAGAAAAAAGTGAGAGAAACGAGAATGATCACAAAGGAAAATCTAAGCAAAATGGGCAAACCTAATTAAGGTGAGAAGTCTTCAAGAAAATTCATGGTTGTTTCTTATGCAGTAGCTCTCATTACATTTGTGATTGCCCAACAAAGGAGAATTTGAATAACTTAATAGTAGATGTGGATGGTGAAATAAATCACTCGAAAGCAGTGCTTAATCCTATTTGCTTACTCAATGCTGTCAGTATGGTAATTTCTTTCGGTTGATTACTAAGCAATTGCAACAAACCTAAGAATCAACCGAAAGAAATTACCAATTGGTTCTAAACTTTCCTAGGGTTGATTACTCTCTATCGAGTTATAACTATTAACCCTAAATCATAAACCCTAATCAGATCATAGAGGTTGCAGTCTCTCAATTCACAACCTATCCAAAACCCTAATTAGTTATGAAGTTCTCTAATTAACTATCGAAAACCTATGCAAGATCTCCCTTCGTACAATTTTTTGATCTGATTCAATTCTTGTTCTATTAAATCACCTAACTCTTGTTAGCCCAATTTAATCATTTTTTATTTGACTCACCCTCTCAGTTTATTACCAAATTATAAATCATATAATTAAATCATAACAAATCTAATAAACATATAAACAATCAAATTTCCATTAATTCAATAATAAAATTCTGAAGGTGAGTTTAGAACATCCTCGACATTCTAGATTCTATCATTAACTATTTAGTCCAATTCTATATAATGATAAAACTGAAAATAAATAGGAAATACAATTTAAAAGGAGGATGGGAGGTAGCGATGTCAGGAAACCTCCTGATCCGGGAAATATGTTGAGTAAGCTTCTTCTCCTCTTCTCTCTTCCTTCTTCTCTTCCTTTATCTCTCTATGAATTCTCTCTGGGGCTTCTCAAGGTGGCTTAAGCAAAAGCTCTTTCTCTGCCTCTTTTCTTGTTCTTTAAATATCCTGTTGTGTTCTGAGCAGCCCTAGGGTTTTTTCGAGGTCCGAAAGGTTCAAAAAATCCCTTAAAATTTGACATTCTTGAGTGTCTGCACGTCTACACATTGTAGGCTATGATCGTGGTATGTAAGGCACAATTGTGGGCCGCTCCTTGTACTTTTATCACGATCGTCGCATTTAGGACACGATCATTGGCCAATTCTGGTGCTTCTTTCATGATCGTGGGCTGTTGTTTCAGCCCGAATGTCTCTGAAACTTCTCCGTTCTTCAATGTTGACCCTAAAATACTAACAAACACATTAAGGTATCTCAAAATATAGTATTTAAGCTCAAAGACTTATACTAACCCATGAAACACTCAAAATATAAATAATTAACAAAATAGCACAATTATAACCTAAACATATAGGATTGAATTAACAGCTAAACACATATCAAACTATGCCCAAAAATATGATGCAATTTACACTTATCAACATCCCCTTACTTAAACATTTACTTGTCCTCAAGTAAACAAACAATAAACACGCAAAATCACACAACACATAATGCAATAATGAGACAATATCTTCGTCTTTGTCAAATAAATTTAAATTTCGACACAATCATTTAAGTTATTCCAATTCATTAACATGCAAAATTCGCGACTAAGAACTCTGGAATAAACATACATATTAATCAAGACCCAAATTTTAGGTTATTCACCTTTTTTAATACACATTAATAATTATTTGGTGATTCAAACTCTGTAACTACTCCCAAGTACGTTTTCATGAAAAGTAAAGCTATTTACAAGTTTGATTGGTTTTCATTATAAAATATTTTTTTACTTTCGTAGACATAGGCCTAGTCTTTTACATAGAGAAAACATTGGTGATGAATGTCGATCCGATTACTTGACTAGGTCATGTTTTTATTAAGCTGCTTGGTTGGAACATCACTATAGCCTTTTGACTTGAAAGCATACATTTGTCATGCACGTTGATCTGAATACTCAGCCACATTATGTTCTCAACTAGCTATTAGCCCTATTCATAACCTGAAGGCCAACGGAATAGTTATTTATTTAAATTAACAAACACATTTTTTTATTGCCTACCTTGTTCCTTTAGCTACTTGTTTTCATAAAAAAATACTAGCAAAACTACTTTAGTCGAAAGACCTAAAATTATAAATGAATGGGACAACTTATAGGGTGATAAACTAACATTAAATCCTAACTAACTTACAAATTTAGCCAAATAACCCAGATTATTAATTTTGCGAGCTAATGAATCTTCACAACCTAATATATTATGTTCAAAATTGAATCAATTTCAATCCATCTAAGCCATCGACACATTCACACAATTCACAATATGCAACCTAACAAGCTATCATACAATATGCAAAATTCAAACTCAAAGTAAAACATATAACCCTCCCCACATTTGAACAACATATTGTCCTCAATGTGAGAAGGAGACAAACAAACATACATGGAAGGAAGAAACATAAAATAAAATTAAAAAATACAAATACAAATAAAAATACTAAATTTAGAAGAAAAGGGTTAAAAACAAAGTCTCACGGTGATGGAGGTGGGGATGGTGTTAGAGTTGAGAACAAATCTGCTAGACCCCTGAGATTGTTGCCTTATCTTGGAATTGCTTAAAGAAAGAAAGAATTAATGATCCCCATTCAATTCAAATTAGTAAGGTTTTATTAAAAGTTCAAAGAAACTCTAACTAAACGCAACAATTTCAATAGAACTATTAAACGTGCTAATTTATGGTCATTAACTTGACCTTACATCCATGAAGGTGTCTTAATTGTTCGAATAGAAGGAAATGACTTTCTTGTCCTTGGGAATTTCTTCTCTGAGATATAGCTTGCAATGATGCCCGTGGACCTTAAAAGTTTCCTTGTTAGCATTGTCCAATTTAAGGGCTCATTGAAAATTTGAATGACCCCAAAAGGTCCACTCCATCTAGATTTTAACTTCCCTGGAAATAGCCTCAATCTTGAAAGCAAAACTGCATCTCCTACTTTAAATTCCTTTTGTTTAAGACAAGAATTGTGCCATTTATTTACCATTTCCTTATAGAGTTTGGCATTTTCGTACGCATTATAACTAAGCTCTTCAAGTTCATCTAGTTGTAAAAGTCGCTTTTCGCTTGCTTTCTTCCAATCAAAATTTAATGCTTTTATCGCCTAGTACGCCCAATGTTCTATAACACATCCTACTTCCACCGCCCATGTATCCGTACATCCCGAGGACATTCGGATATATGCCCTATAAAAGCGGCATGCTATAGCTGTCAAATAACTCTCATTGCAATTTTTTTTCTTTTACCAACATCACATGCATTTTTCAGAAAATCAATAATCAAGTTTGGCCCATTTTATTCATAAACATATTTTGTTACAAATTGCAATTAATAAACATATCATCATAATTTCAAAAACTTCATTTGGGCCCATTACGCTTACAAAGCATATTTAGTCAGACGGTTATTACAAACTGAATTCATTTGTACAACAAATAATGCTTGCGAAATACAATGGTTAATATAAAAATAACAAAACACATGTGCAGACTCCAACTGATCCCGATCTCTATCTCTTATTTGACTTCAGCGGCTATATTTCTAGTTTGTCTAACTAGGTATCTCCTCTGAGCTTGAAAAAAAGTTGCAATTTTGTTGAGTTTTGTGAACTTAGTGAGCTACCTATCATCGATGGCTCACTTATAACACATAACATAAACAGTTCATGTAATCAAATAATTCATATCACTTCATTAATTCATCATATAGCATCAATTAACACTTTATTCATTTATTTCACATTTCACATTTGAACAATTCAAACAATGCATTTCATTCATTTAAATATACATATCAATTATACATGCATGTTTATGAGACTCACTTTCAGTTGTTATTGTTATGACCAAGTGCCTATAATTGTCCTATATCCATTGTGGATACCGAGCTCATTAATAGTTATCCCTTACTCGTTGGAGATACAAGGCTAATTTTACATAGTGAGCTAAAGGCTCTTACCACATTCTGAGCTTTAAGCTCTTTTTAACTTTCTGAGCTTTAAGCTCTTTTTTGATAGCTACTCCAGTCATAATAGCCTTTATGTTGTCATGCATTCATGCAATGCTATGCATCACATTCACATATATTCAATCAATCGTTTGTGCTCAATTTTTCCACATTCACATTTATCCTCGAACCTTATTCTGACGTTTAACAATTAATTTGAGAATCACTTATTCAGTCAAATTCATATACAATAAGTACTTCCAATGAGTTTTTCATGCATCAAAAACCTCAGACTTTCAATGTCTAGAATCAAAGAATTCATATCACATAACAATTCAAAATAGAAATTACAACAAACAATTAAACATATGAGACCATCTAGGTTACTCACAGTACACATTTTCTTTATGATTTAAAAATATCTGAATGTTGATGTTGAATCATGTGTATTAACATCATGTAATACACATATTACACACACATTATTAATTACACGATCACATAAACATTCAATTATACTAGCAAAACTACTTTAGTCGCAAGACCTAAAATTATTAATGAATGGGACAACTTATAGGGTGATAAGATAACATCAAATCCTAATTAACTTGCATATTTAGCCAAACAACCTAGATTATTAATTTCACGAGCTAATGACTCTTCACAACCTAATAGATTATGTTCAAAATTAAATCAATTTCAATCCATCTAAGCTATCGACACATTCACATAGTTCATAATATGCAACCTAACAAACTATCATACAATCTGCAAAATTCACACTCAAAGTAAAACCCATAACCCTCCCCATATTTGAACAACACATTTTCCTCAAAGTGAGAAGGAGACAAACAAACATACATGGAAGGAAGAAACATAAAATAAAATAAAACAAAAATAACAATACAAATAAAAATTACTAAATTTAAAAGAAAGAGGTTAGAAACAAAGTCTCATAGTGATGGAGGTGGGGAAGGTGTCAGAGTTGCGAACAAATCTACTGGACCCCAGAGATTGTTGTCTTATCTTAGAATTGCTTAAAGAGAGTAAAAGAATTAGTGATCCCAAATCAATTCAAATTACTAAGGTTTATTTGAAAGTTCAAAACAACTTTAACTAAACCCAACAATTTTAATCGAACTACTAAACGTGCTAATTTATGGTCAATAGCTTGACCTTACATCCATAGAGGTATCTTAATTGTTTGAAAACAGAAGGAAATCACTTTCTTGTCCTTGGGAATTACTTCTCTGAGTTATAGTTTGCAACGATTCCTGTTGACCTTAAAAGTTTCCTTGTTAACATTGTTCAATTTAAGGGCTCCATAATCAAAAACGTGAATGACCCCAAAAGGTCCACTCCATTGAGATTTTAATTTCCTTAGAAGTAGCCTTAATATTGAATTATATAGCAAAACTGCATCTCCTACTTTAAATTCCTTTTGTTTAAGATGAGAATCGTGCCATTTCTTTACCATTTTCTTATAGAGTTTGGCACTTTTGTATGCATTATAATAAAGCTCATTAAGTTCATCTAGTTGTAAAAGTCGCTTTTCGCCTACTTTCTTCCAATCAAAATTTAATTTTTTATCGCCCAGTACCCCCAATGTTCTGTGAAACACCTCACTTCCACAAAACACGTATCTCTACATCCCAAGGACATTCGAATACACACCCTATGAAAGTAGCACGCTATAGCTGTCAAATAAATCTCGTTGCAATTTTTTTCTTTTACAAACAACACATGCATTTTTAAAAAAATCAATAATCAATTTTGGCCCATTTTATTCATAAGATTTTTTGTTACAAGCATTACAATTAATAAACATATCATTGTAATTTCAAAAAAGTCATTTAGGCCCATTACGCTTTTAAAGCATGTTTAGTTAGACTGTTATTACAAACTGAATTCATTTGTACAACAAATAACGCTTACGAAATACAATGGTTAATACAAAAATAACAAAACACATGTGCAGACGCCAACTGATCCCGATCTTTATCTCTTATTTGACTTCAGCGGCTATATTTCCAGTATGTCAGAATTGGACTTAGGTTTACACTTCATTTGTACAATATTATTCTAAGTTCATCATTCTATCATTCATCAAAGTCATTCTAACATTCTAAGATCACAAGGCATCCAATTTATCATTCATCTTTACTGAATACTCATCATTCATATTGATGGAATCACATTAGCCATTATAAGTTAACCTTCATTCCCATAAGATCTCAAAATTCCAGATTTCTACACTTAATATTTAACAATCTATTCTTACATTAAATCCTTGATCACTACCTAAATATGTCACTTATTTAATCACTTATTCATGCATCATTATAGGTTCAATTCAAGCTTTATTCAAGCGTAGAAGCATCATAGGAAGCACCTTATCCTTAATTAGTTCAACCATTACACAAATCAAGACATTTACATGAAAAATAACTGCCCACGATTGTGGTGGTCCTTGCCACGATCGTGAAAGAAGTTAATCTCCCACTTTTCCTACAATTTTTGAGTTTTTCTCAGGACAGATTTTCAGGTCAGTTTTGTATAACCATTATGACCTAGAAAATGAGGTGTTTATGTAACACCTTCTTCTAAAAAATATTCCTATATGTCTTAAGTTTATAATGACATAAATTCTATATAGTTTGGTTCCGTATTATGCAAGTTATACCCAAAATACTAAAGACTATTCTCAAATGGCGACAACACTCAGTACTTAACTTCAAATCAAATTTCAAAATCCTTAGCGACAGAATTCAAATTCAATTCCTTCATAAAAATTGTATAAATATGTCTCTATTTTAATCTTATATTAAAATAATCCTATTTGGATATCTACAGATCAAGTTGTGGCTAAAATTCAGATGTATGTTTAGTGAAAATACTACAGCTAATATATTCCAGCCATTCTCTTGCATTCCCACAATCATGGATGCATTCCCATGATCACGGGTTATGCAAATACGAAACTCCCATAAGTTATCTTCCAATTTTTCCACCTTTTTAACTGCTATGTGTTACAAAAAAAGACATCTTGTGCTTAGTCCATCATCTCTATTTCATTTCCTCATCAAAATCACTTCAATTCCATCTCAAAGACTTCCATCAAACAAACCATACATTATTGTTCATAAATCATACAAAAAAAAAAAAAAACAAGATATAAACTCATTCATTTCTTTATGATCATTTTATCACCAACTATCATCATATATGCATCTATTCAGACAACCTATGAAGAACTAAGTTTAACTTATATGTTTAGCTCCAAAGCTTCTTAAAATCATCAACTAACCCTAACCTCCAAACATCTTATGATTATCATTATTCAAGGTGGAAGGGTTAGGTCTTTTTTGAAAAAAGAAGAAGACAACAAGAATCTTGAAGAAACAAAGCGAAGGAGTTGGGAAAAAATCAACACTGATGAGGGTTGTGAAACAAAATTGTGGAGAAGAAGCAATAAAGAAGCTGAAGAAGAGAAGCATTTACGAAGGAATGAGAAAATAATAAGTTAAAGACAACAAACTGTTAGTCTTTCACTTGAAATAATCATGTGGGATGAATGGTGAGTGGTGGTGACACTTGTCAATTCCACTTGTCACCTCCCCATAGTTCCAATTGGGCCTCTTTTAATAACTAGTCTATTTGTCTCCAATTTCTATTCCAATTGTCTCTCAATTTTCTATGACATTTGTCAATAAATCTTAATGTAATTTATCAATAATTTCCATTGTAATGTGACACTTATTTCTACTACCATTTATCAATTGTTCTGCTAGTTGATATTTTTCCTAGTCTAAAAATACTCATAATTACTAGAAAATTCCCATATTTCACCAAAAATTTTAAATCACTAATTATACACACTAACTCAATTTTTAAGACACATAATCCACAATTCACATTATAATCACCTTAAATATCAATTATACCAAGTAAATGTCAAATGAGTGCATATAGTCATTGAAATGTGTGCAAAACAATCAAATTCATTTGTGTGTATACTAATATTATGCATGAGTATGAAATGCATTTTGCTAATCTCTTATTGCTATTTCTCATTTACAGAAATCTAGGGTTCTAACCCTTAGTATGGAAATGAAATGTTACATTCTAGTTCAACTGGAAAATTTACAAGCTTTTTTGTACACAAGACTATAAGGAGTTGTTTCGATAGGTGTTTTGAAAGTAGTCTTATAAGCCTATAAGGCATTGTCTAGCTTTATTTCCCAATTCTTCCTAGAGTTGCTCATCGTCTTTTCCAAAATTTCTTTTAGCTCTCGATTGATAACTTCCACTTGGCCACTAGTCTATAGATGGTAAGGTGTAGCAACACAGTGGTGCACTCTATATCTTTTTAAGAGGACATCAAAAGATCTATTGTGGAAAAGTGTACCTACATCACTTATTATCATACGTGGCACTCCAAATCGATTGAATAACCATTTGATGAACTTTTGCACCGCCTTTCCATCATTGGTTGGAGATGCGACTACTTCAGCCCAATATGAAACATAATCCACCCCCACTAGAATGTTCATGTTTCTCATTGAAGATGGGAAAGGACCCATAAAGTCGATGCCACAAACATCGAAGACTTCCACTTCTAAAATGTTGGATAAAGGCATCTCATCTCTTTTGGAAATGTTACCTATTCTCAGGCATCGATTGCATTGTTCCATGAAAATTTGAGCATCCTTAAACAATTATGGACATAAAATCCACTCACAAGTATCCGAGCTGCCATTTTGTTAGCTCTATAATGTCCAGCTTATTGACTTTCATAACATTGCTTCAAGCTGTCCAACATTTCCTCCTCCAGAACACATCGTCGTATTAACCCATCAACATATGTTCTATATAAAATTGACTCATCCCATAGATATCGGTTACAATTATGTAGGAATCTCTTTCTTTATTTGTAAGATAAATTAGAAGGAAGTTTACCACTGGAAATATAATTTGCGATATCGATAAACCATGGTGTAGCCAACTTTTGAGTAGCATTTAGGTTTCATCTGGGAAATTTTCATTAATATCTTCACTTAGCTTGCATTCCCTTCCTTCTAGTATGGATAAGTCGTCTGCAACCACATTTTCTGCTCCCTTTTTATCTCCCACTTCTATATCAAATTCTTGTAAAAGTAACACCCATCGAATGAGCCTTAGTTTTGCATCCTTTTTGTTGAAAAGATATTTTAATGTCACGTGATCAGTGAATATGATTACCTTTGATTCTAAAAGGTATTGTCGAAACTTATCACATGTATACACTACTGTAAGTAATTCCTTCTCTATCGTGGTGTAATTCAGCTGAGATCTTGCACGGGTTTTGCTGATATACTAGATCGCTTGCAACATTTTCTCTTTCCTTTGGCCCAATACACAACCTATAGCTTGGTCGCTTGCATCACACATAACCTCAAATGGAAGTGTCCAGTCTGGTGGTGATAGAATTGGTGCTGATATTAATGTCTCTTTTAGTTTGTTGAAGGCAGACATACACTTGTCATCAAACACAAAAGGCACATCTTTAACTAATAAGTTTGTCAAAGGTCTTGCAATTTGTGAGAAGTCTTTGATAAATCGACAGTAAAATCTTGCATGAATTAAGAATCCTCACACGGCTTTTACACTGCTTGGTGGGGGAAGTTTCTCTATAACTTTTATTTTTGTTCTATCGACTTCAAATCCTTGGTGTGATATTTTATGCCCTAACACTATCCCCTCTTGCACCATAAAATGGCATTTCTCCCAATTCAGCACCAAGTGTGACTCTTCATATCTTTGAAGAACTCTGTCCAAATTGGTTAAACACAAAGAGTCTCCAAAAATTAAAAAATCATCCATTAATACCTCCATTATATCTTCAATCATGTCAGTGAAGATAGACATCATGCATATTTGAAATGTAGCTGGGACATTACATAGTCCGAAAGGCATTTGTTTGTTTGTGAAAGTACCATAAGTGCAAGTGAATGTGATCTTTTCTTGATCATCGGGATAGATACAGAGCTAATTGTATCCTGAATATCCATCTAAGAATTAATAGAACGAATAACCAACCACCCTTTTTATCATCTTGTCTATGAACGGGGGAGGAAAATGATCTTTCTTAGTCACTGATTTGAGTTTGCGATAATCTATACACACTCTCTATCCTGTGACAATTCTTATTGAAATTACTTCTCCACTCTCACTTTCTGTTATCACCATTCCACCCTTTTTAGGTACATATTGTACTGGACTGATCCAATCACTATCAGAGATGAGCTAAATTATCCCTGCATTTAACAGTTTGAGTATATCCTTCTTGACCACCTCCTTTATATTAGGGTTCAACCTTCATCAACGCTCCCACACCATTCTACATCCTTCCTCTAGGTTTATTTGGTGCATGCAAACATTTGGGCTTATATCTCGAATATCAGCAATTTTCCATTCGATGGCTTTTATTTACTTTCTCACAATTGATACCACCTTACTTTCTTGTTTCTCATTCAATTGATTGGAGATTATTATTGATAACATTTGACCTTCACCTAGAAAGGTATATCCGAGATGTGTAGGTAAAAGTTTAAGCTCTAATGTGGGTGGTGTTTCTGTGGATGGTGGTATGGTTGCTTCAGTTCAAACTAATTTATCTTGATGTGTTTGAACATCCAACTCCTCCATCTCATCATCTCCTCTAGACTCAAGTTTTTCATATCCATTATTTGTCACTGTTGCCATTGACTGTACTTTTGTGATGCAAATCTCAACTTGTTCTTACAAATTTTGATCCATAATTTCAACCTTCATGCACGTGTTGTTTGGTCTTGGGTTCTTTAAAACCATATTCATATTGAATTTGATATGATCTTCACCTATTTAAAGTGTTAATTTCCCTTCGTGAACATCAATTATGGCTTTCCCTATATTCATAAATGGTCGACCAAGGATTAGTGGATAGATCTTATTTTCTTTAAAATTGAGAATTGTAAAATCTACCGGAATTATGAACTTGTCCATTTGCATCAGAACATCTTACACTATTCCAAACAGTCTTTTAATAGATTGATTAGCCAATTGAATTAACGTCAATGTTGGCTTGACCTTAGCCAGCCCTAACTTCTTCTGTAATAGCTCGTTCCTACACTTATAGAATAATTGTTAGATGGAGCCATATCATGTGAGAATATATGAAGAGCATTCTATAGGCATGCATTATATTTGCACACACATATGAATCATGAATTAGAAACATTGTAATGATAGTATATGCTCTTAATTGACACTTCTTGGGATATGAAAGATTTTAAGTGATGATGATGCAATTGTGTGTTGATTATGTCATCGATCTTGTTTGATGATTATAATTAGTGAATTGGGAATTTATTAATATGATTAAGTAATTGATAAAGTGGTGTGAGCACCTAAATTTAAAAAAAGATGTTAAAGAGTAAGACAAAATGATACGTGGACATTTAGGTAGAATAGGCCTATGAAATGGTGACATATGGAATTAGGAATGAGTGACATGTGGCTTACCTAATTGGATGAAAAATGGAATGATTACATGAGTGGCAAGTGGCCCTTTAAATTTGTGACAAATGGCACCTTAGACTTATGACATGTGGAGCAATAGAATTGTGACACATGTAGCCTTACAATTGGTGACACTGTAGCCTTATAAGTACTGACATATGGAGGCTTAAATGAGTTACATGTGAAGCCTAAAGTAAGTGACACATGGACCAATAGAATAGTAACATATGGACCAATAGAAGGACAACATATGTACAAATAAAATGGTGACACATGGACTAATGAAATGAAGACATATGACATAGCTCTCCATTTGACAAGTGTCCCACCTCTCCACCACACATTTCTACCCCACGAATTTTTCATTAGAAAGATCATCTTTCTTCATGTTTTCAGTCTTATGTTTCCTCCTTCAATCCCTCACCACCGACTTTCTCACACCATCTCCGAAAACCTTGAGTTTTGTCAACTTTAGTGGTCTACATCTTGTGATTGGAAATCCTTTGTTTTCTATCTTACGATTGCAATATTTTTGAAGACTTGAGAGGATTGATTAGCTTGGAAATTAAGGAGACTTTAGTTGAATAAGTAAGTGATTGATTGCCCTATTATGTTATATGTTAGCATAACATATATGATGATTGATTGGAGATGAATTGTACATAAGGTTGATGATGAAGTATGTTGGGATGATTTTTAATTTAACTTAAACTGGGGACATATGGATACAATTTTCATGAAGGAATCGAATTTGAATTCTATCTCTAAGGGTCTTTAAATTGGGCTTAAAGTAGAGAACTGTGTGTTATCATGGTATGAGAGCAGTCTGTAGTATTTTGGATATAACTTACAGAATACTAAACTAAAATGTATGAATTTCATGTCATTAGAAACGTACAACATATAGGAACATTTTTGTTGAGAAGTTGTTGCCTAAATAACTCATTTTCTAGGACAAAATGGTCATACAAAACTAACCTGAAAATAGATCTGGAAAAGCCGGAAAATGGGAATGACATTTACATGAAATATATTTCTTTTATGTGATGTTTGAGACAACAAATGATAAGATACTTTCCTATAATGCATTTAGGCTTGAATGAAGTTTGACATGAACCTAATATGATGCTTAAATAAATGATTAAATGTGTGAGTGCTTAGGGTGATAATTGAGGTTATAATTAAGGAAATAGATTGAGATTAATAAGATAAAGTAAATGGATAGATTTTGGGGCAAGAGGCATAACTTTCTCCTTGGATGTCAGATTAAGGTCATTTAAGTATTCTTTCAAAGAGGACTCTAAGTTCTACAATGTTTGTTAAGACTCAGAGGAGAGATTTTGTTTTCAAAATGGTTACATTTTCACATTTCTGTAAGTGACCCGTAAATATTCGCCAGATGTCCCTCTAAACGGACATAAGCAGAGCTGGAGAATTGGAAAACCCGAGAATGTCCACCTAGTGGACGTGAAGTCCACCTAACAAACCTTCAATGGCCATTTGGACTAAAATTGCTCCGAAAGACAGTATATATGGTTATAGGTCCGCCTTACAAACATAAGGTCCACCTAACGGATAAAGATCCAATGAAATTGTGAGAATAACAATATGAAATGAATGAAAGTGTTCATTTAATGCTAGAATAACTTTAGTGAATGACTGAGTGATGAAATTAGAATAATCTTGTATAATTGAGGTGTAAACCTAAGTTTAAATTAAGCGGATATGAATTAAGATTACGATATGTGAATTAGGGAAATATACCCAGAATAGTCAATTGAGTATGCATTGAATATGAAGCATATACATATGCATGGTTGAACAATTATATGATTGATAAACATAGTAATATGTGGATTATGTGTGTATTGTATGATATAGAAATGCCAGTTGATCAAAAACATCCAACCATTATCGGATCATCAAGGCAATAGTTCACTCGTGGTACATTGTGAGTCAACCTAGATGTGTCAACTCAATTATATGTGTTTTTCTGTTTGAGTTATATGTGTGGTGAGATGACTTAGATATATCACACCATGCTTGAATTGCTCTTGTTTAATGTTTTATATATTGAACTGTTACTGGTTTGATTGTGATAATTCTAGATAGCAATTATCCAAGGAGATCATTATTTGGGACTGTATTGGAAGTGCTCATTGTATGTGAATTTGACTGACTAAGTGTTATTTGATATTATTATTGAGTGTCTAACCAAGGTCCGATGATAAATATGAATATAAATGTGTATAAAATAAGTGATACTCAACTGAATGTTGAATGCCATATTTTGATTCGATGTTTGTGATGAATGACTGTGCATACCGAATAAAGGTGATTGATAGCACATAATGTGAAATGATGCATTTTATGAAATTGATGTGCATGATTAGGTAAAAGAGTTGTGACCGAAGTGACCAGCCTAAAAAAACCTGTTATCCACAAGGGATATGGGTCAGTACTCGAAATAAAACCGGTATCCATAAGAGATATGGGTTGGTACCTGAAATAAGCCCGGTATCTAAAAAGGATATGGGTCAGTGCTTAAAATAAGCCCAGTATCCACAAGGGATATGGGTCAGTACCTAAAACAAGTCCGATATCTACAAAGGATATAGGAAAATTAATTGGCTCTTAGTCACAACAAAATAAAAATGAAAGTTGAGTCTCTTGTGCATTGCATTGCATATATATTTCTTGACATGTATCATGTGAATAGTTGTAAAAAGTTATTAAATTATGTTGACACAATGATGTGAAACATTGTATGCATATTGATGAGATGAATGATTAGGTTACTTTGAAATGATTATATGAGATGTTTGTATTCATAATGTGTTTATTGAAATATGTATATATATTGTGAGTTGATATATAGAATTGGAAGATGTGTTAAATGAGAACTGATTCTGAACAACATGATATACATGTGAATTTGGTTATTGCTTGTAATATTTATGTCCTATCATGGGTAAGTACATTTATCATGTAATGAATATATGAAATGTTTGTATTCATAATAGACTTGTTGACATATGATGAATACTGTGATCAGGTCCTCAATTCTGAGCGATATGATATATGGGATTTGATTTTGAATAATATGAGATACTGATTGAACTATGTTATATAGTTGTGATATTTATGTCTGTTTTGAGTGAGCACATCAATGATGGTTCACTCACTGAGTTCACAAACTCATCAAAATTACACCATGATTTTTTAGGTTCTGGAGAAATGTAGCTAGTTTATTTGAAGTAACTTCTACATTCGAATATGGGTCAATGTCAGGATCAGTTATACTTGTAAATGCCTTAGTTATGTTGTATTAAGAATTGTATCTCTCAACTGTTGTATATTGTTCATCTGAATTTTGGAAATATAATGACATTTGAAACTATATATGTTTGTGCATAGAAATGTAACAATATGATTATTGGAAAGTTTTATATTATATGTGATGCATTAAAAAGTAAAAATGAATTGATTTAATAGTCTTAACGTGCCATTTTCGTAGAATATATCCCCAAATATCCTTCAGTATGTCGAGTATATGCCCTATAAGAGTAGTATGGTACATTTTGGTATCAGAGCCTAGGTTTGGCATCTTACATAGGTATTTATCCTAATATATGTCAAGGTATATGCAACTTGAACATGTCATAGCATGCAGTGGCAACTAATCCCCAGTCTTAGTTACATTTAAATAAGTCACATGCCTGAACATTCGTTAGGAGTCCAAACTGTTAGAAGCAATGAAAGGAATGATGACCTGTTAGAGTGAGGGAAATGAAAAGTTGTTAGTATCATGACATAGCAGATTTAGTAAAGATTGAAAATGGGTTGGAAAACAAAAAGGGGGGCAATAAAAGTGTTGTATCGATCATGTGATTGAATATTTATTACTAGGAGATCTTACATGGTTTGAGAAGTTAGACCTAGATTCAATGAATTCATATTCGTGGTTATATTATCGAATATGACATCAGTCTTAAGCCGTGGTTGTACATATTTGCATTGATGTGAATGTGAATATATTTTCGTAGATTGAACTGAGAAAACTAGAGATGTAGGTGGAAATGATAAGATTTAAAGTGCATAAATAAAGTTGAAAGAAAAACCAAAATTTCTATTGCTTGAGAGGTTGAACTTGGAACTAAAATGATTGTTTAACTATCATTTTAAGAGCTTCTAATTTAGTACAAGGTTATATATTGGATCTGATATTAGAAATTTCTGATGGTTACGCATCTTATATTTTTGAATTTATTGAGAACATACTTATGTAAGATGAAATAAATGATAACTGAGAGACGAAATAAATGATAGTGATATATGTAGAAGTTCTCAAGGTTAATTTGACTAGTTATTGTAAGTGCACATCCAATAATATGGTTACCTTGGTGAATGATGCTACTGAGCACATCTGTATTATATGCTTGGATATTGCACAAGAGTAATCTATGATATATTGAATGCATTTAACCACTAGTCCCTTTAGGAAAAAAATTCTAAGATGAAGCAGAGTATTACATTGGAAGCGTGAATTTATGTGGATATATTGAAATGGTAACCATTAAAGATAGGTAACTTTTCTATAGTCATAAGATACTCAAATGTTATGTAGAATCAATTGAGATCAAGCTATTATTAGCTAGAAATATTAATTGATGACCTTTTAAAAATAAATCTCTAGATAAGATGTAATAGTCTTAATGGTACATACCAATGCATAAGAATAAATGTGCATGCTCACTACATCACCGAGCTTTAGTATATAAAATGTTCTGATTATGTAAGATATGAAAGAAATTGGTTTTTTTGAAATATTATGAATGGTTGAAAAGTAATGATGAATATAGTTGACTGAGAAAGACTTTATAAACAATACAAGTAACTTTGGAGAGAAATCTTCTTTTATGAAGACTTCCACTGAATTATATCACGTAGAGCAAATGTTCCATTTTTAGGAATTGATGAATGTTGAATAGATCAAAGGTGAATGTTGGAGTCGGATAATTATAATACTCAGGATGAGGAGCTGAATATAACATAGGGATTGTACATATATATTTTGTGTTGTTGTAAAGAATCTGAACTATGTTATTGAACTCTGAACTCGAGAAGATGTTATTGTGTAGTGCCCCCTCATTGTAGGGTACAAACCGGGATGCTTGGAGGTCATTCCGGTACATATCTTACGATAAGAGCGAGCTACATTCAATCACTACATTCACTTCACATGGCATCATATCACTATTTTCTTATAAAGCATCATAAGAAAATCACACTATTTTAAAACCAACTTTTTCCTCATTTTACTTCACAAAACGGAACGCCTACATTGTACCTTTAAACACTTACTGCATATACGTCATCAAAACCTAGTATAAAAGTACTACATGAAAGAGGAAAATAAACAAAATTTATATAATCTATCCAAAAATCCCAACTGACCGACCTTTGAGCTATGACTTCTCTTGCCATATCACAACCAACATAGCTGGTAGAGCCTCTCAGTAGCTAGAGTCATCTCTTGGTGTTAAAAAGACAACGTTGCATTTTTGGTGAGTTTTGTGAGGTAACCATCATTGATGGTTTACTCAATTCATGCAACCCATCATTTCACATAACAAAATTTCAAAAAATTGCACTTTAAATCAGTATCACATTTTCACTTAAGCATAGGCAAATTTTTGCATTTTAATCAATCAAATGTACTTATCAAAATGCATATGGAATACTTATGAGACACTTTCCCAATTTTTACGTTGTTGTGACTGAGTGCTTGAACTGTCCCGTATCCATTTTGAATACCAGGCTTATTACTAACTGTACCTTATTCGATGAGGATATAAGGCTCACATATATAGTGAGCCTTAGGCTCTTAATCACTGTTTGAGCTCGAGGCTCTTTGCATACATTGAGATTTAAACTCTGATCGGTGGCTACTCTAGTCACAATTGCCATTATCTGATCATGCATTCATGTATGGAATGCATCTCACATTTTCAATCAATCATGTCATAACACATTTAGTTCTTCACATTAACATTCAAGTACCAATTTAATAGACATTCCACATTTCACAGTCATTGGACCTTCTGTCTGGAATCAACAATGAAGTAGCATTCATTCAATCATTTCAAAACAGAAATTAAGCAAATAAGTAATTAAGTGAGACCGTCTAGGTTACTCACAAGTTGGTCCTGAAGCTAATTCCTGGAAGTTTCGGCAACGTCTAAAGGTTGACATTCCAGTTGCTCCTCTATATCAAACACCATACACATATATCACAATTTGTACAATCATAAGTGTTTAATAATGTACATGTATGAAATGAAATATGTATAATGCATGTTCAAGACAATCTCGAGTATTTATCCATAAATTTCATCAGAAAGTCATTCTCATATCAAAACTCATCTAAGTATAATTTATACTTAGGTTTTGCCTCATTAAAACCATTAAAATCTCTATTCCTTTCTTATTGACTCACTTCAAATTTTTCCAAGTCACACTTTCGGGTCTACTGTTACATGTTCTTTTTTAATGAGAAAATGAGGTAATTTGAGGATACATTCTTCTAGAAAATTGTTCCCATATTTCTTATGTTTCTATTGACACCAAAATCACTCAATTTGGTTCAGTAATTTGGAAGATATGCCTCAAACATTTTCAGGCTGTTCATATTCAAAAACAGTGTACTATATATAAATTCCATCCAAACATTAACCATCTTAGAGACTAAATCACAATTCGAATTCTCATATGATTTTTATCCCTATTTCTCTAGTTTATTCCAAATCAAATATCATCTCATTCGAACATCTAGAGAAGAAGTTATGGTTAAAAGAAACAAGACTATCCAGTTTGCAAATTTCTCTCGGGTGGTTAGATCAATTGCAAGTCATGGCTGCTATTGAGGGAAACAGTAACTTGATGTGAAAAATAAACATGAGTCTTGCAATTAAATCATGGCCTTGGTAGAGGAAAGTAACGGGGGTGCAGGAGTCATGGGTGTGACAGAAAAAGATAAAAATTAGGTGAGAGCACAAGTTAGACCTATCTATGTTTATCACTCAATCTATCTCGATTCCTTTCATATGGCTATTATTTTTAGTATAGAGGTAGAGAAATGTCTTACGAGTTCAATGGTTCAAGTTTCATCTCATTTGGAGGTCGGACGAAAAAGATATTACCAAACCAACCATCGGATGTTCATCACCCCTGAAAACTTCAAAGTCGCTATCATACAATTCTTCTTCTTCTTTACAAAAATCTCTACTTTAAACCTCTATAACTTTTGATCCAAAACTACAAAAATAACAAATTTTATATAAAAGGACAGATAAAAGAAAGATATATAACTTTCATAAAGATCATCTTATGAAAATCCATCTAGGTCCGTACAGTAAATTCATGGGAGTTTCAGATCAAAATTATAACTCTCTTACTATTCATTCTCATAAATTCTCAGCCTTCATGTCACTTTTTGAGGCTCTTAACTACAGAATTAAAATTTGGTATCTTCATGAAAAATATATCCATATATCTCTAGTTTAATTCAATTTAAGAATCTATCCATTTGGATAACTATAGGAAAAGATGTTCCTAAAATACTGAACCATGTTCAGTGTAGAAAAAATTCACTATCCACGTCACACACATTCAACTCACAAAATCAAGTCATCAATCCACATTTCTCATCATTCTAGTTTCAATTTAACAATACCCATAAATTTAAAGCATAAATTACTTGGTTTCACTTAAATTTCTTCAAAAACAACAATAGCCCTAGCTCCTAAACATCACACATACATCATCTTCTTGAAGGAGTTACGGATAAGTTTTCTTATGGAAATGAGGAAGAAGATAGCAAATATGCTAGTAGTAAATGAAGGAAAATGTGATCTTCAAAGTTGAGTTGGTAGACATTGAATAAAACGAAAATGATGAAGGAGGAGAGAAGAGAGTCACGAAGAGGAAGATGGGAAGAACCAAAAAAAAAAAACCAAATAGACTTTTAAATGAAAAGCAACATGGAAGGCAACAAAATGGGCTTTAAAACTTAGTGGACTTAAGACATTATTTGGCAAGTGACATTTGTCACTTGCCATATGTCTAATTCATATAGCCTAAATCTAATTTCTATTCTAATTGTCTCCTAACTTTCACTGGCACTTGTGAATAAATCATAAAGTCACTTATCGAAATTTCCATCCCCATTGGACAGTAATTTCTACTACCATTTACTAATAGTTTTGCCACTTCTAGTCCAATAATTCCCAACAAATTTCCAGAAATTTCTCAAAAAATTTCAAAAATTCTAATTCCACAATTTTCAACTCATAAAAACCACAATTCTTAATAAAAAATCACATTTAGAAACAATTATACCCAAAATGTCAATGAATGCAAGTATAGTCATTTTCATGTGCGGATTTCATTATTCACATGTATGTGCATGTCATATTATGCATGAACATGAAATGCATTTTCTAAGCTCTCATTGATCACTCATATTTACCATTCTAACCTCCCACTGGTAATGAGATATTACAACTCTCCCCTCCTTATAAGAAATTTTGTCCTCGAAATTCTTACCTGTTTAATCGAACAGATGGGGATATTGTCTCCTCATACGCTCCTTCGTTTCTCATGTTGCTTCCTCAGTTAAGTGGTTCCTCCAAAATACGTTTACCAATGGAATGAATCTGTTCCTCAACTGTTTGATCTGTGATCCCACAATCTTGATTGGCTCTTCATCATAGCTTAAGTTACTAGCAACGTTAATCTCCTGAGCCGGTATCACATGTGTCGGATTCGATTGGTATCTTCAGAGCATATTCACTTGAAACACATTATACAATTGAGACATCTCATTAGCTTTCCTGCTCAAAGCATTTTCCACTACATTAGCTTTCCTTGGGTGGTACTCAATAGTGCAATCATAATCTTTCAATAATTCATCCATCTTCTCTGTCTCAAGTTCAACTCCCTCTAACTCAGTAGATATCTCAAACTCTTACGATCTGTGTATATCTAGAAAGTCTCTTTATATAAATAATGTCTCCAAATCTTTAGAGTAAAGACAACTGCAGCTAGCTCTAAATCATATACCGGATAATTGATCTCCTGAGACTTTCATTGTCTCGATGCATAGGCGATCACCTTGCCATGCTGCATCAATACACATCTCAATCGTTGATGCGACGCATCACTGTATACCACATATCCTCCAGTCCCCGATGGGATACTCAACACTAGTGTAGTAGTCAACCGATGTTTGAGCTCCTCAAAGCTTTTCTGACATTCTTCATTCCATCTGAATACTATATTCTTCCTCAGAAGCTTTTTCAGAGGGGCTGAGATCAAAGAAGGACAAACCTCCGGTAATATCTAGCCATCTCCAGTCACTATATGTCCCAGAAACACAACCTAATCTAGCCAAAATTCACACTTATTGAATTTTGCATACAACTAGTTTTTCCTCGTAATCTGTAAAATAACTCTCATATGCTTAGCATATTCCTTTCTACTCTTCGAATGCACTAAGATATCATCAATAAACATAATCACAAATTGATCCAGGTAAGGCTGAAACTCTTTATTCATCAAGGCCATAAAAGCTACCAAGGCATTAGTCAGTTTAAACGGCATCACTAGAAATTCAAAATGCCCATACCTGCTCCTGAATGCACTCTTATGCACATCAGCCTTAGCTATCTTCAACTGATAGTACCCTGATCTCAAATCCAGTTTAGTGAATTCCTGAGCGCCCCATAGCTGATTAAGCAAATAATCAATTCTAGGTAGCGGGCACTTGTTCTTCACTGTCACCCAATTCAGCTGCCTATAATCAATGCATAACCTTAAAGTCCTATCCTTTTTCTTCACAAACAACACTGGAGCTCCCCAAGGCGAAACACTAATAAACCTTTTTCTAGCAATTCCTGAAGCTGAGCCTTTAAGTCCTTCAGTTTCTAGGTGCCATCCTATATAGAGGAATAGATATAGGAGTAACACTTGGAACTAGATCAATTGTGAACTCTATTTCCCGATTTGATGGTAAACCAAGTAGCTCATCGGGAAACACATCCAGGAACTCCCTAACCATAGGAATGTCCTGTATACTCTTCTTAGCTCTTATATCAATGATGTGGGCTAGATAAGCCTCACATCCTCCCTGCATCAACCTCAATGCAGTCATGAAGGCTATTATCCTAGATGGCACTACTTGACTACAGTCATGAAGGCTATTATCCTAGCTGGCACTACTTGACTAACTCCTCTGAATACTACCTTCAACTAACTAGGAGATTCCAGTGCTACCTCCTTGGTACAGCAGTTCATAATAGCCCTATGAGCAGTAAGCCAATCCATACTTAGGATAACATCTATCTTTCTCAACTGCAGTATAATCAAGTCTTGTTGGACCCCACACCCCACCCGCAGGTGTTTGCAGGTTATACTGCGGCGTGTGTTTGCGGGTTATACCGCAGCATCCAACCTTAATCAGTATTGTCCTCT